>CALZFC010000031.1:1212500-1697500 GCA_945643635.1 Allodiplogaster sudhausi | reverse complement strand
CTCTCGATTGCTCCCTCTCTCTCCCTCCCTTTATCTCGCTCTCTGCTTCCCTCTCCCACTTCACTCTCCTTTTTTCCTCTCCTAGTTCGCTCTCTTTTCTCGCTCTCTTACTTCGCTCTCTCTTCTCTCCCTCCGCCACCTCCTACAATTGTCGTGAGAAGACTTGCCACTAGTTCACAGTATCAATGAATTTGTATTTCTTATTTTTTTTTACTCCATGGGAATTTATTATCAGAGGAGACCCTTGGTTTGATTTGACGCGTGCTCGGAAATGGAATGTAGAAAAACAATTTTTAACCACTTATTAAAAAAAAAGTGCAAGGCATCTTTAAGTTTTCATACAGCCAAGGTCTTGTGAAAGTTCATGTTTTTGCACATTCCGACGTCTCAATTCTCTTTCTTTATCTTTATTTCTCTTTCGCTCTTTGTACATTACTTGTTCTCTCTTTCCCTCTCTCTCCTTACTCTCACTTTCAGTCTCTCTCACTCTCTCTCTCTCTCTTTCTCTCTCTGATTTCCCTGTTCATATACTGGATGATTGGATAGACGCCCCCTCCATCCGTTCAGGATGTGCTTGCTCTTCCAATTCAGTGTTGCCAAGAGGGCAAGCTACAAATACGCTGCAAGAAAGAGTATTGTTCCCGTCGCGCCTCAGGCACGATTCTCGTGCTTTTCAAGACCCGTTTATATAGAAAACTGAGAGAGTGAGCGAAATAGAGAACGAATGAGGAAAAGAAGAAAGAGACTTAGAAAGAAAGAGAAAGAGAAAGAGGGAGAAAGAGAGAGAGAGAGAGAGAGAGAGATAGAGAGAGCCAGAGAGAGAGCCAGAGAGAGAAATTCCACGTGCCTCGTCAGCAAATAGCAGCACAAACCAGAGAAGCAAAACCAAATACGAAAAGAGAAGGCGATTTTTGCTCGGCTACAACGCAAATCCAATTGCAATCAAGTGCGTCCGGCACTTGGACTCGAGGTGTTCAGTGCGATCTGTGGAACGGATGAAGCCATGAAGGTATCTCTCTCTCTCTCTTTCTCTCTCTCTCGCTCTCTCTCTCCTTCTCTCCATCCATCTCTCTCCTTCAGTTTTCATCTCGCTCTCTCTCTCCCTCACTTCCAAAGGTGAAATGTGCATATGACGTGTGAATACAGCCATTCCAAGATACCTGCTTCTCATGTCTTTTCAATTCACTCGATTATTTTGCGTTCAATTTAACATCAGAACTCTGATCAGCCTATTCCCCACTGACTTACTTTCCTCCGACAATGTAGCCAGATATGACCCTCCATGACTGCATATTTAATGCTCTTCCCTGGCTGGCCATCTTCGTGACGAGATGGCAACTTTCTGATTCGTCTTTGACTTCTTCTTCCCCTCTGGCAGGCCAGACTCGGATGTTCTTGTGGCTATGGCCTCTGGCACTTCATCTCTCAAGAGACGATCGCGTGTTAGGGCAAGGTGCCATCCTTGGAGTACACCTTGAGATACATACTTTAAAGAAGGAGATAGGGAGAGATAGAGAGAAAGATGCAAAGAGAGAGAGAGAGAGGAAGAATTGAGGTCTGGAAGTTTAATATGGGAAAAGAAAGCGACAGACAGACAAAGTTGCTTATCACAGGTCTCATCATTGCATTAACATTAGCCATCCGAGCTTTACCCCTCTCGGATCATCTCATTGGATTATGATGCGCTTGCAATTAAGAGTAGCAAAGAAGGGTGTGCCAGGAGGGAAGCTTCGTTTTTCGATTTGAGAATCCGCTGCTAAGCTTCCTCTTTGCGAATGATCACTGCCTTTTTTGTAAGTTCTGATGCGAGTGGGGATATTTTCGTCTTCTGTCTTCTGCTCTCTCATCCAGGCTGGAATTGAATAATTGTCGTATATTTTCCGTGCTCACCTTTTCTCCCTCCCTCCGACTCAATGCTTCTTCCTTCTCTTCCTCCTGGTCCATCCTCTTTCCTCTCTTTCTCTCTCTCTCTCTCTCTATCTCTGTCTCTGTCTCTGTCTCTCTCTTTCTCTCTCTTTTTCTCTCTCTATCTCTCGCTCTCCTTCTCTCCCCCCTCTCTCTCTCAGACTCTGTTCTACCTGCCGAAGTTGTGTTCCTCTCACTCATCCTTCGTATATCCCCACAGGCTCAAGTTGCCGTGACTGCGAAGTGCCTGATGGCACGCGAGTGTGAGGAGGTCATAAAAAGAGAGAAACGAAAGAAAAGAGGATAAAGAACGTGAGAGGAAGCGTACATTCAGAGAGGGAGAGATATGGAGTTCAGAGAGAGAGAGAGAGAGAGAGAGAGAGAGAGAGAGAAGGAGACAGAGAGAGGGAGTAGAGACAGAATGTGATAAAAAGAGGGTGCGAGGAGGGAAAGAGGCTAGGAGAGATAAAACGGAGAGCAAGATGATAAAAGCTATTTTCTCTCATTCGGATGTTCATATCCTTTTTATCTTTTATCTCCAACCTTCACCTATGCCTACTCCTTTCTCTGTCCGCCTCCGTCTCTCTCGACCTGTCTCTCTCACCCTTTATGCCGCTCTATCACTACTTCAGGGCGCAGCTGTCATTGGCTTTGAATGAGGCCTGATTTGCCGTGAATACTCTCTCTCCTCTCGCACTTTCGTTTCTCTCCCTCCCTCCCCTGCTATTCTTACCTCGCTCCCTAGCACACTCTCGTCTCTCTTCTCTCTCTCTCTCTGTCTGTCTCTCTCTCCTCGCTTCAGGTGTCATTTCGATGCCTAGCCATTAGGCTTCTTTTCATTTCGTCTGGATTATATTTTATTTGTTTACTTTCCAGCTTTTCGTTTTCTCGCTTCGGCTTTTTCGCAGTGTTCTTTTCTCTTGCGTGTGATTCGAATGGTCGCTCACTTTACTCTGCTGTAAAGAGATGAGTTCAGCCAAGGGTTCCGTCTCTTTGTCACTTGGATGCGCGGCGTCCAGTAACTTCTCCTTCTCCCGATGAGTGTGGCCGCCAGGAAGGACGCCGCGGCCGAGGATGCCGCGGAGTGTCTCTCTGTTGCAGACGCCATCCGCATGCAGGGCATCGACGATGTCACTTCGTCAGTCTCTCTCTTTCACTCTCTCTCTCTCTCTCACTCTCACTCTCTCTCTCTCCCTCTCTCTGTCTCTTACACTCTTTGTCTCATTCTCTCACTCTCTGCCCTTCATTCTCCCACTATCTCTCATTCTTTCTCGTTATCTCTCCGTCTATCACTCCCTGCATCTTTTTCACCCTCGCTCTCTTTCGCTCATTCTCTCTCTGTATGTCTCATTCAATCTCTCTCTCTCTCTCTCTCTAAATCTCTTCACCTCAGTAATATATCTCCTTGTTGCGTTGATAATAAGAATTTAAAGTCAATGTGAACAAATTTAATAATTGCGTACATTTTGCGCATTGTAAGTCCTTATGAAAATGCCATATTTTTTTCTCACTATTAGACTTTCCATTAATCTAGTGCAACAGAATCGCTCAACAGATATTTCATTAAATAAATATAAACAGGCTTCGTCGTTCCTTGCCTGATCATATTCATTATTGTGTCTTCTAACAATAAATGTATCACACTTCGAGTTTTGAACGTCATTTTCAATAGGACATTTTTAAAGGAGCCAAAAACTCACCTTTGAATTCGTGCATTTTTGTCTGACGCAAGCAAGAGCGAGAGAGCATGTGGTTTAGAGAGACGCGACTACAATAGTCAGGGAATTCATACAGATTACGATTTAGTCTTGTTAGTGCTCCTTTTTCGCTGTTTCTTGCACAATTCCTTGCAGCTGCTTTCTCGTCCTCTTTCCATTGCCAATCGCTTGGAATGATTCGTCTCGTTAGGTCGTCAAGATTCTTTTTTGCTCATTCATGTATGCTGTGAAGGCAAAAAGTGAGTTCAGCGATATCAGAGAGACTATTTTAGATATTTCATCAAATCAAGCTACCTTTGTCGTTGCTTCACACACTTCAGTTACAAATGAGTGAAAACGATTCCAGCTTCTGTTGCAGTTGGGATGCTTTAAAGAATTGTTTTTACTTCTTAAATCCGATCACCTTTTTTATGTTTCCGTTATGATTTTGTAACATTAAGAGGAAGAACATTCGTCACAAAGAGAGAAAGAGTGAAACTGAAAGTAATGAAGTGAAGAAGATGTTTGTCACGAATGTTGATGTATCCTTGATTTCTGCAATCAAGGTCTCGAGGGCAACTCTAACGGAAGTCCGATGAGAAAGTCGATTCTCTTCACTCCCGGTCTCTCTCTCTCTCCTTTCTTCTTTTCCTCTCTCTCTCTCTCTCTCTCTCTCTCTCCCTCGTTTTTCTTCTCTCCTGTTTGATTATGCTAAGCGGCCTGTTTCCTTTCGCCCTGAGAGTTGCTCAAAGACGAAAGCGACAAGCAGAATCGTTGCTTCGTTTGCCCAAAACTTTCGCGTCTGCTTGGCTCTTTTGCTCTTCTTGCTTGTCTGTGTCTCTTAGTCCAAGACATTTAAGATTTCTCTCTTTCTCTCTCTCTCATCATCTCTGCTTCTCTTCACCTCACTCCACGATTCTCTCTTCTTCTCATGACTATTTCTCTCCCTCTCTGACTCTCTCTCTCTCTCTCTCTCTCTCTCTCTCTCTCTGTCTCTCTCTCTCCTGCCATGGGCCGTACACTCGATTTGAGCGTTTCTTAAAGAGCGCGGGGCGCGTGAAGACTGCAAGGCTCAAGGGGCCGATGAAGACGGCCACGAAGAAGACGGAGAAAAACTAGAAGAAAGAAGACGAGCCGTCCTGGGGACCGAGTCTTCTTTCTCTCCCTCCTTCTCTCTCTCTCTCTCTCTCTCCCTCTCTCACACACATTCAAAGTGTCCACGGGTCCCGGCACGAAAGAGCTCCTCGCTGCCAAGCAGGCGTGAGAGGGCCATCCGCCATTCATAACAACTGAGGACAGTGCACCAGCGAAATCATTACCGTCTAGACAAGAAAGAGCGAGAGATCGCTCGAGATGGAGAGAAGCAGATTGTGAGAGATTTCTCTCTTTTGGTTTCCTCATCATGTGTAGAAGATAAAAATAGAGCCCGATTCGGGATGCGCCTCTTTTTCCACCCGCTGAGAAAGAAAAACGTGGCTCTAGCTAATCTATTTCTCAATTGCGATTGAGAGGAAATGATGGAGAGAGTGAGAGAGAGAGAAGGAGTGAGGGAGAGTGAGAGAGAGTGAGAGAGAGTAAGAGAGAGTGAGAGAGAGAGAGAGAACTTATCCTACGCTTGAATGGGACATGTGAGAATCGGCTTGTATGTATGTAAATATCCATGTTTGTTTGTAGAAGTGTAAAAGGGATTAGTCGAAAGCCAAAGGCGTCACTGGGAAGCACGAAACGATTGAAGGGGTCCCAGAAATAGTTCTTGGAATTGTTGTGAAGATATTCCTTGACAAAGAGAAAAGGATAGGTTTTTACTCTTTTAGTACACAATGGCCGCATGCGTATAAGTCATTTTTGCTACAGAAACATTGTCATCGGATTTTGATTCCATCTTTTTTTTGCTGCTTGGCCAACTGCGACTTCCGCGTATGACAATTCGAGCGTTGAGTTGTTTTGGATTTTGAGGGGCGAAATGACGGCATAAGGAAATCCGCCCGACAAGTATGGTACGTGTTCCCCACGGGTCTCTCTCCTTTCTAGATCCTTCTCCAATCTTCTTCTTCGCTTCATGCTTTCTATTTTCCCAATTCGCAAGAACGGAAATCTTTTGTTGTACGATAGCCAAAAAATTCTTATCTATGTAGCTAACCTAATCGACAAAGCAAACAATCTAGCATGTCCCGAGAAGTGTCCTGGACAACGAATGTCCACCACTCCTCGTGCCTGCAGAGAATTCTATCGGCTGGTCAGCAGCTCAAAGACTATCCATTCTCAATTCTCGTCTTAAGCGCTAAGCGTTCCCCAGGGACTCACTTCTCTCTCCAACTCTCTCTCCCTCTCTCTCTCTCTCTCTCTTTCTCTCCTTATCTCAGTCTCTCTTCATCTCTTTCCTGCTATCAACTATGTAACTCACCCCATAAATTATGCGTCCGGCAGCAGTCTTTGTACCCGTCTTATATTTTTTGCTGTCACGCTCCCAGTCTCCGAGTCGCTAAAGCTATCTTCTCCCGATCTCGGTCTCTCTCCGTTGCTTGATCTCCATTTTTCTCTCCGTCTCTTGTTGGATCTATCTCTCTTACCCTTTCTCTCTCGCCTTCTCTCTATACATGTCCCCAATTTACTCTCGATATCTCGCTCTCTTCTCTCTTTATCTTTCTGCTTTGCGCCATCTTTTTACTTTCCTTTTTCCAACATTTAGGATAACGATGATAATAAAGACATACGGAAATGTAAGGTTAGTACATAGCAGAACAGCATCAAAACGCAGTGCAGAATAGATAGAAGGGAAATTGAGGAGCACTGAGCATACTATGCAATGGTGTTTATACCAAGAAAGAATACGGATACGCATCTAATATGCACATCATGGACAAATAATGAAACCATTCAGTTCAATTATGCTCACAATTACTATTGAACCTACCTACGTAGTTCTGAATAGTTGAAGTGTGGTCTCTGATTCAGGAATATGATGATCCAGACGATCTTCACTCTCGTGTACGCGTGTCTCTTCGTCTTCGGCTTGGTCGGCAATGGCAGCGTCCTCTTGGCTGTGTTGCAGAACAAGTTAGTCTCTCTTTCTGCATACTTATTCTACTGTGTTTGGATGAGTTGTCATTCTTCTTTTATCTTTCTTCTTCTAACTCTTCGCCTCTGTCTACTCTCTCTCTCTCTCTTTCTCTCTCTCCAACTTTTCCTCTTACT
This sequence comes from Allodiplogaster sudhausi, assembly GCA_945643635.1. Lineage (NCBI taxonomy): Eukaryota > Metazoa > Nematoda > Chromadorea > Rhabditida > Diplogasteridae > Allodiplogaster > Allodiplogaster sudhausi. The sequence continues at coordinate 1,690,703 of CALZFC010000031.1, read as the reverse complement.
TCAGGCGTCTCCGTTCTGCACGTAACATCTTCCTTTTGAATCTGATCCTCACCGATCTGCTACTCGTCGTGACTGCCGTGCCAGTGACGCCATGGTGAGTTTTCTCTCTCTCTCTCTCTCTCTCTCTCTCTCTCTCTCTCGCTCTCGCTCCCTCTCTCGCATCTTTCTTGCTCTAATACTTTAATTAATTTAATACAAATGTTTTTATGAATAATGAACATATTTACTGTCTTAATTAAAAGGCATTTACTGAAACCTATTACATATTTGGTTGAATGTGGAATCTGCTTGACAACCTTAGCAGCTAGCCGAAGAAGAGAAAATTATTCTTCGGTAAACACCCTTTAACCATGGGCCGTTTATTATTAGGTTTGGCCAAGCAAGACCCATGGAAAGTAGCGAGGGGTGTTCCAAAAGTTCTCTTTTCCTTTGTATACTCATGTTTATGTTCTTGAAAAGGAAAGGTGGACGTGCTGGTCTTTAATAGCGCTCTGTCTGTCTCTCTCTCTCTCATTCGCTCTCTCTCTCTCTCCCTCGCCGGTGAGTCGAGAGTTCCTCATCTCTCTCTCACTCTTCCTCTATGTCAGTGCTAAAAAAACAGCAAGGCCAAGCACTGAACACTGATCGCTTCATGTCCTCAAGAAAAATTCATATAAAGGGGATGTTAACACAGCGGCAGTCAACTCAATTTCATAGCCCACTACATCTCTATGGCGTGAAAGAACCCATGTGAACAATTCGGCATCTGTAGATATTCCTGGATATGTGTAAGTAGCCTTGCAATAAACTCGTCCACCTGAACCTGGGGACCTCTCTCCAACTGCCCTCTCCGAGATCATTCCTTGAAGGGATGTTCATGTGATAAGTGGCGAGGGAGGGCGGAAATGCTGGAAGTTGTTGAGTGGCCGTCGAGTTGACAGTTGCCGTTGCTGCAGAGGGAACTTTTTGTTGAATGAAGAGATGAACTAATGGGCCCCGGGACAAGCAGCGAAAACGTTTGTAGCACAGAATGATCAGCGAGGAGCTCTGCTTTTAAGTTCAATTTGCGGCGTCGGCCGAGAGCAAATTGGCAATGAATAGCCAGAAATCTGCAGAGAGAGAGAGAGAGAGAGAGGGAGAGAGAGAGAGAGATAGAGATAGAGAGAGAGAGAGAGAGAGAGGGAGAAGAACTCTGCAGCAACGAAAAGGGCCTATGCAGAACACAAGAAGTCGCTAACATTAGATGCTGAAAACTAAAAAAAATGTGCGAAAAAACGCCTCTCAAAAAAATTTGTAAATGCATATTTAAACTGATATTCGGTGATATTTCCAGATCTCTATATTTTCCCCAAGCATGCTTACATTTGAAGGTACGCCTTGTCGAAGGACTGGCAGTTCGGGACAGTCGTCTGCCATCTCATGCCGCTCTCCAATTCCTGCTCCGTCTTCGTCACGAGGTAGGATTACTGTATTAATGTCTTTATTGCCTTTAAAGCATGTCGCTTCCATGACGTTTTTTTTAAAACCTCTTCTTCATTCTCATCGACGATTTTCTTGGTCTATGGTTGTTGAACTCTGTGATGACCAATTTTTCTCTCTCTCTCTCTCTCTCTCTCTCTCACTCTGACTTTTTTCCGTTTCAGTTGGAGTCTGACAGCCATCTCGATTGACAAGTTTCTGCACATCATCGATCCGACTAAAGCTCCAGTCTCGGTGAGTTGAGTCCTGAGGGGTCGAAGGGCAGTGAGGGATGTCAAAGGAGTGAGTTAAGAGAGATCAAGGTGAAGAGGAAGAGAGAGAGAGAAGGAGAGAGAGAGGTAGAGAGAGAAGGAGAGAGAGAGAGAGGTAGAGAGAGATAAAGAAAGAGTGAACGAGAGGAAAGTGCCCGACGGACATTTAAAATTGTGCAGCTCAACCAAAACAACAAGAGAACCTTCCTCTGGGTAGGAAAAATTAGAAAAATGCACTAAAGTAAAAGAGACAGTGGAGGAGACAAGGCAGACCTCACTCTTCTTGTCACTCGCAGCCCGTGACAGGCTGCTTCACTCTTCTTCTTCTTTGCTCTTATGCAATAAATCAAGGACGCTAAGAAGAAGAGACCAAATCTGCACTTTTGTTGCTATCACCTGTTGTAAGGTCGAGAGAAAGAGAGAGAGAGAGAGAGAGAGAGAGAGAGAGAGAGCGGTGAAGATGTAGACAGTACGAGAGAGGCGGAATTGAGAGAGAATCCAGAGAAGAGAAGAGGGAAGGAGAATGCTTGAGAAAAAGAGAGAGAGAGAGAGAGAGAGAGAGAGAGAGAGAGATGGAAAGAGCGGGGTTAAAAAGAAGAAGCTTCAAAGTCGCCGCTGTTCTGCTGCATTGGAAGCAGTCGCATAAATCCCATCGGCAATAAATGAACAGCGACTGCATGGGATTCGTGTTTACTTAGAGGTTTTTATGGCGTCTGAGAGAGCCAATGTTTATTGGAGAATATGACATTCTGACGAGAGTTATGACATTTATGTTGCCATTCTCCTTGAACTGGTTGAGTCTGGCTCAGACGGCGGGAAGCAATAAAGTTTAAAATGAACAGACAAGTCGTAAATTGTGATTTGCTTGAGAGACGACAAGCAGCGGGAGCGACGATTCTGATTTGGCTGCTCTCCTCGCTCATCAATGTACCGTACCTCCTCTCGTACGAGCTTGTCGACGGTTCAGCTACCTTTCTCAAATTGTTTATATATATTACAAAGTTTTACTTAGCTTTATTGTTGATCCTAATTATGTACATATGTTGAAGGAACGTATTACGTGAGCAATGGCTCTTTGCCGTTCTGCGGTCACTTCTGTGATGAGACGAATTGGCAGAGCGAGAATGCGAGGAGACTCTACGGGACTATGGTCATGCTGCTGCAGGCAAGCATTTACACTTATCTTTCAGGAATTTAAAAAAAATCTCAAAAGTAATCGATCGATGGCGTCATTGGATTTTCTATTGTTGAATTGGGTAAATACCATGGCGGATGTTCTTTCAGTTCGTCATTCCAATGTCGATCATCTCCTACTGCTACTTCAGGATATTGAATAAGGTTTGCAGTTTACTTATTCCAGTCATTATTGATTAATATTTGAAATGTCTTTTGAAAATGGATTCATTTTTCATTGATAGTTGCCGCTTCAGGTCTCGAAAGACATGATTATTGCAAATGTGCAATTTTCTGCTTCTCTCTCGCACAAGCAACGTCTCGATGCAATGAACAGGAAGAAACGGGTATTGTTGGACTCTTTTATTTTACACTCGACACTTAGAAATATGATAATAAATACATAAATGCATATTGAAATACCCGGAAGCGCCAACTGTGCTTAATCCTGGCACACTTCTCAGGTAAACTACATCCTGATCGGCATGGTGGTGACGTTCATTGGCTGCTGGCTTCCACTCACTGCCGTCAATCTCGTCAAGGATTGGAGTGAGTTGAAGGATGGAAGGAGGTGTACGGTAGTCACACTAAAATGTCCTCTTTGTAGAGCAAGAGCCGTCGTTCCTGCAGCAGCAGCCCTTTCTGTGGCCGTTGGTCGCCCATGTCATCGCGATGTCCCTTGTGATCTGGAATCCGCTGCTCTTCTTCTGGCTGACTCGGAAGCAGAAACGAATGATGGGCCTCACTCGAATCATCAACACTTCCGAGGTTGGAATTCACGGGGGATTCGGAGTCGGGTTCGACTCCCTCTTTACATTCCGACACCGGACTCATTATTCCTTGGGTTTGAAATCGATTCCAGCGCTTTCTGAGCAAGAGAGATAGAGAATCGACGACAACGCAATCGGATTACTAGAGAATCCGAGAGGTATTGGGATAGCCATTTGATGGTCTGCTCTTCCGTTGTAACCAGATCTAGCTCCTCAGCCGGGGGATTGTTGTTTAATTACAAGAACTACATACATATGTATGTACATATGTATGGTTTCGATGTACTATGATCGAAAACATAACCTACCGTTTCAATATAGAATCGTAACATTATTACATACCCACTCACTAGTCGTACAATTAGTTAGAATATTGAAAAAGGACAACTTGGAAATCGTAAATGAGCAGGACATCCGTGTTGGCAGCAACGCCCTCGAGTGGCTCCATCAGGCCTGTTACCTGCTCAACTGTTGTGAGCCGGCTTTGCTTCTCTCTTTTCTCCAATCTCTCTCTCTCTCTCTCTCTCTCTCTTTCTCTCTCCGTATCTCCGTCATCCTGGCTGGCTTCTGTTCCTGTTTGGCTTGCCTCTCTGCTCTATCTCCTCCTTCCTTCTGCTTATCACTCTCTTATCTGTCCGTTCTCATTCCTTGCTTTGCCTTTGTCGATCTTGCTCGATGCAAGTCTCATGCATATCTTTTGATGAAACTGAGATTTAGGAGATTTGAGTGACTTAATAGCGCGATCGTGAAGAGTGAAGAGATGCGGAATGTCTGAGTGACTAGAGAGTGTGCGATTTGAAGAGAGTGCAGTGTTAACAGATCTTTTATGGGTCTACAGCTGTTTTGCCTTTCGAGTCGACTCTCATAATTAGAATCATTAAACAAATAAATGCTACAAAGATGAAAATTTAATTTAAATAATTTCTTGATATAAAACATGTATCTGCCTCGTCTCCTCTCCTCTTCCATCGCTGCTTTTGCTATCAACCACATAATATTCGAGCCGTGTCGTAGCACTCTAACAGAAGATCAGAATGAAGATTCCGGCCGACTAATCAGCTCTACACCTATGAGATCATGCCTTATCGAGTTGTCAAAACAACGATTTCTTAAAAGAGAGCCAGTCTGAGAGGTTCGACCATGGGACAAATAATGAGCAAATTTAACAAGTGGTGATCGGGAGGGTACATCCTTTTGAAAAACATCCTTTCAGCTTGAGGTTACAGAGTGGCAATGATATTGTGGCGGAATCGGATCGTGCCCAGCACCCCATGATCGAGTCTCTCAGAAAGGTTCTCTTAAAGTCCAAAGAGAAATAGTGGGTGACTCCTTCGATGGCGTATCTCCCAAGAACTGTCTGTGCAAATGTGCTGCTTCTCCTCGAGACTGTCGTTTCCATCCCCCGTCATCGTGTCCCCTGCTTCTCTCTCTCTCTCTGCTCTCTTCCTCTTTAACCCTCTCTCTCCTTCCAGGTGGTAGCCTCATTCGCAAGCCGTCTCAGCAGCTTCCGGCGGCCTTCCACCTTGCGGCGGCCCAGCTCGACACCGGCGGCGATCAACAGCAGCATGTCAGTCTACCGTAGTCTGGCTACTTTAGTGTCATCAGTTCTGCCTTTTAGCATAAAGCGCCGCCAGCTGACTGTCGACTCGGAAGCATCGACGACCGGCGGAGGCTCGCGGCCGCTGATTATTCCAGCGGATGACGTCACTCGCACCAACACTCACTTGTTGAGGCTCGGATCCGAGAAGTTGATGTTGTAGCATTAGAGGAGAGAGAGAGAGAGAGACGGAGAGAGAGAGAGACGGATAGATGGGTAGACGGAGAGGGAGAGACCGAGATAGAGAGAGAGAGAGGGGTGAGCGGACAATTTGCGAGTACTTCCTAAAATCCCGTACCATCTTGTCTCAACGACAGACCGTAAAACACATCTGGAGAAGTCAGAGACTGAAAGAACGGAGGCCTGAAAACAACCAAGTCTAAAGAAAAGATTTACCCATTTTGATTGATACGTCTCGGATGTTTTTTCTCTTTATCATTGCTATCCCAATTAATTGCTTCGTGAGCAGTTGACTTGGTCCAGGCTGAAGAACTGAAACAGCCTGCTCTTGTAATATCTCTGCAAAGAATTTTTGAGCACCTAAAGATGTACCCCATTATATTATAGGATTTGCCTTCAGGGATGACCGGGGGTTTTCTTATGTAATACCCCTCGCTTTACACGTAGTCATTGAAGCTCTCTCTACTTGTCTCCTCAACGTGTATCCTCCAGATGCCACAAAATTCTTCTTTTTCCTAATACTCAGCGGGTCCCAAGCGTCTATAAGTTGCATTGCAATGTATACAATCGTACAGAGATCGCCGAACGAGTCCAATTTACACTTCTACTAGTCATTTTTGTTCTCTGTGACACGGCTAAGTTGAATTCCCCTCTTGCCAATTGTCCCCTAAGCTTCTTACACGTTCAGTGCTTCTCCCGCTCAATGCATTGAGACTGTATTCACTCGTGTTATGTCAACCGTACCTTGTTAGATTCGACATTTACGGGTATCTATTGCGACGGTAAACCATCGACATCTTTACAGGAATGCGCTCTATGCATAGTATTATTCCAATATTGAGAGATAAAAGATTCTTACAACACGGGATTTTGTAGGCTGTAAAAGGCAACCAGTGGTGCATTCTTAAAGTAGATGGATTTATCAGTAACATTTAAAATCTCACAGGAATGTCTTACAAAGGAAGTACTGACGGAGAAATGATCGTCGAATTATGTTAATTATTTAATATTTACATAACGCAAACAATATGTAGGACAATAATAATTAAGATGAAATAAGAAGAGAAAGTGGAGTTACCGGTCAAAAACACGAGTGAGAGTAGAGCGAGAGATGGTTAAAATCTTTCAGATGTCTAAACATATTTGAACGTGCAATTACCCTAACCTAAACAGAAGGCGGAAAGTTAAACGACAATTACCAGATTGTGACGGTTATATGACAAAAAAGACATAAGAAACTCATAATTATTTGTGCTACAAGTAATAGGGTAGGAAAGCTGTAATCATGCGATAAAAAAAAACTAAATGTGGAGTCGGATCTGTTAGAGTAGAAAACGGTGTGATAACATAAGTACCATATATAAAATTCTGCAATCACGAAACGAAAGATGGAGCCTGAGAAAGGGTGTCAGAACGGAATTATACTGAAGAGATTGTGTGTCAAATTAAATAGAATAGAGATTCGATATGGGATCTATGACCTAAGTCCTACGCAACAAGACTTTGGAAGATTTAGGATAGACTTAGCGTTTGGACTTAACTTTGCACTCTTAAGAATAAGTCTTAAAGTTAAGTCCGAGTTGTCCCTTACTCGCCCCCTGAGTGTGTCTTGAGATACGCATCGTGTCTTTTGTGTTCGTCCAGAGCCCGTTGAGTGGCGGCGTCGGGGGGCAGCTCGCTTCTCTTCTGCGTGAATCCAGCCTCTCGACGGCGCTCTTGCTCTACGTGTTCCTGCACAAGAAGAGGGAGGTGTTTAACGAAGATAACTAAAATATAAATAAGACATTAAGAGGAATAAAAGCAAATCGAGTTAGTTGATAAAAAAAACTATAGAAGAAATCAGGGCGAATCAACTCGCCATCAACATCTAGTCTTTCGGCTCTGACAAGACTTCCTATTTTGGATTTTTTTTAAAATCAAACATTGTTCCATTCAAAAAACAAAATAAATAAAGAAAATAGAATAAAGTACCCGATCAGTGGTGGCAGCAGTGGCGAGTGCAAGGATAGTGTTCTTGTCAGGGAGGGCAGTGCCCGTCCCATTCCCTGCCACTTCTCCCTGGTCATTGTTGTTGTCCTTCTGCTCGGCAGCCGCCAATCTTCTCCTCACCATGATTGGCAGTTCTCCGTCCAACTCATCGAAGATCCGCGACAACTCGGTCCACTTAATTTATTTACATTAATACCTACCTCAACATCACTTTACTGACGAGGAACATGATTCGTATTGGGATACTAATTTTCCAAAAGTGCAAAACTTGAACTGACAGCGGGGTTCTGCCTGGCTGACTTCTCCACGTACTCCCAACGCTGTTCCTTCTTTGTCTTTCGCTCTTTCTCTGCTTCTCGCTCCTTATATTATATTCCAATTATGAAGTAAATAGTTTAAAAGTACTGTTTATACACAGCACTTATGTTGGAAAAGTGAAATGCCGGTAAAGGCACTGACAGTATTGTGGAGAAAAGAGAAACGAACCTTATTATAGTTTTGCGAGCATTCGTCGAAGAGCTTTTGGTTGATTTCCATCGAGAGTTTCAGCGCGTTGTAGATTAGACCATGGATCGTTCTCAAATTTGATTCCGTTATTAACTTTAACTTTCCTTAACAAAATATGGTAATTTATTGATATGCACATCTCAACTTGAGAAGCAGAACAAAGTAAACAGCTAAACGAAGCGGATATAAATATGCAAGCTCCAACTTGTTCCAGTGCGTCTTGCTGTTCTTGTAGAGAGCAGGGAAGATAATCGGCAGGATGACTTGAGCGTTCTCTCCAATCAGAGACATGACATACTCGTTGTTCCAGTAGTACAATGCCCGCTCTGCCACCTAAATACCAACCACTCGTTTACTGCCATCAATGACTCGCACTAATATAGCAAAGAAGCGATTGAGCAATGAAAGATGAGTAAGGAAGGTCACTAAACATGAAACAAACCTGGAAATGCGGCGAGCTCACACAACGTGCAAGTTGGTGGAACATCGGTCGCATTACCTGAAAAGACTAATCTTGATACGGTATTATTTACAGGCACCATATAGTTCATAGTGACGTTCACTTATTATAAAGACGATCCACAAATATTGATGCTAATTTAGAGAAAAAATGAGGAATACAATAATAAGCCACTTCTCAAATACAGATTAAAATATCAAACCAACTTTCTGGAATTCCGCAGGCTCAATAACGTCCAGAACCTCCTCCAGCTCGTTCAGAAACATTACCTGCAGCGAGAAAGAAAAGTAAACTTCGTTCACAATGAAGACTCAGCGAACATTATAACTGTTATGAGAAATTGGTTTGATTTTGTTAGATAACACAAAGATATCTTGAACCTCCTTGGGACTGTGTATCTTCGGCCAGAATTTGAGAAGCCCAAGAATGACCGGCTCCGTGAGTGCGGGATCCTTCTCGATGAATTGCACCACGCAATACGCGAGTTGTGGGTGGTACACCGAGAGCGACTTCACCTGACGCAACCACTCATTTACGCAAGATATCCGCACAATGCTCATGCAAAAGTTTTGGAACTCCTTTTTAAGAACCGCGATTCCTAAAGGAAAAGTTAGCCAACCTTATGCAGGGGCAAGAGGACACGCAGAAGGAACGTCTTGTGCTCTTCCTTCAATGGTACGGCAAAACCGTTGATGATGCTGAAACATTGATTCTCCTTAAAGAGTTTTCGCTTTGCAAGGCAAGTGATTGTATCTCTAAAATAACATAGCTGGCCTTCCAAGTATTTCCAACAGTTCAGCGATTCCGTTGTGACGTTCTGTCTCGTAGATGAAGCAATAGAAGATGTTGTTGATCTGCAAAGGACGAAATCTTCTATAACCATAAGCAGGAATGGAAATTCGTTCAATCAACCACACAACTTGTCCAGTGAAAGCGCAGTCGAACTCACAATCAGTGATAAACACAATCAAACCTGTTTCCGAATGAAGGCTCGCAGTCCAAGGAACTTGCCGTAGATGCGATGAAGAGTCGTCTTCAGGAAATCACGCTCTCGGGGGTCCTCAGAGTCGGTCAGGTCCAGAAGCTACAGTAGAGGAAATGTGACTTTCTATCGAAATTCACATTTTAATGTCGCTCACAATCACCTCAGCACCGATTTCATTCATCTTTCTTAGGTAACAAACCTTACGCAAAGATAACAAACAAGGTATGAGGGGTGTTGATAAATACTAGCAGAGTTAAAGAGGTACCGTCCAGTTCACTTACCCGCCCTTATTTTGGGCCTTCCCGGAGCCATATGTCACCAAGATTATGTCGTAGAAGTTCTGTTTTTACTATCCCCGCCTTGCTTTCCTGGCCCCAAACATCGTAGCCTCCCTATTTTCCATAGCAGTCGATAGTGGCGTTTAATCGCTGAATATGAGACAAAACCAGAAAAACAAACCCTTAGCAAAAATTTCTGGTCAATGTATCGCTTCGCAAGGTTCGGCTGGAAATCGGGAGACTCCAGAAAGCGAAGGAAGAACTCGTAGATGAGCTGAATCATTGCATTTAATGAGAGTCACGCACTTCCGGCTCACTATTTCTTCATTCATCCTACTTTTACATTTTCGCTTAAATTACTTTCAAGCCAGTTCTATATGAGATCTTAGTGCATTTATTTACTAATTTCGATCCAGAATAGTTGTATAAAAGTGTGCATTGTGTCATGGAAACTAGTAATGGCTAAACCTGAAGATGCGGCCAGGCCGCTTCAAGAGTGGGCTCGTCCTCGTCCGGGTCATACTCAGCCCCCGCCGGATTCGAGGGGGGAGACAGCACGCGGAAGAGATTCACCGAGAACTGTAAAGGTACGTCAGATAAGAACTATTCTTGATAAGAAAAAGTGATTGAGACATTTCGAATGCATCTTCCTATTGGGACTTGCTTTAAAGAACAGAGCCAACTATACAGTAATCATGAGCTCATCTCCAACTAAAGTGAGAATGCAATAGGTCTCTCAGATACCATATGCACCGCCTCTGGATAAATCGCTTCTGTTATCGCTCCTCGAGTTGTCGTCAGGTACTCTATCATCTCATTCAGGGCCGCTCGTTTTACCTGAAATGGGAAATGGAAATTAAGGTAAATCACAAAGGATATGACAACACCAGGACTATTAGAAGAAAGCCAGCAATACTGCGTCAAGTACATCGAAAAAATTAAGGCCTTTTAATAATGATGCCGTTTTCAGAATTAACTCGTGGTGCAGTAAAGGGCATGCGTTAGAATATACACAAATGAAGAAGTTAAAGCGAAGTGTACTTGTTGTGGAAACCTCTTTGTATTTCAAGTCGGAGAGGGGGTCGGAGGCAAAGTCGAAGACGACGGAAGATTGGCGGATCTTCTGGATGAACAGCTCTTCCTTTTCATCGTCCGTAGCTTCTGAGATTGAATACTGCAGCATGATAACCACACGCAACAAGAAACAATCCCGGCTAATTTATTCATGTCATTTATTTATTCCCTGAGTACTATTTTTTTAAGTTTCTAAAAGTTTCTCAGGAACATTTACAACTCTAAATAAAAGGTTACACGAATAATTACTGCTTACTATTCGCCCCAAAAAGCAAAAAAAGGATACACTGTTTTTCTTTTCCTGGCAGACCGCACCTTTTATGTTCGGCAGCTTGACAAGCTGACGATCTTGTGAGATGTTGAAGAGACTGCTCGACTGTCTTCTCTCTCTCCGTGCAATGGCAGGACCTGCGCAGACAGATTGAATACCAGAAACCAAGAGTCTCATTGGATACCTCCTCCGTAGCTGTTCTTCTTCAGGGAAGTCGGTGGAGGTGCATCCGGAGGAATCTATAGGAGTATATTTGTATCATTTTCATCTGTCATCTTTTTATCGCCTACAAAAGTTGCGAGAGAAATGAGCAAAAAACCTCATCTCCTACAAGCCCTCCTTCATCTTCTGTGCGGATCGTTGGGATCGGTCTGAAACTAATCATTCATAACTAAGCAACAAATCAACAACTTGTTTTTACTCTTACACTCATTAGGTCTTCTGATTCCGCCTTTCTTTGTAAACCGGTGTTCACTTACGACAAGTACAGGTAAATGTTCCATGACTTCAAGAATGCACAGTAACCGACCGAGTGTTTGTCTCTCCCTTCTGATTCGTGCTGGGAGCAGAAGCAGCGGCGTGGTCATCCACCATCTTGCTAGCAACAACACCTAAAATAGAACATCTTCCACTCGGAGCATTCCTACAGTAAAGACAATTTAATGAATGGATCAAGCATTCAAAGCATGCCATAGCTAAATGTCACTAGATGAAAGCAGATCCTTCCTTACTCACCCTTTAGTCTTTAATTTATCAACACTTCCGCCTTCTCTGCCACTTCAACTGCGTATACCTGCCTTTTTCTTACGGGAATAAATAGCCGCCTATCAAGAACGCATTCAAAATGTTTCATATAATACAAGGTTGCGAATCAGAGACGGACGCACGAGTAACCAACAAAGCGACAACAGCGCAATCTAACTATACTTCTGCACAGATTACATCTAGAATCCAAAGGTGTCTCAGAAAACTCTAAGAGCATTTAAAAAAAAGATGACTGCACGCTGCAATGATTGATGGATCTATAAGATATATGTAACCATTCTAAAATATCAAATATTAGTTCACCATCTAAGGTAAGTTTTCTTCACATCTACGCTGAGTTTGGAACCAAATGAACCCACTCGTGTTGCGTGAGCACAAAACTTCAATATCGCCTTCTAAATTGAATTTTAGGGCGGGACAGCAGAACTCCCGAGAAGTTCTGTCCACTTTGCCAGCTTATTCACAATTCATCTTTCTTCACAGATTCAAACGTTCCAAAAATCAGAAGAGAAGGAGGAAAAAAATTTGATGCCTGCAGACTAAGAAAGATACGCCTGACGAACATCAAAATATAAATGAGAAAGGCAACAAGACAAGCAAGCATGAGAGTTCAACTTTGGCGCTAAAAGTAAGCATCATGTTGACTATCGTCGCTCACATGCTCGGTATTACTTTCGTTCTATCAATTATGCATGCGATAAATAAGGAGATAATGAAGTAAATCCATAGTAATGCCATGGAAGAGTCAAAATACCACAGTTGAGTAACAGTAAATACTCCTTCCTACCAGTTGCAGACCCAGAGGTGGACGAGGGATTATTGGAGGAGGAGGAAGAGGAAGAAGAACTCGTGGCCGCAGCTGCGGTCGCTGCCGATGATATTGCAGCCGTCTTCGCCTTCTCAGCCTGCAAGCATCCAAGGTTGAGAGAGAGAGAGAGAGAGAGAGAGCAGAGATAAGTAAGACGGTGAGACAGTGCGAGAGAAGAAAGAGAGCAAAGGAGAGAAGACCGAACACTCAGATCTGCCAAACAATTTTTTCAGATGAGACCAATGTTGGTATTTGATTCATGCTCTAGTTACCACAACAGATGAAAAGCAAGAAATTGGATAAAGAAAACTCAAATTGTAAGGAAAGTTGCAACCGTAACTGCAGTACAACTTGGGAAGCTAAAATAAGCGATTTCCATACACTATTTCGCAGCGCGCTTATCGCGCAGTGACTACAATGAGAAGAAAAACCAGCCGTTTGACATTGTTTACGGAAATGAGAAACCACCTGGAGCACGTTGGTCACGAGATAAGAATTGTTATAGATAACCAATTGTATACACTACTTTCTGCAGTCTACACTTGGCTGAGAATGACATCTTCAGCCCTTGTCTTTTTCAGCGCTCTCGTGCCACTTCTCCTCTTCTCTTCTCTAGTTCTCATTTCCTCCCTTTGCAACGGAATAATTTACCAAATGGCAACGTCATTTTCTTATAGACGTTCCCAGAGCGAATTAACCAATTAGAAAAAAGACCATTATATAAATCAACTGTTAGCTAATCGAAGCGACAGACTTTGCAGCAAGCGAGCAGTGAAGAAATTGTTAGTCGGCAAAACTCAAAGGAATCTAACTCTTCAAGCGAGCAATCAGAAAGTCATTTACTCTTCAAATCAAGGATATCAGATCTGATAAGGATGTTTAGAGAAAATGGACCTCAAATTAAAATGGAACATATAATCCGAGAAAATTCAATAGCTAAAATCTTTCCCGGAGAAACTTCCCTGTTGCTCATCGACCAACGGCCACTCGGTGCGGGAAGAATAAATTTCCGCATTTTATAAAATACCAAGTTAACGCAAAAAAAAAATTAAATTCTAGAACAAAAGCGAAAGAATAAGCCATCGGAGGACAAACACTTCCAAAAGAAAGCGCTTTCAAACGAAGAGTGAATTTTTTTGTCGTAAATGACACTACACTAACGGCACCCTTATCTCTGGTAAAAGCAACACGTTTTTCTTTCAATTTCAACCGCGCATGTTCGTGAAGTGTTCATCGCATCTTCATGGTGTTTTACTGCTTTATTTCTAATTACTCGTTGTTTTCCTTAGCTCCGCTACTATCTCTGGTAAAAGCGAATGGCAAATAAATGGTAATGGCCAAGTATCCCCGTGTTTTGGTCAAATAATGGCGCAAGACTACTAGTTTACTGATACTCGTCCTACCATTAATGAACCATTTCTGCGAATTGCAAGTTTTGCACCATTTCACCATTACCTCGCGGGGAATTGGACCATTCACTTTTTACCAGAGATATTATTTGACGAAGACGATAAAATAAGAAAAATCTGCAATGAGCGAGATTCCGAAAGTGGCTAGAGTCCAGACGAACTTTATGGCCTGAAGGGACGGGGGAGGCTATTTTCCACGCGTTCTCTGCAATGCGCGTGGCCTGAGGACGGACGGACGCCACTTGAGCCGAAAGTGCTTGGGGCATTTAATGAACAGATCAAGGAGGGGCTTCATTAGATGCAGCTTCGTCATTGACAACAAGGAGAAGAACGTCGAGGAGGCAGAGATTCGCGAGGACAACGAACCTTTTCGATGACGAAGACAAAGATCTTGCGCAGCATTGCCTTGTGCAGACCACCTCGGATGGCTCAAGCTTCGGTATGCTCGACTCCCCTCAAGGGCTGTTCAAACAGACGACATGGAAAGGGACGCTGCCTTCACGGGCAGCGATCGTAAGAGAAAGGAGCACCGTCAATAACGAGAAATCGACGTTGGAGGGGAAGAATATGCGTTGGCTGTATTTCGGACGACAGCCAGAGGAAGCAGATTCCTGTGCTTTCTCCAAAGTACAATTTGTAGCCTCCCCCACCCACAAGAGTGTTGTAATTCAGAAAGATAATAAAGAGAAGCTATGAATGCAAACAGGGGAAGGCCAACTCATTTCCCAGCTAAGTATGCCTCGATGGCAGCTGTTTAAACAGAAAAGAGCTTCCGTCTTTGCCTGATTCTGCATGCTTTGTGAAACTTTTTCATACAGGGTGCTGCAAAAGGCAACTAACAGCTTGTCGATTGCCAACAACGATAACTTCGTCGAGCGTTACAGAGCCAAGCGATCTCCGACGTGAGCAGAGAAAACGCCGCGCCGTCCTCCACAGACTCATGACCGCATCGTACAGCATGAGAGGCTGCGCGGTGGTCGGCAGTGTTGATGTCTTCCGGAGAGCAGATGACGAGGCATAAAGCTCACAGTCAATTGCTGATTTGAGACGGCAGTTTAGAAGAGACCTCTCGCTGGTTCTTTGCAAACTAGCTCCGGCCGGTGTCCAGCTGCGGGAGGGTTGAAGAGGAGAGAGAAGCTGGCCCGGCTGTTGGCTACACTCGTAAACTGGCGAGAGAAACACTGCGTCTTCGGAGGGGAGCGGAATAGCATAGCGATGAGGCCCTCTCAGGGTCCGAAGAGGCTGACTCCCGGACAACTCTCCATGGCAGCTGTTGTGGTCCGTTCCACGGAGGGGTGCGCGTGGGCAAGCGGGGAAGACTACGAGGACCAACTGTGGCTTTCGAGAATGGAACATTCTCAAGAGCGAATGACCGGACCGACATTTTGCGTAGCGGTGAAAATAATTAAAATCTTTCCACCAGAAAAGACTCGTTCTCTGAAGACGACAAAAAGACTTATCTAATCGGAAAGTGCAGGCAAACGCGCTGATTGCGTGAAAACACGAATTTCAACTAATGCAAATTCGTAAATGGACATTGACGCGGCCAAGCTCCAAAAAGGGGTTATCGATAGCAGAGAGAGAGAGAGAGAGAGAGACCCTCCTGTCATCGGTATTTCACTGTAGAACCCAAGAGCGCGGGGGCGTGACAAACACATCTCTATGAATAAAGGAATTTTGTTTTTGTACGAACAAAACAACGCAAACACTGTGAGAAAGCATATCAAAACGGCTTGGCTTTGCAGCAAATTTCACGCGCCTTCCGATTTCTCCCACAGGTCGGCAGTTGACAAGGAGAGAGCGAGAACCTTGATAAGGGAAGACAGTGGTGGTAGGGAGAGCGTGGAAGAGGAAGAGGAAGAGAGAGAGAGAGAGAGAGAGAGAGAGAGAGAGAGAGAGAGAGAGAGAGAGAGAAAGAGAGAGAGAGAAAGAGAGAGAGAGCAAGAGTCTCCCACAGGAAGACAAAATGCAATCCTTCTCTTCGCTTCGCCGCAGCCAAGCCGTTTCGGCGCCCTCCACTGCATTCACTCTCTTCTCCTCCTCTCTTCTTGCCATGACTGCGGGGGAAAAAGAAAAAAGAAAGCGAGAGATGGACAGATCAGGCAAAACAAGGAGGAGGACGAGGCAGTGATGAAGAAAAATGACGAAGATACCCATCCGTCCGTTTCCCGCTACTTCAGCACCAGAGAATGCGGCTGCTAACATCGGCCTTTTGCTTATAAACAAGGAGGAAAGAAAAGAAGAGAAAGGCACCAGACTCTGGCATTCACAAAGAACAAAAACCGAAACCAAGATATGGCAGAATAAATCAATAGAATGCTTCGAAGCACAAGGACAGAACAATGTCAAATAGAGATACGAAACAACAAAGCCATTTATTTAGATGTCCTTTTCGCTTCGCATAAACGATGCAAGCCACGCTGCCCAGTTAAACTCAGCCCGCAACTGGGGCATCAATATGCCAGCCAACAATGCTCGTTTTTCTTATCTCCTCATCGTCTCTATTTTCTCCCCTATCTACGGGCTCAACACAGATGGTTCAAGAAAATGCCTATGCCCAAACTTCCAACTGACAGACAACGATGACAGAACAAGCGCCCTCCCGAAAGACTTGCTCAAAAGAATAAAAGAACGCTATTGCCCCCAACTCTGAAACCATATCGTCAAATTCAATAGCACTGAGTTGCTAAGTCAACAGCACTATGCTATCCACGATAGTAAAATGGATAATCGCTAAATTTCCGGGTTTAGTATCTCGCGGGAAAAAATAATAACCGCTTAGAATGGGGATAGATACTCCGCTGAAAAGTACAACAGAATTCAAGTGCATTTGTAAGAAATAAAAGTAGTGCAAAGACAAGAAACCGAAACAGCATTCATAAGTTAAGCGTTTGCCAGGATTGGATCTTATATCACAGCGATTTATTTAGTCCGCAGATTTGAATGTCCGACCAAATTTTTCTCTAAAAGACGTAAATCGAAAAGTTTTTCAAGAAAAGAAAAATTATAATTTTAATAATTTTAATTTAACTGATGTCTTTTCATCGAGGATACATTAATATTTATATTCAGGTTAACACTTTTTTAGATGACTCAATTTTCATAGCGAACAAAGTAACCTTTTCTTTGTCCTTTCGTTTGCCTTTCAGCATTGTGGACGACGCCGCTACCTGGAACGAGTTTTTTTTTTGTTAAATAAATAAATAAATACAAATACATATAAAGTGATGGTTACATTCTATAGTCCCCTCTCCCTCTGTCATCTCTTTCAACTCTTTTTCATACTTCCCATTTTAAATATAATCTTTAGGCCAAACAGAATTCCGTTAGGCGTGCAATTTCTCACCCAATGATGTCAGTGTTAAACTTAATAAGTAATTTTCATGATGGAATTTTTTTTTAATTTGACTGTCAGTGATTCGGAAGGTACACAATGATGATGTCATGACGCTATCGTTTCGGAAGAAGAATGACAGGCACAACAATGTCTTTATTATGAATGAGAGAGGATATCCGCCCGTTCTTTTGTTATTGTCGCGGTAGAAATGTATCGCTTTTTAATTGATGTGCAAAATTGTACTCAACAATAAGAGAGCAGAAAAGGGAATGAATGTCATGACTGACGCGATTGCGTAGCGTGGAAGTGGCTCCGGCAAACAGGGTGGACGGTGAGAGAGGAATGGGTGAAAGCTAGGGCTGCAATTTACGAGACTTATTTATTTATCTATTTATTTATTTATTCGTTTGAGCATGCATGAGCAGGCCTTTCGATCTGAGTAGGAGAAATGATGAAATCATAGTGAGCAGAAATAAAGCGAGTGAGAGAAGATCGGGTTTAGAATCGGAGAGAAATTGAAACGCTAAAATGTCGCATAGTCACGCTGGAGATTCAACATGGCGGACCAAGTGCCCACGTGATATAAAACACGCAATCGAAATAAAATCACAGCCGAACAAGAAAGCAAGAGAATGCGGAATTGCGCATTTTTCCGAAGGAGGAATCATACAGTGCCGAAATATAGGGAAAGCTTGAAGAAAACATTGAGATGACATGTATAAAGTATGTGCTCTATGAATTAGCATTCGTCGAATTAGTAATAACAATCTTCGCTTTCGGAAAGGAATTGAACTTCTCACTTGGGAGAGCGACATGTCTGATTTCTTTTGCGCATTTAGAATCAAAGTCGACCGACCACGAGATGAAGGAACATGTCATCAGAGTGAGACATCTATGCAATGCAGGCTGGAGAGAATTCTGAGAAAGAGAGAACGGGAGAGACAGGAAGAGCGAGGGAGAGAGAGAGAGACAGAGAGAGAGAGAGAGAGAGAGAGAGAGAGAGAGAGAGCGATAAATCGAACTGGGGGTGCGCGAACACGGAAGGAGCATGGGCTTACGACGGAAACAGCTGGTGATGGGCCACAGAAGACATATGTACATATATGCCCGGGGCTGTCCCTGAGGAATAAGGAGGAAGCCTCTCAGTTTCTTCCCTCAAGGACGAAAAGAGTAGGTCGATGAGGGGGTTGACAGACCAGCAAGATGTCTTGATAAGAAGGTGCGGAAGGAGTAGACGACGACTAGCAAGAAGGAGGTGGAGGCAGTGCCACTTTCCACTAAATCCTTTCCAAACATCATCCGATTGTGACCTCAGCTACGAAGAGCTTCTGTGTGAGATGAGCCCAGAGGCAAAGGAAGAGAGAGAGAGAGAGAGAAAGAGAAGTAGAGATGTGAAAGAGGAGATTTCTTTGCGCACTGCCAACGGCAATGAACAGAGAGTGCCTAATGGGGGACAGGGCACCATGGGGTCTCTGGAAAAGGAAGTAAGGCGAGAATGAAAGGGTTGGGAGGGAGAGAGAATGAGCGAGAGCAAGAGGGAGTCTGAGAGAGAGGGAGAGGAAAAAGAGAGAACGGCCTCTAAATCATTGAAAATCTCTGCAACTTGCTAGCTGACTGCTCTTTGCATTCAATATCTCTCAATCTCGAAGATTTGTTCAACTCCCTCTCTGTCTCTCTGTCTCTCTTGCACTCACTCCCCTGCCTATCTCTCTCTCTCTCTCTTTCTTTCTCTCTCTCTCTCTCTCTCTCTCTCTCTCTCTCTTCCGCCATTCCCCTAGCGAGAAAGAGAATGCTCCTTCGTCGCGCAGCGTGTGTTCCACGACTTTTGGCTGACTTCTATTGAATGCGTCCTACCAGACCAACCGGACTCCTTCCACTGCATTCCTCTTTACTCTCTTTCTCAGTTTTCTTATCTTTCCTCTCTCCTCATGATCTCTTCTCCACTTCACTGACCTTTCACCCAGTCATTCTCTTCATATTGCTCTCTCTTTCTCTCGTCCTCGCTCTCTCTCCTCTTTCTCTTTCTCTCTTCTCTCTTATCTATGCATCCGCCCATGCTTTGGCCCTATTCAGTGGCAAATGCCGGGCCTCAGCTTCTTCTATCGTCAGTGCCGCTGGCGATATTCTAGCGCTTCGGAAGCCAAGTCAGAAGCCTTTTCATCTCTCGTCACTGCTGAGCGGAGATAAGAAGAGAAAGAGAGAAAAGGAGAGCGAGAGTGAGAGAGAGTGTGAGAGAGAGAGTGAAAAGGAGCGAGTGAGAGAGAGAGAGAGTGTGAGAGAGAGAGTGAAAAGGAGCGAGTGAGAGAGAGAGTGTGAGAGAGAGAGTGAAAAAAAGTGAGTGAGAGAGAGAATGTGAGAGAGAGAGAGAGTGAAAAAGAGCGAGTGAGAGAGAGAGTGTGAGAGAGAGAGTGAAAAAGAGCGAGTGAGAGAGAGAGAGAGTGTGTACCCCTGAACAGAGAGCAAGATACCAAAACAAAGAATGGAAGAGAAAACGAAAAAGGATCGGATCCACCAAGCGTGAGGCAAGGAACAAATGAGAGAAAAGCACAAGTCATTCAGATTTCACACGAAGGGTGAAGGACGATGTGTTGCTCCTCACAAATTTCACGTAGCAACAGAAGTCCATAATGAAAGCATGAATGTGTGCCAGTGAAGAATTTTCATGTAAAAATGGAGGCAAGCGAATGGGAAGACGGAAAACGAACACGGTGGAGAAACGAGAGAAAGAGAGAGGAGGGCATAGAGAGATAGAGAGATGGAGGCAGAGAGAGATATGGCGGCAGAGAGAGAGAGGAAGAGAGGAAGTGAGCGAGTGAGAGAGAGAGGACGGAGAGAGAGAGAGGAAGAAGAGAGAGAGAGAGAGAGAGAGAGAGAGAGAGAGAGAAACGGAGGCAGACAGAGGCACAGCCATGTTCGGACGCGCGAGATCCGCCTCCTCAGAAATTGGAATATCTCAGGGCAGAGGGAGAAGAATGCGCTGCGTGGGATTTGCGCAGTGACCAGGGAGACAGTCGGACAGAGTTCATTCTCCCCTGGCAGGACAACGAGACAAAGACACTAGAGAGCAGGAGAATACAGTGCAGAGAGAAGAGAGACAGACAGCCAGAGAATGATCAAGAAGTACACAGCAGAAAGGTCATATGAACACTTCATCCAGACATCCTGAGCAATATGCTACAGCAACCTTTCTCATTTCCCCATTCTCTCCCGCACTCTCTCTCTCACACTCTCTCTTCCTCTCTGCATCTTTCTCCCTTGCCTTCTTTCTTTTACTTCCTCTCCCATCTTTCCCTCGCTTGTCTACATATCTCGCTCTCTTTGTACACAAACAAGACCAGCGATTGAGGTGCACAGAACCTTTCGTGGCAGCCAATCCGACAAAATGGACAGAAACATGGCGCCCGAATAAACTTTGGCCCTTTTTCGTAACTGTCTCTGATTATGTTCACAGCAGGCGTGTATTTCGAGAAGAAAGTCACGTAAACAACTGTTTGTATTAAAAACGAAAGTAAAGACTGACGTGAGCAGGTCAACCGAAACCGATTTAGGAAGACATTCCAGATGTGCAACCATATTTGAGTGGGAATTGTTATTACCATATAAAAGAGGTTTATGAAAGACTCGGAACAACGTGGTTCCAATGTATTTCTGCAGAAAAGAGGAACGTCTGCCCGCCTAAAATTGCATTCGTCGAAATCTTTCGGATCTTTCTGCTGGAGAGAATTAGAGTTGACATTTCTTCGTCCCCCTTACCTCTCTCTCCTTCTATCGTTTCTCTACTTACCTTCTCTATACAACTACATTTCTCTCGTCCAGTTCTCATCGTTCTCTCCTTTCAATAACTTTCGTCTACTTTCCATGTCAATCGTCTTCTGCTTAGCACTATCTCTAACTTATCTTCTCTCTCTTCCTCTACCAAGTCTTTCTATTCTCTTACTTTGTCTCTTTCTCTCTCATATTCGATTTCCTCACTCGCTCTCTGTCAGAGACTTATCCACTCATCCGTCTCTTCTCTTGCGGCCTTACCCGTCTCTAAACCCTTATTGCATATTTCCGATATCACTTAGCTACTCTTATCCATGTCAATCCCCTATTCCCTTCCTCACCCTTTACATCTCTTCTCACTCTCTCTCTCTTGCTCTTACTCTCTCTTTATCTCCCTCTCTTTCTCTCTTTCTTTCTCTCACTCTCACGCTCTTCTGGCTGAGACATGTCCCACGCTCTCATCCGATGTACGTCGTTTTAGTCATTCTACGCGTGGCAGCTCCGTTCCCGAAAGACCTGACAGGACTCGGCAAAGTAGACGGGAAGGGGGGGACAAATGAATTAAATGAGACATGGGATATGGCGGGTTGGGCTGCAGGGGCAGGGAGGGAAACTCAGAGAAGGAAGACGGCAGAAAGAAAGATGATAACGGGAGAGAAAGACAGAGAAAGATGAAGAAAGAGGGAAATAGAACTACATAGGAGAGAAGAATGGGGAAAAAAAGATAATTTTCCAAACGAAGAAACAATGGTATCACATAATATACATACAGTACCGTCCAACATTGTTGGGTCCGCGATTAATAGGATTAATCCGATTAATAGGAATACTTTTTCCATATCGCGAAATCATTTCCCTGAAAAGAAAACCACATCAGAATGCCACCCCGCTCCACAATTTGAGTTTGAATTATTTAAATTAATTTAATTAATCCTATTAATCGGATTAATCCTATTAATCGCGGACCCAACAATGTTGGACGGTACTGTATGTATGTAAAAAGTGAACGAGAAGATGGGGAGCAACAATCGAGATAAAAAGGGAAGGAATGAAGGAAAAAAGGAAATGGAATCCTCATCATCCGCGTCATCAAAAATACGAATGTGCCGAAAAAGAATAAAAACATCGAATCATCGCAGGCTTCAGTTCCAGCTACTATTGTACGCATTACAAGAACTGTGAATAGGCCGAGGGGCAACGCTTTCCACCGGACGGCCCTATCCTACACAGCATTTTCAACCGCTATCAAATCCTTCACATCCTCTTCCTTACCAACCAGACAACACCTGGAAGAGGGATCTGAAGTACATACATCTTTGCGAGACGTCTTAATGTACAAACAATCAGAAGTCCATCTTCTTCACCTGTAAGAGACTCCAACTCTCATTCTCCACGTCAGTCTCGCGCTTTCCCCTCACGTCAAGAGCCCCGACGCCCTCCTGCTCGTCGGGAAAACTATCCTTTTCCAACTCGCCGAAGATCTCCTTCTCAATATTGGAGGGGCCAGGATTCTCATCCTTCTTCCTTCTACCAGGAGCATGAGCGTTTTCCTTCTCGTCAAGAGTCTTCTCCTCGCCGTGAAGATCATCGTTCACCTTGTCCGCGAAAGATCTCTCACATAGATCCTCGATGGCACCTCCAACATGCTGAGAGGAGGAATCCTTCGCCGAGATTTACAAATAATTCTCCGCTGAAAAAAAGCGAAATCCTCAATCATCAACATCCTCCTGCGGATAGATGGACTACGATGTCGACCATCAGCAAAATCTTGTTCACTCATCACTGCGCAACGATGAAATCCTGGTACTTTTGTGCGTACTGTGGCGAATCGCGCCATGGATCGGATGAATGCGAGTGGTTCTTCACAGCAAGAGAGAGAAGAGCCATCCTAGAAGAACTCATGCCTCAGGCCACATCAAGGCCATTTCGCTGCATTGCAAGGGCTGCCAGTCGAATGAGCACCACCCACTCCCTCTGCGACTTCCTTTTGCTCTGGCTTGGGAAAGATCAGAACTGTCTTATCCTAATCAATCATGTGTTCCTTCTTCTCTTTCCTATCAATTCCACAAAACTGGCATGGTGTGTTTCTAAATGTTTCCTAATAAATATGTATTATTAACTTACTTGTGTTTGCACATCCAATTGATTGCCCGTAACACAAAAAGGAAAAGAACCCGCACAGAGAAAGAAGGAAATGGAACTGGGAGAGAAGAATGAAGAAAAACGATAATTCTTCAAACCAAAAAACATTGGCATTACATAATATACACAAAAAGTGTACGAGAACATCGGGAGCAAAAGTAGCGGCAGAGATGAAAGGAGAAGGAACGAAGGAGAGTGTGTGAGAGAGAGAGACGGAGATAAAGGGCAAGATATAAAGAAAGAAGTAGAGAACGAGAGAACAATATAAAGAGTAATAGAGAGAGAGGGAAAACAGAGAGGGAGAGAGAAGAAAGGGAGAGAGATAGAGAATGAATAGAGGGATAATAGGAAGAGGGAGAGAAAATTTTGTACCAGCAATCAATCTTCATCTAGGAATTGCCTATAGAGAACAAGAGAGCAAGAATGAGAGAGTGCGAAAGAAACTGTAAGAGAAAGAAGGAAAGAAATAGGAAATGCATTCAAAATTTTTGCAAAAGATGAAAAGAAATACGCTCCCTCAAGAAATGGAGGAATGTACTGAAGATACATCCTGGGAAGTAGCAAAAATGTGGAAGGTGATGAATAGATAAATAAAAAAGAGGACATGAGAGAGATAAAATCAGAGAGGAACCAGCAAGAGTAGCAGAAGCGGGGAAGTGAGAAATGAGAACGAATAACGAAAAGTGCAGATGGAATTCTTCCGCTTAAGTTTTTTAATCAGAACTCCTCCCTCGATCTTATGTCCTTCTTCTCGCTCTTCGCGAAATGATTATGATGAAATAAAAAAAAGTTAATAAACGGTTGCTTTTTAATCTACATCTTAATATCTGGCGAAAATAAGAAGTTGGGAAAATTCATGGACCCTTTGTTTGAATCCATCAGAGAACATGGCTGGCAGCTTATTGTCCGGCAGGAAGAGTGGGAAGGTCTCGGATAATGATCACAACAAGAACAACAACAGAACACTGTATTTGATTCATTTACTGAATTGGTGAAAACAAGAAAGAAAGAGAGATAGTACGTGAGAGAATAATATGCACCAGTTCGGTTGGTCTGGATAAATTCGAGGATACAAATTAGGATAACAAATGAGATAGGAAATAAGATCGCAATTACAGAACATAATGCGGACTTCCTGGCAAGAAACCTCTTTCTGAAAATAACTAGAGACTGACGAAAACTGCATCGGAGAGCCGCCAGAAGATCGGCGCCAAAGAACTTGCGAGACATAAAAGTGCTCTTTAGCCGACTCATAACTCCGCTGCAGCGGTTGATGGGTGTCAAGACAGAGAAAAGAGATGGAGCGATAGAGAGCACGGGAAATGTGGAGAGAGAAAGAGTTAGAGAAAGATGAAGAGACAACGAGAGATAAGGTGGAAGGATGACAAAAGATGAAGCACCAGTGTCAGGTGGTCGAGGCGACCAAAACTAGGAATGGGTGGCATCTGCCGGAGTGGTGCTGATGGCTAGGGTGAGGGAGGATCTGGAGTGGAGTGGAGTAGAGCGAGAGAGAGAGAGAGAGAGAACTAGAGAGAGAGATATGGAGGGTAAGAGAGAGGGAAAGATAGATAGAGAGAGAATAAGAGCGAGAACTCGAGAGAGAGAGAGAGAGAGAGAGAGCGATAGAGATAGAGGTAAGGAAAGAGAGAAAAAGAGAGAAGAAAAGCGAGAACTCGAAAAAGAAAGAGAGAGTGAGTGAGGTAAAGAGAAAAGACTTAGAGGTGACAGAGGGGAAGAGATAAAGATAATAGAACTACATAGATAGATTTAGGCAACTAGAGGAATCCAAGTCGAGAGTAAAGACATGTGAATTCGCAAGCCAAGGACTTCAACGTCGGTCTTCAAGAGCTGTGTGATGAATGCTTTCTGATCTCTGCTTCTTTCTCCATCTGTTACCTCTCTCTCTCTCGCTCTCTCTCTCTTTCTATCTCTCTCTCTCTCGCAACTTTACCCGTCACTCCCTCCTTCTTTTCCTCTCAACTCCCTTGGTCACGCCTCGGGCTGTCTACTCTCCAGGCCTCATTTGACATCAAATTCCTGTCTCTTTAGTGAGAAAGGCCGCGCCTCTCGCGAGCTCACTGCAACGTATTCGAAATGATGACAGCTCGGGCCTGAAAGAAGAAGCTTCGGATGACATCCACGGGGCGGAGGAGGGGTCACATTTGTCATTTCATGGCGCCAAGGAGTAAAGAACTGCAAATGCACCCCCAAAAAAACAACCGCCTCTAACCCCTGGTCATTCATCAGAAAACCTTCTCCACAACTCAGTTCAGGTTTGAAATGTCATATTCTGAAAAAAGCGACTAATCAGCGACAACCGAGCTATTCATTAGTGACCGTGTAGGATAAACTGAACGTATTGACGACAATGCAGATGATATCTCATTCTCATTGTCAGCAGAAGCAAATGCCTAGCAGGCAAATAGTAAGTACAAATAGTGCATTTGATATCATCTCTAGCTCTCTTTTCTTTCTCTCTCTATCCCTTCCTTTCTCTCTCTCTCTCTTTCTCTCTCTTTCTCTCATCTCTCTATCTTCCTCTATCTCTCCCTAACTCCGCGACAAGGGCATTTCCCCTTCACCGGCTACGTCTCCCGACTTCCCCTCTGGCCATCAAAGTCATCTCCTTCGACGTCAACAAAGTGTGCGTTTCATCGTCGCTTCCGTCAGCCATCCGTTTTATCTTGACGTCTCCAAATGAAAGTTCCAACGTCGTTCATCCAGATTACAAACAGATAACATACATACATATGGATGTACATATGTACATACTGTGTCATCATTGGTAACTTTCCCTGTTCTATCTTCTTGGATTACTAGCTATTAATTAGGCGAAAATTGGATGAAAATGTGTTCCTTGTGTTCTTCCAGACACATTTCGAGAGTGAAAAATCGTCTGTTTTGACAAGAAGAACGAAAGGAGATTGGTTAGTCGCCTGCTCGATTCAACGAGTTCGAGGCTGACAAAACAACCCGGATTCGCACTCGAGACTGGATGTTCAGTATTATTTTTGACTAGAACGTCCTATTGTTAAGCGTGTTCGACAGATCTTGATAACAGGGCTGGAAGGACGAAGATTGTAGAGTGCGACGCGTCCTGTCATACACAAACAAACGTGACCGACCTGGAAATGGAAGCCATCTAATAAAAAAAGAAAGGTTCTCATCCTGAGAAGACAAAGGTGGAGAGGTGGGAGTGTGGAAGTGAGTGTGAAATAGAGAGCGAGGAAGAGAGAGGCAGAGAAAAGAGTCGAGCGGAAGCATGTGATTGTCCACTGGGATCAACGACGAATTCCTGTTGTGAGAACGAGACATGAGGGAGAGGGAGAAAGAGATAGGTAGGGAGAGAGGGAGAGAGAGAACCAGGCCAGTTCACTGGTGATGTCAGCTGCCACAACAGAGATTGCAGGCCGAGTACTCTTCTCGTTTCCTCGAGACTTGCACTTCATTCGATACATACTTCCAGCAAGCCAAGATTGGTACTACGATTAAAATTAATTGTGTCTGCAATAGTTATTAGAATTTTTTTAACCTGCAAAGTAAGCAGAAAAACAGTTATTTCGTAAATATACTCTGATGTAGTCGAGAAAATTTTTTTTAAAACTTATTATTGGTTTAATGGAAAAAGTAGCCATTCAAATTTTTACAAGAGCTTAAAATACATATATCACAACGAACCATGATGCAATAAGACCAACGACTCTTTGGTAGCCGTTCCGTCTACAATTGAGAAGACATCAACTATCTTTACCTATTTTGAATTAACAATTTCTTTTTTAAACTATTTTATTTTTAAAGGAGGTATCCGGGGAATAATTAACATGTCTTTTTTCTGTATAGATAAGCTCATCTTAGCGTAAAACATACATACAGAAAGTTTGAGCGATTTTCTCCCATTATATTCTGAGCAATAGTAACGTGAAAGCTGGCGGGTAGAGAATTAGCTACGGTAGGTCATAGCCGCCCTCCTATTTCCCATGGTATCTCGACCGAGCGACAGGCAACTTTACGCGCGCATTCAAACCTGATCGCTAGCGTTACTGTATAACTATTCCCCGGATACTTCCTTTAATTAATGTGTGAGGAAATGCATGAGTGATATTTTTAATTGTGAAAAATAAAGACTAGTTGGAATGTTATAAGAAATGTGTGATAAAAATTTAGGCGCATATATATGCTGATATGCATTTACAGCAGTTCCTCTGAATCAAACGTACAGTCCCGCTCAGGATCTTGGTACCAAGGAAGCTTCGGACGATTCGGACGCTTCCAAATACATCCTCGTTAATAAATAAATATAAGCAAAAATAAGTTATTAAAGGGCACTTCCTGTTGAAAACTGATTACATAATTAGATTCAGAATCGTAAGGCGAATCTTTTCATCACATGAACATGCATGATAAGGTCTGTTTTATCGATTTCCGTTATCAATGATACAATCTCTAATGTTATTATTTGGGGATGTGGGTAGAGACAAAATAATGGTACAGGAGTAATTTCGTTGAAAAGCATTAGAATTTAAATTTTTTATGAGCAAAAAGTGATAACTTCTTATCAAATGATAAAAAATTATCGATTTTTTAACAGTAGCTTCCGTACTCTATAAGAAAACTAATGTATAATTTCAAATATTTTTGTTTTTCCTAGAACAACAGTTATTAGCGAGGATGCATTTGGAAGCGTCCGAATCGTCCGAAGCGTCCTTGGTACCAAGATCCTGGGCGGGACTGTATATGTAGGTACATACATATGTGCATCTGTATGTACATATATAAATGTATGTGAATTTATATGGCGGTTTAAACAAAAAAAGTCTTTCTTCATTTTCGGTTTTGTCTCTGGATTTAGAATAATACATTCTTTGATTTCTGATGAAACAAAAAAGTGTGAATTTTATAACTGATTTGACCTTTTTTTAATGCGAGTGTCAAATAGTCTAAATCGCGGGACAAATTAAGGCCGAACCGAAAAAGGGAAAAAATATTTTTGGCTATATATATATGCATTTATATTGAGAGATAAATGCCCCTTCTCGCCTGGGTTATCATGTCAAAGTTGGCTTTGCTATTCATTCGCTTGGTCCCTCGATTAAATCTCGCTTCCTCCTTCGTTTTGCGAAAGTCGAGAAATCTCCCTGCGGACTTTATTTAGGGCAAGGGATAGCGCTAATCATCAAAAAGCTTGCATTAGCGTCTGCACTCCACACATTTGCACACTCCGAGAAAAGTAGGCTAGCTTTGATCGTAGACTGTCGGAGAAAGTCGGTCCCCCGCTTTCGCTAACCCGGCCACTATCGGGCGCTGCTCGCTGACCTTATCGATGCTGTTCTGTGGTTACAGTTTTGGAGACAGCGGACCCGAACTGAAAATGGCGGACCATTCGTCCGGTCACACTTTTTGTGCAATGCAGCGGAGATGGATGGTGTGTCCTCCTCTCTCTTCTTCTCTCCCCTCTCCACTAATTGATCAACTCCAGTACGTGCTCCAATAAAAGACAACATTGTTCTCTTATTTCGCGAGATTCTCCATCCTTTCATTTGGGCAATAAACTGTGAAACTAAGGTGATAACTTACATTTCCATATGAAAAGACAGTCAAAGTGAAAGTTAAAAGTGCGCATAAGAGAAGGAAGCAGAGTGAGAAAAGGATAAAGAGGAGGTGATGAGGAAAACACGTTTATGAAGACTTCTTCAGCAAATTCCTTCTCTGTTTGGTGAGACCGCCACATCCATCGCAAGCAACTTGAATGGATCGGATAAAAGAAAGAACCGATTCTTCGCATGCTTGTCTCTGCAAATTGTCATACGACATGAATAGTTTGCGCTTGAGGTTCAAAGTAGTAATTATATGAACACCTAACAAGTCGTGATTCACTCATGAAATCCGCAAATCATATGACATTTTAATCTAGATATACCTTAAGTTTGATTAGAAATCTCATCAACCGTTTTGCATCAGGCGTTACGATGCAATTATTAATAGTGATTTTTGATGCTGTTCTTTTCATCGTGGCAGACTACATTTAGTTTCCGATTTAATTACGCAAACAACAGATAGAGCGAAAGTATTAGTGAAATGCCCTCGACTTCCGTCTTTCGCAATGAGCTTGTTTCTTGGATGTCCAGGATCTCTTCTTGTGTCTTGTGGGTGGCTGCTTTCATCTCGGTAGTGCACACAAGAGACTTCTCTGCTAAGCAACAGCAGTTGTTAGGAATACTTTTAGAGGGGTGAATCGACACTGTAGTGAAGAAGTGCTATGGCGACGTGGCGGAGCAGGAAGGCGGAGGAAGTCTGAGTCGCGGAGCCAGCTTGGGCCCGTGGGCACGGGCGACGAATTCGGCAACATCTATTCCTCTCTTTCTCTGCCTCTCTGCCCTCGCTCTCTCTACACATGTACATATCTCTTCTTATCCTCTTATCCCTCCTCTTCTCTCACCTCCGTCATGCTCCTCTCACTTCTCAAGCAGACTTCACTGTGGCAACTAATCCATGCTGCAAAACTTTGCAGTGGGAATGGCTGTAATATAACACACGGAAATCTACATAAATACGAGAAAACGTATTTGTATACATTTATTTTTCGTCACATTTAATACGGATACAAAGGGTAGCATGGGCCGTGACGCAGGTATTTTTTTTATTTTGAAATTAGTGACATTGTTCTTTTGTTCATGTTTTTTTTTTCAAAACCTTAAAAATAAAAGATGATCTCACAAAATGTCATCAGGATTTTCTATGAATTCTGTGCGTCACTTTCAGCCTATTGAAAGTGATGAATGAATTGTGAAAGGGAGAAGATTGAAAAGGCCGTCTCCTCTCTGAATGGGCTCGTCCATAAAAAGTCTGTAACTATTTTATTGTCATAATTCTGTCTTTCTGTGCGTGGCGCCTCCTTCGTCGTGTTTAACTGTACTGTTGTCAGCAAACAATAACATTCGTGTCCGAGGACGAGATTGAGAAGGAAGAGAAGAGAAAGAGATTGCGCACATTTCCAAAGAGAAAGGGAAATATGTCTGGAAAATATAAAATTCTTGGACGGTAACAGGAAGTGGCTGAAAAAATAGACAAAAATGACAGAGAGTCTTCAACGAGGGTAATGACTCATCCTTTCTTCTTTCCAAGCAATCTATTTTGCTTCCCATCACTTTTTTCCACATAAATTTTTGCTTATTCTAAGAAGGATTAAGAAAAAAAATCTGTTTGTGGAATTTGAAATTTTTTTTTATATAGCTGTCACGTGCAATTCTTGTGTTCATGCGGGGAATAGGACTGAATTGTAGCTTAGAAATAGACTGAAAGTCGTGTGATGCAGACATTCTCAGAAGGCTAGAAAAAAGACACATAATGCGCACTCTCTCCAGTGTTATGAACAAATTGTTCACTCTTTGAAAGGAAGGCGACAGAGTTGTCTGCATTTTAATACCTTCCATGATACGATATCTTTTGCACCCAATGTTTTGTTATTTCATTTTGTTGCATTGCCCCAGACAAATGAAATATGTGCTGCAGCTAGTAAGCGCTTATCAAGTCATCATTCGCTTATCGAAGCATATTATTTTCACGATCCCCCGTCTTGCGAAAATGAATGTTGGAAGGTACTATTTACGAAGAGAAATCTATCTACCCTGACAGCTGATTCCTTCTATTCTGCCATCTTCTACTTCTGATTTCCAGTTATTATTCATCACTTTTGGCGAGCGATCCATCCGTTTCATCTGAAATGGTTCCCACGTGATTCCTTCTTTATGACTGTTGCTATCTTCCCTTTCCCTCGCCATCATTGTGATGGAAGAAAGGAAAAGAATTGCTGTCCATTTCTTCCCACTCTCTTTTCTCTCACATAAAATAGCATGGATATGTATGTACTGTGGGCGGAATGCTGGAGGTTTCGCTGAAAGGTACGAAAAGTAGAACCGGATGATTTGGTATAAGGTTTTTAAGGCGATGCTGATGTATAGTTTTTTTCCAATCGATGGCACAAAGGCTCCCTTTAAAACTATTGCCTAAATATGTATATTAAATATATGCATCTTCAAACGCTCAATAAAAGCACACCTTCTTCGCCAACAGCTTTTTCTAATTCTGAGCCCATTTCTGGTAGTGGGCTGCTTTTATCGCTCTTCTTATCGCTTGATTTCAATAGCAAATGTCATCATAAACGTGAGATGAATGGGCCGACAGAGACAGAGAGAGGAAGAGAGTAAGAGAGAAAGAGAGAGAGAGAGAGCGAGAAAGAGAGAAAGAGAGGGAGAGAGAAAGATAAAGTGATAAGCCAATGGAGCCGTGCAAAACGAAGCGTAAGATGGCGCTCTTCCTGGCCTGCCTCTTGTTGTGTACTCACTGCGTGACAGCCTCCCTTGCCGCCTCCGGTTTCAGTCGGTTCTTGGCTAACACTCGACATCGAGTCCCATCAACGTAGATATGCATGTATTCTGTGGATATTATATTATATTTCAGTAGCCGAGGGGACTTCTCCTCTTGGGTTGTACCGTGGCAAGGAAGGTGAAATGGCTTTCTTTAGTGAAGCACTGTTTACCTTTCCATGGATGGACTCATGGATGCAGGAGAGAGTGAGAGAGAGAGTGAGAGAGAGAGGGTGAGTGAGAGAGAGAGAGTGAGTGAGAGAGTGAGTGAGAGAGAAGAAGTGAGAGAGAAAGAGTGAGAGGGGGAGAAGAAGAATCTTCTCGCCTTTCTTGCCTGTGACTCTTGGGTGCACAAATATCATGAATTAGCCAGGAAGCATACGGAGAGGCGCGTCGGTGTGCGTGTGGAATTGAGAGGAATTTCAGAGGATTTCGCGAAGACTTAGAAGAAGCCTGGCTGTTTCACTAGAAAGTCAGAAGATATACGGTATCCACAATATGAATCGCCTGAAAATAGTTAGGTATGTATGGAGTTGAATGGCCGTGTAATTATTGAAATATTCAACCGAGGGTGAGCAGAAGACAGAGATGAAATTCCACCTGCCATCCCCTTAACATTCTTGTTAAAAATCGCATAATTGCGGGGCAGCTGATTGCTTTTATTATTTGCAACAGCAGTGGCAATTAGAGGACGTAAACCAAGAAATTCTGCATAGCCCATACTTTTATTCTTTCATGTCAACACATGAATAGAAAAACCTACGTTTGTATATAGATGGCAATTGCATTTAGCTCCATTCATTCAATACTAATACGTCTGATATAGTATGAATGAATGTGCATATTTATGAATGGAATTCATAAAAAGAAAATCTCTCGATAATTTTGTTTGCTTCTGTGAGTTTTAGTGGCAATATTGAGTATGAAATGAAAGAGTGGGAAGGTGACAGAGAGAGAGCAGTAGAGAGATAGAGAGAGAGACGGAGAGTGAGAAAAAGAGAGAGAGAGAACAGAGAGAACGGCAGAAAGCTGCAGAAAGGCATAGATTATGATAGTGAGAAAGGCCGCGGCCTTTGGAAAGCTTTCTTCGCGCAGGTGCAAGTGAAATTAGTGTTTCATGGGATCGCAGAGTGACGGGGGGATAGAAGGCCTTTTCTTCCTTCCCTTTTCACTTTGTTCACTGGACGAGAAGTCAACACTTTGTTCCCTTCACCTCACAGAACCTTGTAGTTTGAGTTTTGTCAATTTTCCGTAGTTTTGACACCCTTTTTTAAGGAAAATTATAATAATAGTCAATTCTGCTTAAATGTACCCATCGATTATGCCATAATTATCGGGGCATAGGAAGTGCCGTTGCTCTATGCAATTACAGCTTCATTCAAGTGCTGCCAGAGGTGTAAATGGGCCGGCCCGGCCCGGCCCGGCCGGCCCGCGGGCCGGGCCGGCCCAATTTCCCAAGGGCCCGGGCCGGGCCGGGCCGGGCCCAAGAAAAGTTGGGCCGGCCCGTAGGCCCGATTGGGCCCGATAGAAATAATAATGGAAATTTTGAAGCGGGCGAATTCGAACATTTTCAAACGTTTGCTCCGTCTGATTAGCAGTGTCCGAATTGAACCTGATATTAAACCTACTGTAACTTTCAATAACCGACTTTCGAAAACACGCGGCAAGAAGTATGCTCTGATGTGGTTCCCGTTTATTCTTTTATATGATGTTTGCTTTACTTATTTTAGATTAGTTGCGTATAAATATCTTCTTCAGGAATGGCTGACGACCCTTTAACTGTCGACGACATTCCAGAAAGTGATAATAAGATTCTTAGGAAAATTTTGGTGAGGGTTTTCACAATTTTAAATTAATCTTGCAAAATAATATCATATCAAATTGTATTCTTGTGTTAATTGAAGGTAAGCAGTACGGAACTTCAAACCACACGAAAGAGCAGATTCAAGCCCTTGCAAATGCTCAGCTGGATAAGCTGCTCTCTCGCGATTTCTTGTTCTTCCGGATCAGAAAGAAGGGCGCTGAAAACGACCCGGTAAAGGGCATCGACTACAGCTATTATGGAGACGATCTTGCAGCAGTTTCAACCCAGTTGCTCGTTTGCATGCGATGCCGCCTGGTGATGCAGTGCGCACTTGCCCGGGGTGCGTACAAGTGTATGCTGCGGAAGGAGGACGACGGAGTCATCTCGAAATTCCATCGAATGGCGACGCTGCTACATCCCAAGAGAAGGCAGCTGCGCAACCTTGCAACTGAATCTGAACGACGGGAGATTATCTTGTCCCTGAAGGACTTTGTTCGTGAGCTAGAAGGTAGAGATGCTGGTGGGAGTCAGCCGAAACCCCCGAAGCTCCCAAGAACGGACTTTGATGATCTGGAAGTCTCTGGGGAAGATGTTGTATCTGAAGTTGACTCTTACCTCAGCGCAACTTTTAGCTTAGGCGATAAGGCTGGCAACAGCCATGACAACCCCTTGCTTGCTTGGAAAGAACGTGCATCTGATTTCCCACTGCTCTCTCGTGTTGTCTGCCAGTTGTTCTCCATTCCCGCATCCACAGCTTCGGCTGAGAGATCATTCTCTGATCTCAGAAATCTTGTCCCCGAGAAAAGAGAGACTATTGGTGCTGACGCTGTTTTCTCCTCACTTGTCATCCGTTCCTTGCTCAAGTTCGATCAAACTCTTAATGCTGGTTAATGTTTTTTCGTGCAACGCTCTGATCATTTCTCTTGTAATTTGACTTTATCATTGAACTAATAAAGTAGAACTGTTAAACTGAATAAAATTTTGCACGGCACTATACATAGTAGGAATTTTTGAAAATCGGGCTCAAACGGGCCCGCGGGCCGGGCCGGGCCGGGCCGGGCCCAAAATTCCAGGGCCCGGAAATTTCCGGCCGGGCCGGGCCGAGATTTAGGGCCCGACGGGCCGGGCTGGCCCAAAAATTTTGGGCCCGTTTACACCTCTGAGTGCTGCTGATCTTTGCAGATGAATAATTGCGTGTTTGTTTAAAGTACATTCATTCATTATCTTGTATTCCCCTCGTTATATATAAAATTGAAAGTCTTACAAAATACTTCCTCTTCTATAGTCAACAACTTGTCGTCTGCTGTACGTTTCCCTTCTTGAGATGCCTGGCGACCTCTCGCCCGTCACCAAGGGACACCCGCTTCTACCCCTAGCACCCCTTTGGACTTCTTCTCTTTGCTACTGATCATGGCACGGTTTGGTAGGACGAGAGAGCGAGAAAGGACGAGAGAGCGAAAAAGAGAGAGGGAAAGAGAGAAAGAGAAAAGAGAGAGTAGAATAAGCGTTGAAAAAGAATCGGTGCCAGCTCGGAGTGCTTTTGCCGCCGGCTACTCGAATGAGCCCTGTCATCCTCTTCTCTCCATGGCTGCATCGTTGCCGTGGATGCGCACGTTTGTCAGGAGTTAGAGAAAGAGAGAGAGAGAGAGGGAGAGAGAAGGAGAGAGAGAGAAAGAGTGTAGATATAGGAGAGTAGAGAAACAGAGTGTATATCTAGAAGGGAGTAATGCCCACTAAAGTAGTGTCCACTCCAGGCGGCTTCATACCGAGTAGCTTTTCTCCCATGCCAAAAAATTATTCTCCAGCTACCACACTGCGCTCTCTTTATTGTCGCACGAATGTATTAGGTTTTACCTTTTTCTCCGATCGATTTGATGTGTATCGTTCGTGTACCTTTTCGTAGTGTTCCGCGACGTCTTTCAAAAGATAAAAAGTGTCACTTCTCTTGGACCACAGAGTGCCTCGTTGATTCTCTAGTACAACGTCCACTTCCTTCCTTCTTTTTTCTTCCTCTTCACACCCTTTAAATGTCTTCCTCTTCTTATGGCCTGAGAATGTTCCCAGAATGTTTTTTTTCATTTCTATCATATTTGCACTCGCGGCCAGCAAGAAGCGACGAAACTCTCAAATGGCAGGAATACTTATGCAATTGCATCCTCTCTCTCTCTCTCTCTTTCTCTGTCTCTCTGTCTCTCTCTCTCTGTCTCTCTGTCTCTGTCTCCTCTCTGTCTGTCTGTCTGTCTCTCTCTCTGAAAGAGGAAGGATGATGATGTTGCATTTTGTGTAAGTTTATCCCTCACAGTTGCTTTTTAGACCCCTGAGCCACTTTACTATAGCTAATAAACATTAGCATTTCCGTATGAAATCCGCTTTGCATCCTTCGCCATTGCAATATGTACATATACAAATGAATATAATTATAATGGCTTATCCAGATTTGAAATACAAAGAAGTGTTTTTTACTTGCAGATTCTCTGACAAGTAAAAAGCGCGACAAAAGACATTCGCGAATTGCTAGTGGCTTACTTATTTATTCACTCTACAGACCAGCAAATTATTAAAATTACGGTGCATGGCAACAAGTAAATACTGTTATTACTATTATTATTATAATTATTATTTCTGTTACACGACGTGATTGTCATTTACATATGTATGTATTCATACATGAATGATTCACGAACGATACGATTAATGTAGCCGCCACCACAGGTATTATTCATTCATTCTTGCATACATTTGAAGAGAGACAAATTGCATATGCACCGCAAGCATAGAATTACTCTATGACGAAGAACGAAACAGAGAGAGAGAGAGGAAGGGAAATAGAGATAAATAAATAGAGAGAGAGAAGAAAAGCAAGAGAGCGGAAGAAAGCGAGAGGATGAGAGAGAGATTGAGAAAGAGAGACGCTGTGGATTTGGCATTAACATGCTATCTTTAGACAGCACAGCAGTGCTGAATCGCAGGCGTAAGTGGCAATTTTAGTTCAGGAGAAAACATTATAGATATAATTTTGAATTTGTGAAGCGTCATGTATTAAACTATATAGTATGTATGTATGTACCTAAAAAATTCTTGATTGTTCTCAGAAAAAAGTCTTTTCTATCTTGAAGAAATAAATGCCATTGTGACATGGGTCCACCCTTTATTTCCCGCCGCATTCATTCTCACATGCAATTGTGCATTCCAATTATCTAGCTCTTATCTCAGGCATCCCTTCCATTGGCTGGAAGCCGCTTCAAGAGTTTCACAATTGGCAGCGCTCTTATCATCATTTTTGACCGGCGAAAAACATAGATATATTTATAAGAGATGAAAAATGAGTGTTAAGAATCTTTCAATCCCCTTCATCCTTATCCTTTTCTCACTCAGCTCCTACGTCACGATTCAGTAAGAAGTGTACGTGGCAGAGTTGACGGAGGCTCTTCAATATAATATGTGCATAATACGAAGGAGGACGTCTTCTTCTTCTTAGATTACTTCTTGGATTACGCATCTTCAGTCCAATCCAATGGCCTTTCTGCTCATTATGCGAGTTAGATTTGACGAGATTTGCAAGGAGAGAAAAACATGAACAATTCATCTTTCTTTTGCATTTCAATGAGATCAAAAAAGGTCTTTTAATCTGGCGATTATGAGCTCGGATTAATGTGCATTGTTATTCTAAATCCTTTTAAATCCTCTTGTTAGGAGCGATTATCCTTTACGCAAAAAAGACGTGTATGTCGTTATAAAAGATCAGGAACAGACAGATCTCTACTACGGTTTGGGAAGTATTTATAGGCGTCTTCACCATCAGTAAACAAGATCCAGCACTTTATGTCACATAAAGAATATTTCTAGCTACACTAATTTCAGATCAAGTCAAAGTTAGCGTAACATCCGGGAAGCTTTTTACAATTAGCGTGTTCGATAGTTGAGTAATGCTTGTTTCTGTGCACGACTAATCCTCGGCGGATCTAGTAAATCTCAGCCGCGATCTTCGACTTCTCCCTCTCGCCCCTTCACAGACTACGGTATCTTCCTACTCATCCGACACACTTTCCTTGTCCCTTCGGAGACATTTCGTCTTCTTCTCTTATCCGCCATCTTACATCCTTGTTATCTTCTTTTCCTTCAAGTTTTACCCAGTTTCCTTTTTCATCTCGCGCCCATCCTTTTCGTTATCTAATTGAATATCTATCTAACTATTTCTCTTGCTGTCTCCCTCTCTCCCTCTCTCTCTCTCCCACTCTCTCTCTCTCTCTCTCTCTCTCTCTCCCTCTCCCTCCTTCTCTATCTTTCTATTTCTCTCTCTCACTCTCTCTCCCTGTAGTTCTACCACTCGCTCTTTTTCACGATTCCGGCTCTCTCTAACTGGCGCGCAAGGTTCATCTCTTCTCTTGGTTATCTCTTCTCTTTCTTTGGCGATTTTCAGTCCTTTTCCCCAAACCGCTTTTAGAACCGATACGGCCGATGCGATGAGAACATTAAGAGGTATCCAAATAGAATGAGCGAGAGATAGAGAGAAAGAGAAAGAGAGAGAAAGACACAGAGAGAGAAATATAAGTGAAGTATAAATGGGGAGAGAGAGTTTCGCAACAAACACCAATGATAGGAAACACTTATGTAGAGTAATAGAAGATAATGAAGAACTTTTGTCGTTGTAACAATCGTTTAGATTGATAGGCTAGAGCTTCCTTTTCGGTGTGTTTACAGTCCAACTCACTCTCGGCACACAGCACATCATTGCACTTAAATTGAGAATATTGACTGAACAATGGTGGAAATCGAAGTGAGACTGCATGATAGAGAGATGTTTCATGCATGATTGCAAGGGTAATGCAAGTGGAGAGGAGATTCTAGAGATTACTCGTAGATTGTATGTACCCTAGCGTGCTTAGCCACTCTTTGCAGTAATGATAATTTAAACCAGTTTATATTACATCTGTACAGAACATTAAAGCAGCTCAGAAATAATCCATGTTTCAAAAGGGAAGTAACATCAACTTTATCTTGCTGATGCTAGACGATCATGAAATTCAGACTATTTTTGCCAACCAAAAATATGTTCCTATATTTCTTATATGCCGAAGATCAAAACATAGGTTGGCGTCGTGGATTCTCGTAGTTTGGTTGTCTCAGCTGGCCCTCGTAGTGCCAGGAGAAGTCTGGGGACAGCCGGCTCAGCAAACGATCTTCTTAAAGAAGAACTCTGCCGAGTTGGCAATGTTGGCAGCTTCCTCTCCTCAATATCCAGCGCTTTTCAATATTTTCTCTCTCT
Source organism: Allodiplogaster sudhausi (assembly GCA_945643635.1). Lineage (NCBI taxonomy): Eukaryota > Metazoa > Nematoda > Chromadorea > Rhabditida > Diplogasteridae > Allodiplogaster > Allodiplogaster sudhausi. The sequence goes on along the minus strand of CALZFC010000031.1, from coordinate 1,652,051 downwards.
CCCCTTCCCATTCTCTCGCTTTCCGCTCCCTTCAACATCCACATCACATCTTGTTTATATAGCTGCTTAAATAGATTCAGAATATTGAAGGATGATCGAAAATAGGTGGAAAGGTATTTCTTCAAAGTTCATTGCCTTTTTCCTATGATATATTCTAGCCGCCTTTTTACTTCCCCTTTCCAAGCTGTTTGCAGCTGATAACTAGCCAGCCACAGCTATGGTTATCTCTTCTTTTGAGTGCATGCCAACAATAATCACGCTGATAACTGATAAGAAACTCTCATGGTTTGGATTCTGACATTTTCGCAGTCGTAGTCTTGGCTTTATTGTGCGCTCAGCATAGAATGACGGAGAGATAAGGGGATCTTCGCCTTTTCTCTTTACGGTTGGAACAAAAGAAGAATTGAAACTAAATATAAAACAATTCGTGATAACAAGATCCTTCTAGACAACAAGCTTCCCTCTGCTTTTTTTAACCAGTTACCTTGCTGACAAGTGATGCTTTAGCCTCCTTTGTCCTTGTCATTGAGATGTCCTCGTGGCATGGACTGGAAGAGAGACTAATTGTAAGGAGAAGAGAGAGAAAAAGGGATAGAGAGAGAGAGAGATAGAGAGAGAGCGAGAGAGGAAGAAAAGCAGACGAAGAGAAAGTGAGAGTCGCACAATTGTCCCCATTTTTTGCGAATGGATAGAAAGTCCGCGCATGGCCCCGCAAGCCATATGAAGTTTCCCCTTAACGGTTTAAAGACAGCCCGGTCAGGGACATTAGCCAACAACTTGGACTGTTTTAGCACGTCACAGATCCATTCTAGCCTCTTGTGCTTTGCCTCAGATGACTCCTTTGATGTTTCAACAACACATCTGGGCATGCAAACATTTAGACAAATAATCCTTTATATCAATACAATTAATACTGAAAATTTAGAATTAGCCGTAATTAAATTAATATGAATTATAGAAAGTAACCTAATAAGCAGATTAATTGTAGGAGAAACGCAGAGAGAAAGAGAGACAATGAGAAAGTGATCAGCGAATTTTTCTAGTAGGTGAAATGTAATCATTCACAACGAATTAAAGTGTAATAGTCATTCTTCTCCCTTTCCAAGGACAACATTCTTTCAAGGTCAATGTGGCACAAGAAAAGAAATATAATGAAGAGATATCCTTCTGCTTTAGCTTATCAAGATAATATTAAAATAATAGCTTTATTCCAGAATAGCCAGGAAAAAATATGTAAAAATGCATTTTCCCAGAATATGTAACAAAAGCGTATTATATGTCATCTTTTTTTTTAAATTCGCTGCAAAAAAATCACGGCGCTCCGATAGAGCTAGTGAGATCATAAAGTTTTAATAAAATTCGAACAAGTTGTTCCCTTGAGAAAAGAGTTTTTGAGAGTCCTTAAAAGCTAACCCCGTTTTATGTTCACTTGGAGGTAATTTAGATTAATTGTAAGCATATGTCCATATAATAAGTATATAATCAGTAATTCTTTCCTGACAACATTCGTCATGCTTCTTGATGATGATCATTCAACTATCTCTTGAAACAGTTCCCGTATCGACTTTGCCTACAGTATGGCGATAGTTTAAACCGATTAAAGTTTATGTCTGCGTTCGAAGAAACAGTGCCAGTATCACATGTCATTTCTGACTGTGTAGAGCAGGCCACGTTTAGAGCGATTTGTGTTTAGAGAGAGGGAGAGAAGGAGAAAGAGATGGAAAACGGAGAATGGATGGGATTACAGCTGTTTAGTTGCAGATTACAGTCGTGGCTGTCTAGCTGATTTGCTTGATGATGCGATGATTTATGTACCCGCCTCGAGTTTTTCGTTTCCGGCCAATTTGAGAGGCATGAAAAAGGGCGGATTCAGCAGCATTCTATGCCGGCTTATTCAAACAGAACGGACAAGCCACGTCTCAGTCATCAAACAATTCCATTCTGTTACTCCTTCTCCGGAGAGAGGCAATACAGTACGAACAAAAAGGAGAATCAGACGTGTATTGACATTTTTGATTAACTAGCAACTGAGCATGGTGAAATATTAAAAACAGGCAACCCGAAATATTTTTTATAAGGTTAACCCTTTTTTCTCAAACTTGAAGATCACTCATTTGCCGATCAAAAGTCAATAATGACTGCTTTTTCAAGGGATTCCTTGTTAGTTTTCGGCACATTTTTCAGCCTTTAACTAATTTTTTTTATTTTGTTGTATAAGTCTCTTCATGTTTACCAGATATCTTCTATACAGAATTTTTAGAAGATTCTTATTAACGGGCAAATACAGACTCTTTCTCTCTCTCTCTCTGGCACTAGAATAGAGAGAGAGAAAGAGAAAGAAAGAGCTCTTCCCCGTCTCCTTCCTTTTTCCTCGATCCGATGAAGAAAAGGCGCACGTTGTACTTGCTTAGCCAGTCTCTGAAAGGGAAGAGTGGACAGGAAAGGGAGAGGCTGCGGCAGACCAATCCGATCCACGACCATCGCTCGAAGCCTCGCGATGAGCAAAAGTGTCTCGACTATTGAATTATGAACACTTTTCTCGCTAGAGCCACTTTTTATTATTAAATGATAAAGACATGGCAAATAAAGATGAAAACGAGGTTGAAGAGTGCGAAGAGAACGAGAGAGAGAGAGAGAGAGAGAGAAAGAGAAATAAAGAAGAGAGAATAGGTCAAAGCTAGTATGCTAAGCTTTTGAGTGTAAGCGCCAGCTCATTTGTTAGAGAGAGATAAAAAAAAGGAGTGGGGGTGAAACAACGAATCCTTATCCAGTTTGCCTAAGGCGATGATTAGGATAAAGGCAGTACTGAAGAAAAAGGACGCGGACCTCCTCTTAATTGCGTCTGTCATTGTCATTGCTTATTGAGTTGCAGGAATCCCATGGCTAAATAAGTTCTGGCAATCAATAGTTGCCACAATCATCGGACCGATCAATACTACAGAGAATGTGGGATTAGATATCAAGTCTTAAATAAGATATTTGGCAAGAGTGCTAAACGGGGAGACACGATTATCATCGCTTCTCCATTATTCTCGTCCCTTTGATGTCATCAAGTTTCTTTGCGAGAAACAAAAAAGAATGCAGTCGTCCAAGAGGATCATCGTTGCCTTTCGTGCTCTTCCTTCAAACCGTAATTTGTCAGCTGCAGCCCGCTGGCATAGGAAAGCTCATTCACTAGACAGGTGCATTCTCACGTCACTTATTAGTTGCATCTGGTGAAATTGGAGCAAGTGCGGAAAAATTCTCTAGTCTAATACTAAGTTAAGATACATACATATGTATGTATTTAATGTAGCAGAGAGTAGATTAGAATTTATCGAGACATTCAACCTTAGCTTTTTACAATTACATGCTATTCTACAAAAATGTGCCCCCCCCCCCCCGTTTGATCTTCCCTTCAGACGGTCGAGGAGGAAGAAAGAGAATGTTTTGTCCCCATGGAGTCCTTTCAAGAGTCATGCGTGATTACTGCTCATATTGTACAGGAATTGCTTGGCCTTTCTTCTTTCTTTGTCTTCAGTTTTTCATAGAATTCTCATTACTCTTCTGCTTCCTTTTCTGTTGTGGCTGAAGCGTCGTCGAGACTATTCTGCTTTGACGGCAAATCGTAAAGTTTATCTCTCTCTTTCTCTTACCCTATCTCTCTCTCTCTCTTTTCTCTCGCTGTCTCTTCCCTCTCACTTCTATGAGCTGTCTATTTATCTATTCAATTGAATACCTAGCATTTCCTGCACGAGCCTGAATCAGCAGCCCCAGTCAAGAGACACGTCGATATGTGTTGCACGCCCGCCAAAAGAATAGAAGAAGCAGGAACTACGGCTCCCTTTGAAGTTCTCAAAATTGATGTAGCATACGGGGAAAGGGATAATGTCCTTCAGTCATTACTATGATTGCGCAAAGCCTGGATTTCCAATGACGCCGAATTACTTTTTACTTTTGCTCACACCCTTTCTTCTTTTTATTGAAATTGTTTTGCAATGCAAAAGAGAGTGCTGAGTGAATTGAGCTCCCTGCTGCGTTTCTATTCTTCTCCATTATTGTCGCACATCAATTAAATCAGCGGAAGTGCAAAGAAAGGGAGAGGGGGGGGGGCAAGAAGAAAGAGCAGTGAAACATTGTTCGTATTGTAAGCGGACCGCTTAAACCTCTTCCACTCTTGAGCCGGCTCCCGCTGAGTCGAGTGGTTTCACTCTACACTTCAGTCCATTCATTCGATGCGGGAGCAAAGGTGGAACGACAATAGGAAAGGAAAGAAAGAATGGCGGGGACCAAAAGAGGGATAAAGCTGGCCTTCTTCATAGCTGATTAATTATAAAATAATGATACAATCAAACTGTAACGTGATAGTTACAACAACTATCATGAGTTCGCATCATTTATTTCTTTGTGATAGCCTGTCATCGTTGGAATTGCTTTTTTTTCAAATGAATAAGTAGCTGGCACAAGAAGGATGATGATCACATGTTGCCACGGAGATTGCTTGTCCAGCTCCTCTTCCTTGCTCAGTTACGAAATACATTTAGACGGCACTAAGCAACCATTGTTTTGTGTTGGGGGTTTTTTTGTCTTTTATACAAAAGCTTCCTAGCAGGAAAATGTGATCTGCTATGTAAAAGCGACATGAAAAAGGCGTATCCGATGCCGTAATTGTCTACATTTCTGATACAACTCGGCTGGAGTTGCTATTGATGGCTCACTTCTATTTATCAAAACAAAATGAACAAAAAACAGGTGACGCGTGCAATTTAAATTCTGTTTAGCTCTCTATTTTCGATTTGGACAAAAGGGTTTGAATCTGAATCCACTTTTTACTACTCCTTTCACGTCATGGATTTTTTTCTTCAGCTTTCTACTTCCCTTTTTATCTCTTTTGCTCTCTTTATTTTTGGTGTTCTCATCGTCAATTGATTTCCATGTCAATGTAGATGCAATGGGACATAAATATGCATGAGAAAAGACTGATCGAGAGAGAAAGAAGCGGATTAATCATTGCCACAAATGCGTTTAGTTTTATTTATGCAAGTCCGATTATCGAAAGGCGAGGAAGGGCTGCATAAGAGAGGCTCTTGTGTAGCAAAGAATTACAGGGCGACTATCAATATTTGAAGAAAAATTTTTTCCTTCTATAAATAAGAAGACATCAATTGTTGATTTCTTATATTCTTTTTTTAAATTGCTTCCGATCATTAAAAAAATCTTGTCCGAGCTGTCAAAACAAGTCGACACTCGCTTTCTTTGAAATAGTCTATGACCATTCCTACGAAGCATTCGTTTCGGCGAATAACATCTCATGTGTTTCCGTCATGATTATTTTTATGGATTTTTCTTGAATCCTCATTTCTCTCTAAGAGATAAAAGAAGAATAGATTCTGAAGATAACTTAAATCCCCTTGTCTACTCTTCATATCCTCATGGTACGTGACACTCTCTTATCTCTCGCTGCTATCACAATTTTCGCGTTACAATCAGTTTTCAGATCAGCGTGCCTCGCAGCGCTGATTCGTGTCGACTTCGTGGAAAGAGATGAAAGTAGAGAGAAAGAGAGAGAGAGAGAGAGAGAGAGAGAGAGAGAGAGAGAAGGTGAGAAGGCAGAGAGGGTATGACCCCCTTTTAGCCCGGCCGCTCCTCTGTCCTATGCAAGATTTGTATCAGATCAGCAACACATTCTCGTAAAGAATTCGAGAGCCGTCTGACCTCGGGTAAAGGACAACGGAAGATAAAGCAAGGGGAGAGGGGGGGGGAGAGAGAGCGATAATATTAAGACGGAGATAAGACACAGACACTACAGCGGAATGGAACTTGAGACATAGAAAATCAGTCCCAATCTGACTATTTTCAACTCTAATTCAGATCAATTTAGGAATCAGTCAATCACCGCTGCATTACAAATCAATGAGATCTAATTAACTACGACATTCAAAAAAATTAACTCCTGCAAACATGGAAAAAGTGGTCGGTGTCTAAATACTATTTACTTAATGACGAAGAGAGCAGCCTACAAATTGCTACGCTTTGTGACCTTTCGGCTGCCTCCATTCTCGTTTTGTATTTAGGACTTCTTTCTGCCGATCTGTGATCAGGTTCATCAAGATGTTTCGCATAGTCAGTCTGCGGATGCAACGTGGGTGCATCGGAGGGAGCGGGAGGGAAGGAGGAATGAGAGAGAAAGAGAGAGAGAGGGAGAGAGAGAGAGAGAGAAAGGGAGAGGGAGGCGGGCAAGAGAGACAGAGAGTGAGAGAGAGAGAGATGGGTCTCTCCTTCACACCCCTTACCCCGCCCCTCCCATTTCGGCGTGAATATTTTGTACGCGCTTCCTCGGTCTGCCCAGCCGGTGGAGCTGAAACGCGCGCCGTGTTACGTAGTTTGTGATCGAAGAATGTTTCAAGTTTCCCCCCCCCCCCATAAATCGTATCACTCAGCGCGATCTTTGAAGATAACCGGTTCGATAAAATTCTTCCATTAGTCTAGCACGCTCTCTGTGTATGCGTCTGTCTTTCTCTGTTTCTCCCTAATTCATTCCATCTTTCTCTCTCACCCTCCCTCTCACTTACACACACGCACGCACACTCTCGCACTCTCAGTCTCGCGCTCTCTCACTCTCTCGCTCTCTCACTCTCTCTCTCACACTCTCTCTCTCTGTTTCCCTCTCTCTTGCTGCCCACAATCTATCGCCTAAGAGTGCAGTGCCACGTGTACAAGCGTTGATATTACAAGTGTTGATATTACAAGTGTGTTCTTTGTTTTTTCCCTAGCAACACGTATAGATTTAATAATGTGAAACTTTGCAGTGGCACGAATCACTTTTGTAGCTTCTGACATTTACTTCTACACTAACTGAACTTTTGGACTTATTTCTATGAAAACTCTATGAGGTGAAATCACCTGACATATTTTACATCTGCATATATTTGTGTATTTATAGTATGCGAGCGAATTCATCTGCCAGCTCTGATATAATTCAGCCGACAAATATACAATTGTATGTTCATGCATATGCATATTAAGAGAGAGAGAGAGACAGGGAGAGACAGGGAGACAGAGAGACAGTGACAGAGAGAGGGAGAGAGAGTATTTTACGGAAACTAGAAAGTGGTTCATTGCGACAGAGTGAGCTTTTCTCTGCGCTCACCCACATATCAATTCACCCTCTTAAACCACCTGTCATTAGATTGCCTATTAATGTCCTGCACACCCCTTTATGCACAAATGTGGACTGGGCGGAGCTTAAGCAGGTCTGTGATTATCACCCCTCCCCTGGTCAGTCAAGCTGCTTGTGCGGGCATAATGGCTGGCTCATTACAGCACGCTTCTCTCTCTCTCTCTCTCTCTCTCTCTCTCTCTCTCTCTCTGAGAATGAGAAAGAGACAGAAGTGCGAAAGTTCTGTCACTGATGTTACACACGGCCGCACGCACACTTTCCTTCCTCGCGAGACCAAGTTTTCTCTCCTTCTCCCCCGAGCCTTTACATATTTTGCCGTTCCAAGTCCACAGCACGTTTCGTTCCATTCACTCTGCTTCTCTGCTCTCTCCCTTGGTCTGTTCTTCCCTCTCTTTCTCTGCTCGCTCTCCACACACTCTCTCTCTCTCTCTGTTCTTCTTTCTGTTCTTCTCTCTTTCTCTACCACCCTCTCTCTCTCTCACTCGCAGTACATATTCACTGTTTGTCAAAGGGTTTGCACAGCCGCAAACGGGCGAGTGTCGCTAGTGTGTTGTGGCCTCTAGATATTCCTCACTTTTTCTCCTCGCAAGCCGCGTCGTGTATTTTTGCATTTGTCTTCTTCTCTCTCTGTCTCTCCACTCCTCGCTCTCTCTCTTTCCCTCTTGATTTCCCTCTCGTTCTCTGCTCCTCTTCCTCTCTCCTCTGCAACTGTGCAATCGGTATGTGCACGCATGCTGGCAGCTGAAGCGACGGCCGAGTCTGTCCGTCAAGAGAGCGAATCCCTGCCCGATATCGGCTCCAAGTTGTCCCAGCTGCCTCCTCCCTTTACCACATCCCATCTGCATCATCTTTTCCATCTACATTTCTATGTATCCAGCAGGCCTTTGTGAGCCTTCCTCCTTTCTTCTTCCATTTGTTAGTCAATCCTTTCCCAACCACGTCCCAGACTCCCGCCCCAGTACGATTTGTCAATTTCCACAATATTACGTTTTCAGAATTTAATACATTTTTCTTGGTTAGATTATAAGGTTTCGAGAGGAAAAAAGGTGCAATTCGATGTTTCATTTTTCTCACCGTGTTTGACTACTAAGATTCTTTTGAATTTTATTTTTTTAATGATATATAATTTCAAACATATAATTCTAGGAAATATTTGTCAACGCATCAAATAATCATGTAATATTTCTCGGCTTGAGTAGTACAGTCGCTATCCCTTTACATACATACATATATATAATAAGGACGAAAATACTTCCTTCTTAGCGGAAGCTGCGATTGACTTATAATATCTATTTACATTCACATCTCTACTTCCTTTTGCATGTACATATATATCTTGGTCACATGTATGTATGGAGTTTTTCCGCTGTGCTTTCTTCTCTTATTTCTCCCTCATATCTCCCTTTCTTTCTCTGTCTCTCTCTCTCTATCTCTCTTTCTCTGTCTCTCTTCTCTCTTGGCCATCTCCGTCCTTGAACTCTTTCTCATCTTCTCCAATTCTGCTAGTGCTTCGCCCCCTTTTGTAAAAGCGCAAGTGTAAAGTGTGCGTCTTGAATGGGCGCCGCCGTAGTTTCTGTTTTCTTTTTCCCCCAAATCGTTTCGATTTGAGCCCAAAATGTCTCGTTCTCTCGATGTTTTTCTTTCCGCCCAATGAATCAGCCGTCCGCCACAGTAATATTGATTTTACACTTCCTTTTTCCTTTTCTATTCGTCAAAAATACCATGTAATGTTTCAATTAGTCAGCATCGCTTTACTTTACATTTCATCGAATCATCTTCGCATGTTTACGTGCCTGAAGAATAAATAATTAAACAGACGTGTCATTTTCCTTCTCTATTTTCTTTCCTTCTCCGTCCTTGCATATTCTTCCGTTTCCCACATTCCAATGTCCCGCCGTTGATTTATTCGCTATTCCATATGTACACTCATACATACATTAATATATATACATCGATATGTACATACATGTGAAATAGAGAAGTAGAAAAAACAAGCAGATGCAAGAGGCCATATCAACTCTGAGCTTTTGATTTTTCACTATTCGTTTTATATCGTCAGATTTTTGCCTAGTCTTGTGCCATAAAAATATGTATCTATATATGTAGTTTGTCTTGTTTTTTTCTATGCTGGATTTTTTTTATCCCCATACTTCGAGAATCTCTTGTTCGCATTGCGTTGTCTTCTCTTTTCATGTCTAGTTTATATCATATCTATTTTATCACCATTCTCTTATCTTCAGTTCGCATCATTCCGACGAAGAAAGTGAGAGACGTTTTGTGATGAACTTGTAGGAAGTTTAGCGAAGAGTTAGATCAGCCGCACATGTAATCTTGGTCAAAGTAGCGTTGAGGGGTCGACGAACATGACAAACAGCGCTCAGCGCTCGTCGACCCTTCCACGAATCTCGGCGCTGCCTACTAAATTTTTTTCGGCTTTACATTTTCTATTTCACTTCTTCTAATGTTTGTGCCAATCATGTGGGATATAGAGAGAGACAGAGAGGGAGAAAGAGAGAGAGAGAGAGAGAGTGAGAGAGAAAGAGAGAGAGAGAGGGGGAGAGAAAAAGAGGGAGGGAGGTAGAGAGAACGAGAAAGAATCAGAGTCATAAATAGTAAGAAATAGTGGCACGGCATAGAAGAAAAAAAAGAACTTCAGAGATTTCCCACCCACGGCATGCAGGACTTTCACCATTCTCGACTTTCATTACTACTAGTTAAAAGTGGAATAAAAGTGGACAAGCTTTATGGAGTATGTGGGCCGTTCATGTTATTAACTAGAAACTAGAGAGTATTTAAGATGAGCATTATTAAGCCTGCCAACATTAAGTAACTTTTTAACGAGTGCAAGGGTTAATGAAAGAAACATCCTATCAAGCCTCCATTAATGAGAGCAACATCCTAAAAGGTATCCAACGATGATTTTACGTAGGAAAGCGACAGTAATGTGACAAGAAAAAGAACAGGAACAGTATCAAGTTCAAGAGAAACAGCAACGCAAAAAACACTTGTGTGTTTGCGTGCAATCTCGAAGGCAGCCGGGGGGGGGGATGGGACGAAACAGAAGGAGAAGCTGCGCGTCCAGCTTGTTGTCCGACTGTTGGCGAATGTCGACCATTCCATGTCCATGCCATCGCTGAAACACAATATATTAGCTATTTCTGAGCAGAGGAATTTGAGAAATATCAATATGGATCAACAATAAGCATGATTTTCAGCAATTTATTACGGTAGGTTTATACCGTATTCGCTTGAACACCATGAAACACAGTGCATAACATCTATATTTAATGTGGAAATCATTCTTGGAGTGTTATTTGATACTTTAACCTTTTTTTAGCAGCTACAATTAAATGCTGGAAATGATTTTTACAAAAATGAAGGATGACTTTCATTTATTAATTACGGTAGCTTTGTTATATATTACGGTAACTTACCCGCTTGAACACCATCCGAAAATGAGCTTCACCATATATAGCTAAATTACAGTTAGCTGAAATTAACAAAAGTCCGACGAAAATTTTGCATTACTAAATGTGCATTCTAACCGTAGGGCTGCGAACACCAAATCAATGTTGAAAACAAAGAAAACAATCTAAACAAGGGAAGACTATACCTTCCTGTTAGGTTGCAATACTTTCCGCGACAGAACAACCAAGATATTTTGTCTCATTGAAGCAAAAAGAATGAGTTTAGCAAACCTTCTCGTCAATTCCAAGGTTTCCACAGCGCCATACGAGGAATCCGAGGAGTACTGTAACTCCAGAAAGAATCAAATTGGAAATGTACAACGAACAATCAGCAACACAAAAAGGAATACGAAGAACATTTTAATGCAGACTAGATTTATTGTGGAATTGTGTAATATTGTGGAACAATAATAATACGGTAGATTTGTACCGTATCGTCCTCAACACCATGAACACAATGCATCACCTTTATACTTATTGCGGAAATCATTACTTAAGAAAGAAAGCCACAAAAACATAAACTCATTTATTCCTCGACTCGCCTTCATGTAGCTCGTAGAGCAAGCCGTGTTGTTGAAACGACAAGGACGTAAAGCCTTGCGTTACTGTAGTTGGTGCGCGAAAACTGGATCTGAAGGCGTAAGATTACAGTAATTATGGGACCCATTTCTTTTTTTCGTTGAATCTACGGAAACTCACCATCAGCATCTTCTTGAAAGCATGTCTAAATGTTTTTTTTCTTAACCCGAACGGGAGCTTTTCAACATGTGAGCAAACGAAGTAAAAGCGGAAAAGCGATAAGATAATGAATAGAATTTCTAAGCATTCACGCTCACTTTGCTCGAAAATTATTCAGAATGACAAATGAATGTGTTCCAAGCATCAAATAACACCCCACGAGTGGATTTCAACGCAAAAGTATTCCGAAAAGTTTAGGGCAGGCCACAATAGTAACAAAGAAAACAACACACCTTCGCGGGAAGTAGGCGCAGCGTGGGGACAAACAAGTGGATCGGTGGACTACTGCTTGGCACGGTCATCCAACAGCACGAAAACTTGAAGAAGAAGGGAAAAAGTCACGCGACTCTCTACAGTAAAAGCTACTTTTCGAATCACCATTCGATCTTCTTTAGAGTGCGCGTGACTAGGAAAAAATGGGTGCATGGGAGGAGAGAATACTTTGATCAGTTAGATTCAGAGAGAGAGAGTAAGAGAGAGAAAATGGATTGCGAGAGGGACATGTAGGAGAGAGAGAATAGATATCGAGAGGGACAGAGATGAGAGAGAGAAAATAGGAGAATAGATAAAGAGAGAGAGAGAGAATAGGAAAATATACAGATAGAGAGAAAGAGTACAAAGATAGGTAAGAGCAGAGAAGGCGAAAGGAAATGGGAGAGTGAGAGTGAGAACAAAAGAGATAGAGAAGAAGATCAGGGGCACGTAACGAAATTGTCTGAATAGACGATTTTACGAGCTCTTATGCTAATTACACTTTCCATGCTCCTCCAGACTATGAATACGTGCATTTATGAACGCAGAACGTTTGTATTTGCTACATTCTTGGCGAACGGAGAAGAAGAGATCAAAAGCCCGATGTGGACCTTCATAGTGGTTGTCCTTATGAATGGAAAGAAGAAAAAGTGAATGAAGAGAGAACCGGTCTCTACTCGTGGTGCGCAACCTTCTTGGTCTGGCATTCGTTACTTCGTTCAAGTTTCGTCCTCGTCAACTCTTTTTCAAGGAGAGAGCAACTATTTGTACATTATGTACATACATGTTGTGGAAAGTTCCTGGAGAGATTAAAAGATCACATACGACATCAAATAACACCCCACGAGTGGATTTCAACGCAAAAGTATTCCGAAAAGTTTAGGGCAGGCCACAATAGTAACAAAGAAAACAACACACCTTCGCGGGAAGTAGGCGCAGCGTGGGGACAAACAAGTGGATCGGTGGACTACTGCTTGGCACGGTCATCCAACAGCACGAAACTGAAATTCAGAAAGAACTAGGAAACTTAAATAAGGCAAGCAATATCATAAATGTATAGCGGGCAAAGCAAGGTAGTAAACATCTCCTTGACTTAATTATATTAACCCCCGACTCAAATTTAACAAACCAGCTCATTTTGAAAATAAAATGTACCTTCTAATATTAAGACCATGAATACCAACTCACGCTTGAAAATGAAAGAAAACAATCTAAATATAAGAAAAACATATATACCTTCCAACTATTTTGGAATAGTACAATATCATTTAAGCAGCTGTTTAGAATGAAGGAGTGTAGCAAACCTTCTCGTCGATTCTAAGAAGGTCAGCGAGCGCGCACTTCGAAGGAAGTGGACCGCTTGGCGCCGCTGTCGCATAATTCCCACTTCGCCATGCAAGGACCTCAAGAGCGCGGCGGTGAATATGCTTAGTATTGCAACTCAAGAAAGCATCAAATTAAAAAAGTGCAACTGCGTAACACAGAAATGAATCAGAAGGACATTTTTTAAAGCAAACATCTCTTTGACTCAAGGCTTAGGCCTAAAATCACACTAGATTGGAATAATAAAGTAGTTGCAAAAAATAGCTGCCGCAAACCTTCTCGTAGACTGCAAGAAGGTCGCCCAAGACGCGATTCGCAGGATGTTTGGCGCCGCTGTCGCGCCCGCTCTCCGTGCAGCTTTTCCACTGCGCCATACGAGGAAGCGGTGAATCCGAGGAGTACTGTAACTCCAGAGAGAATCAAATTAGAAATATACAATTAAGAATAAGCAACACAGAAATAAATAATAACGACATTTTAACGCAGACTAGATTTGAGAATCGAGCAGCTTGGCGCCAAGCTTCTTACCGCGAAAGCCACCAGGCAGCATGAAACAATGTGCAGTATATCAAGTTAAATGCATCCAAAACAAATAAAAAAAGGTTGTTTTATAAAATAACAAACAAGAAAAGCACATCAGCGTCGAAATATTACGAGAAAAAAATGATGAACGACACTGGTACTAAGGTTCGTTCATCATTTTTTTCAAAAATGTTCGTCGACGATTAGAGAAGTAAGCTTTAACGTGCAACAGTGGAGAGAAACAGACAAACATGCTCCCCCATTACTAAAAAAACTCTCCAACTTTTACACAGTATTTCTCCAGCGATGAACGTTCATCGCTGCTTCCATCGCGCAGCGCTGAGCGAAAATGTTAAACGCTCGAAAATGTTCGACGAACTCCCGTGTATAAGCATATAAATGTTCAACGATCTTTCTTATCTGAGTTCATCTCTTGTTCAACTAACGTTCGTCCATCTTCGATAAGATTACATGTGCGGCAGATCTTTTCTCGTCTCAGTTATTTTGTCGCTCTTCTTCTCCTTATTCTGTGATGTGCCGGGTGCAGCCGAAGATAGATGGAATTTGAAAAAAATATATAGGAAAAAGTAGGAATGTGCTGAAGAAAGAAGATCCGGGAGAGAGTGAGAGAGAGAGAGAAAAAAAGAAAGAAGCCGCCAGAGGCATTGACTCATTTCCACTTTCGCACGTCAGCGAAGCCAGCGAGAGCGGATAGCGGATTACGCCTCAGGGGCGGAGAGAGCGAGAAGCACAAACAACTTGTTTCCGAGCTCAAAGATTCATCCTTTTCCTCATCGGCCGAGAGCCGTATTAATCCACGATTACTTCCCGTGCTCATCAACCTCTTATCCCTCATAAAAACAACACTTTCGAAAAACTTTCCCATTGAAAGTAGACTCTAGTCTTTGAAAATCGCTTTCACTTCCATCTTCATTGGTCGACTTTTTTCTTTCGCTCGATGGCCTCCTTTAAATGTCTCTTTCATGTGCCTCGCCTGCGTCATACGCTGTTGATCTCTTATCAAAACAGGCGTTCTTATCATTCTCTGATCTCTTCTTGCTTTGCTGACTAAACCAAGTTGACTTGCAGACTCCACAAGAGTGATATAGACTGAGAAGCTCCGGGGCTTCTCTGCATCCTCCGGCCTTCTTCGTCGTCTGCTACTCTCTCTTCTTTTCTCTCTCTCTGTCTCTCTCTCTTCCTTTCTTTGCTCCGCCCACCGTGGATTCGCCCGTTACTTCGATCGTCGATCCCTCAGCACAGAAGGCTGACGGCGACGATTCGTCAATGATTCGCGTCCCGCCCATCAAACTGCGCATCCTCAGAAACGTCCGAGTCTCTCATTTTAAATTCCATTTTATTTTTTTCTCTCTCTCTATTCTTTATGTAGTCCTTATCAGACTCACTTTTCTTCCGCTTTTCTTCCAATCGTTCCTTTTTCGGTTGCTTTTAGATTACAGTACCCATGACCGTCTTTCGCTGCAGGACTCAGTAAGCAACGGCATCGTGAGCAGCGAGGTGCTCATGGACGTGGACCAGCCGTCGCCTGAAGTCGGCGTGAAGTATGACGATGACGACGATGAAATGGGCGATGCCAGGCTGGTCATCGTGCAGGAGGCCACGCCGCCCCCGCACAGCTCTCCCAAGACACAGAAGAACAGCCACGGCAGCGGAGACGCGTCTGCTAACAATGAGTACGCGCATTTCAATCCCTTTTCTTCCTCTGTCAATTGCTTATTTAACACTTCTTCTTTTTAGTACGTTGTGAGAAACATCGCTTTCCTCTTGTTTTTGCTGCTTGTGTGCAAGTTGTTCCAGGCGGTGTCGTGGTTACTCTTCAATGGAATAGATGGAAAGAGATGACTCCGTGTATTCCCCCGCAGGAATACAATCTGAGCTCCCTCCTTTTCTTATTTTCTTATCCCGCGCTTCTTTTACTAACTCTGCTTTTTTTCTGCTTCGATGCACGCAGTTTACTTTTCCTACTTTTCTCAGAAGTCATGCTTTTTATCCTGCCAGACGTTTGCACTGAATATGTGCATTAATTACGCCTTCCTTGCTTGGTCTTTTGCTCTCTTTCTCTAATGTTTTTGGTCGGACTCTCTCTCTCAAGAGAGAGAAACAGTTTAAAGCTTTTTCTCGCGAGAAAGACGATGAGAGTTGACAGTTCAAACTGGTCTTCTTCCAGTTCGAAACCCGGAGCGGCCCGCGCATTCGGGTAATTGAGTCGATGTTTCTCATCTCGTCTCGTTTTAGCATCTTATCGCTTTTCTTCAAATCTCGCCCTCGTTCCGGACTCCCGATTTCTAACCATACGCATATCTAATCTTATGGCTACTATCTGCCTCTCTCTCTCTCAGCTCTCTCTCTCTCTCTCTCTCTCTCTCTCTCTCTCTCTCCTTCTCCCTCTGCTATCTGCAATCTCTATTTACATTGTGACTTGTTTCTTCTCTATACTAGAGTCGACTTCCTGCTCAGCCTCACCGCCATATGCAAAGTGTTTCCTCCGACTGAAATGGCTGTCTTGTTGGTGGCTTTAGAGAAGCGGCAGTGACATCCCAACGCATCGGTTGGCAGGAGTCAGGAGGGGTCACGGAAGGGGTCGTCCTGGACACGCACTTCTGTGCAGACGTCGCCAGCGTTGCCAAGGGACAGCTGTCGTTCTCTTCCTCTCATCCGTCTGAAACCTGGAGGCATTTTAGAAGAGTATTTTGTGACTGAGTTGTGTTGCATTTGGTAGTCCGAGTCTAGTATGTCATCTCTGGTACAAGTGCTGCACAGAATACGTCTAATCTCTAATCGCCACGCCTTCCTTCTTTCTAGTGCGCGCTTAGTAAAAGGCGTCGAACGGATTATCGATCGGATTATCTCGACTTGTCTCCCTCTTTCCTGCATGACGAATGCTCTTCTGATTCCTGCTTGGTGTGCAACTAACCACTCGTTTGTACAAGATATAGAGTACATGAAGATTAGACTCGGCCCCTTTTGTAGATTCCAAGGCAGTTCATCGCGCTCACTTTTAAGAGGAGGGCGGACCGAATCAACTAATCGGTTTCTTCTCTCTCTCTCTCTCGCTGTCTTTTCTCTAATTCGATCTCGATGAGGAAATGGACGGGAACTTGAAGAAGAAGGGAAAAAGTCACGCGACTCTCTACAGTAAAAGCTACTTTTCGAATCACCATTCGATCTTCTTTAGAGTGCGCGTGACTAGGAAAAAATGAGAGAAAGAGTACAAAGATAGGTAAGAGCAGAGAAGGCGAAAGGAAATGGGAGAGTGAGAGTGAGAACAAAAGAGATAGAGAAGAAGATCAGGGGCACGTAACGAAATTGTCTGAATAGACGATTTTACGAGCTCTTATGCTAATTACACTTTCCATGCTCCTCCAGACTATGAATACGTGCATTTATGAACGCAGAACGTTTGTATTTGCTACATTCTTGGCGAACGGAGAAGAAGAGATCAAAAGCCCGATGTGGACCTTCATAGTGGTTGTCCTTATGAATGGAAAGAAGAAAAAGTGAATGAAGAGAGAACCGGTCTCTACTCGTGGTGCGCAACCTTCTTGGTCTGGCATTCGTTACTTCGTTCAAGTTTCGTCCTCGTCAACTCTTTTTCAAGGAGAGAGCAACTATTTGTACATTATGTACATACATGTTGTGGAAAGTTCCTGGAGAGATTAAAAGATCACATACGATTATGTTCTTCACCTGATTTCGGTTTCTATCGTGGTTTGCTGACTGCACCACACACTACAGCTACAGATATATTTCATCACGACTGCTACAGTCTGCCCAATGCTTTCGAGAGCGAGAATACAATAGACGCCTTCTCTCATAAGGAGGCTGATAAGTAATAATCTAGATGGTGACGGTCTGTTATCTCAGACACGGATCAGTAGAGCTGGCTAATAAATGTTTCGTCTCGTCCAGAATAATCGCTGATAGTTTATCTTTCTTCTCTCTCTTTTTCTCTCTCCCTATCACTCTCTCCTCTCTACTTCTGCCGATTCCACGGCGTTATGCGATTCAAAGGACGACGCCTGTTATCAGTTGATAGCCGCTATCATTACAAGCCCGGTCGTTATTATCGAAAGTCATCTTTAATGCTTTAGCAGAGTGTATAATGTGTCAACGTTGTGCTTCCAGCTAAGAAAGGAAGCAAGAAGAGTTGGAAGTTGCAACTCGATGGAATGAAGACAGAATCGAGCAGAAAGGAGATGACCATTTAGAAATGCTGACACGTGTAAATGAACCCGTAAGATGTACAGTAGTATGAAAATACACATTAATATCTTGAAGTCTGAACTTTCGCTGGTACCGCGTATCAATTATGCGAGGAAGAAAAAGTTAAAAGATCACTCGACTACTGTGTTTACTGGTGCACAAGACGATCGTTGATCTCTGAAGAGTGATAAGCTATTCGTGTCGTGTTATCGTTGACTGCGTACGTGAGAGTGCATGAGTGGGCATGTTTACTGCTCTGCTTTTGTTTATCTAAGCGGCCAGCGAAGCGAGAGAGAGAGAGAGAGAGAAAGAGAAAAGTAACGCCTTTTGTTGCGTTTCCCACAGTTTGTATGTAACTTGTCTGATGAACTCTCTGATGTAATCCTTGTCCATCCAAACAATATTTGTTTACACAAAAGACAGTAATCCGCTATTTGTTTTCTGGATATTGTATACTGTGCATTCTTTCTTTTATTCCCACTCTCTCTATAACTTTGCTCTCTTTTTTTTTCTCCTTGGCATAACAAACGGAATCTCTCGACAATCTTTAGCATCTTATCAAGGCCTCATTATCAGAATAGTGCATTTCGTTGCTGCGAACTTGCAATGATCTCTCTCTCTCCCTCTCTCTCTTCCTCTCTCTCTCCCTCTCTCTCTATTTCTTTATCTTTATCTCTACTTCTCTCTTTCTCACCTTTCCCTCTTTTCGTCCGAGCTCTCTGTAATCTCGCACTATCGCATTCTGATTTCTTCTCATCTTCTGCTCTCACGCCCTCCATATCACTTTGTTATGCTCCACTCTACTCTTCTCTATCCTTGTCCATCTCTCTCTTTCTCTCTCTCTCTCTCTCTCTCTCTCTCTCTCTCTCTCTGCTTGCAGACAATCGAGACCGTCTGGTCATCAGCCGACTGAGACGTGCTCGGGATCCGCCGCCGGCTCTGCCGCAGGTAGTGCGATGCAAGAGGAGGCGTGCTCCCCCTCCACTTCGGCCGCCTCTCCTTCCAATGGCTCCACGCGGAAGAGACATGCCACTCCGGGCTCCGCCACCTCAGGTAATTCCTCTCACTCCTCTTTTTTTTACAAACTCTAAATGCTTAGTTCTTCTTCTTCTTTCTCTCAACGGTTTCGTACAAAAAAAATGTCTTGCAGAGGGCAAGAAGCCGACACACGAGGGAGACATCAATGTTGACGTGCTCCCAGCACGCATTCGTAACAGAAACACGGCTGAGCTGACGAAGAAGGTGCCTTTATTGCTGTCTGCTATTCTCTCTCTCTTTCTCTCTCTCGCTCTCTCTCTCGCTCTCTCTCTCTATCTCTCTCTCTCTATTTCCCCCTCGCTCTTCCTCCTCATTTCTCTTCCTCTCTCTATTATTATCTCTCATCATTTATGGCCCCAAACAATAAACATCTTTCCTCAGGTGATCTCCGTATTCGCGGGTCTGCTCGAGTCAGCCGAAGAGGGCGACTTTGACTCCGTGGCAGACCTCATGAACAGTCTGCATCAGCTGAAGGAGCGCAAGTTTGCCGAGAGACGCGCGGCGTCTGCCGCTGCAGGCGCGGCAGGCGGAAGCAGCGCGACCGAAGCGGCGCCTGCCAAGCGGACGGATGACAGTCCGCCTCAGCTCAAGAAGGTACGCGCACCATATTATACGCATGCCTTCATATTTTATAAATGCGCGAACAATAATTTTTCTTCATGATTGTAAAGAGTTTTACGGTCAAGGAAATTCGCGAATGACTACCATTCATAATTATCTTATTGGTGCCTGCATCCCCCTTTGCTAAACTTGGACAATGACCTGTGTTTCGCGAACATGGTTCCACTTCCTGTTATTTTTTGGCTACTTTTCATTCAGCAGTTGGCCAATACCGCAAGTGTGTCTTCTTTGCGACTCACTTCTTCCCCTCGATGGCAGAACTGAAACCACGTGAGAGAGAGAGAAAAGATAAGGGGAAGTAGAGTGAGAGAGAGAGAGAGAGAAAAACGAAACCTGAGAGAAAGGGGGAAGACAAAGAAAAGGTGAAACTGCATTCTTACATTGAGCGAAACCGATTCTTATTTATGCGACCTTCTAGTTGTTATTGAGATGAGAGGATATCAGTGCGAACGATGAACAAGACAGTTTTACACTGTTCGGCCCGAGAGAATGAGCGAGTGATAGAAAGAGAGAGAGAGGGAGAGATAGAGAGAGAGAGAGAGAGCGTGAGAGAGAGAGAGCGTGAGAAGGCAATGAAATTAGCAAAGTGAAAAAAGAGTACAAGAGAATGAACAGGAAGAAGCGTTTGGTCCTTTTTCGGCGCAAACTGAAAACCGGCCGAGAAAGGCTGGCCTTTCTCTGCAGAATCACTTCTTTCACCCTTCTCTCCCCGCTACTTTGCTCCAGTTTTCGTTATCATTCTGTGACCGTTTTAATGAGAGAGAGAGAATTAGTGTAAAGTGACTGGAATAGCAATGATAAGACGAGATATCTAGCGGAAGAGAAAGAGCGAGAGGGAGAACGTGAGATAGGAAGTGAGAGTAATAGAGAGAGAGACGGGAGAGAGAGAGAGAACGAGAAGGTGGGAGCACTCAGTGGCCTTGTTCTCTGGCCATTGTATATGTTGACCTAATCTGAGTGATGAGCAATGAAATGTCAGCGACTAATTATATTAGCCGCCGCCTTCTAAAACTCGTCGTTGACAAGAACGAACCAGCGAAAGATCAGGTACATTCGGTGGTTCGACGAGCAGGCACCAAAGCGGTCCAGCTGGACTACTGCCAACATGACTGTGTGAGTTGGCAGGGAAGGGTGATGGTGATGAGTGATAGAGAGAGAGAGTGGGAAAGTGAGATGGACAGGAGGATGAAAAAAGTATAGACAAAACGAGAAAGATGCATAGCGAGCATTCATCAGTTTTGTTGGTGATAACTGGATTATCTTGCTTTCCATGTCCGATCAAATGGGAAAGTTGAGTGGAATCGACAAGCAAAACAGAACCGCGACAGTTCAAAATACGTTCAATTGAAAATACATAGTTCATAAAAATACTACTATGCACACATTCTTTTATTATAAGTGTGTGTTGAAGGAAGAAGAAGACGAGGGAGTGATTGTCGTGGACGCGGCGACGCCGCCACTGCAGCCGCCGGTGCTCTGCTCGGCCGTTGCCTCCGTCGCCTCTGGCGGCCTCTCCCCGCCTCCCTCCGCCGATGCTTCGTCTGCAGCCACCACTCAGGGTACTGTATACCGCAACTAACGCCAAGATCTTATTCCGCATCTGAATCCAAGCTATCTTTTCACATAGTTTATTTTATACATTGATTACAATATTTTTAACAGCTCCGACAACGCTGAAGACAGTGCTGCAGCAGACGCTGGCCGCTCCGCCGGCCGCAGCTCCCCAACTCGTCGCTCTTAAACCCCCACCGTCCATGCCCGCTTTCGACCCGACTTGTTAGCAATCGTCTGGATTTTCTTTTTATATCATTGAAGGAAATCTGAAAAGCAGCTTATTCTGTGATTATTCTCTATTTCACTCCACAAACTTCAGCCACTTATGCAGCGTTCGCGCTCGCGATGGCGTCGTGTTCTTCGGCCGCCGGCAGTCTGTCGACATCCACGGCGACGACTTCCGGTGCGCCGGCTACCGTACCCGCGCCGTACCTCTTCATCCCACCGCCAACAAGCGTGCTGAAGCAGCTGCAGCAGCCGCCGACGCAGCCGCCGCCTCAGCTGCTGCCGCCGCACCACTCTTCTTCTGCCGCGGCATCCGCTGCCATTACCACGGCGACCACGACTTCCTCGGCCTCCCGCCAGCGGACTCTCGTCGCTCCGCAGCAGCAGGCGAGTATTTCTATTAACATAACCTCCTAAAGCATTTCCTTTTGCTATTTTCCGTAAAAATTAATTTTCGCAAATCTTCCCCCTCGAACCTCTCCTCTTTCCTTTCCTCCTTTCTTTGCCTGTCGTGCTGTTGTGTCGTGTTCTCCTATCACACTTTCCTCATCGGCCACACCATTTGCCGTCGTATCTGCACGTAACTCTGCTGCTCTCTTCAATTCCCTGGTGCTCTTATCCTTTTCGGTGTGACCGTATCCTCCGTGCAGGTGCAGCTCTTCGTGCAGCAGGCCCTTGCACGGCCGTCATGCTCTTCAGCTCCTTCGACGGCTACTTCTGCGCAGCAATCGCCGACCATAGCGGCAGCCCTGAATGGCACGGAAGGGGCGGCGGCTGAGTCCTCGCCTGTCGTCTTGATGCCCGCCTCCGACACGGCGCCCGCCGCGAGCATCGCGCAGGGCTTGGCGCCCGCGCCCATCGGCCACTTCGTGATCGACCCCAGCAAGGTCGCCGCTGCTTTCTGTTGTTATTCCAGTGGTTGTTCTCTCTCGTGGCATGACTCTCCGCAAGTGAAATCTCTCTACTATCCGCTTTCTTGAAATAAGCCCTTGCAGCCCTTTTCTATGACTTCTCTCCCCTGTTATTTCATAGCTCTTGGGCTTGCACGAAATTTATCTTATGTTTATGTACATAGAACCTCCTCCTTGCTTTCATATGACATTAATTGTATCCCCAATTACAGCTGGCCGCAATCGGAATCGCTCAGCCTCAGCCGGGAGTTGCGTACATCACGACGGCTCGTCCGCAAGCGCCACTCGCGGCGTCGGTGGCGCCAGTTGTGGCGGTTGCGCCGGCCGTGGCCGCGCCAATCGCGTCGCCGTCCGCGTCGACGGCGCAGTCGCAGCTGCTCGCGTCCGCCCAGCAGCTGCAGTATCTGCGGCAGCAGCAGCAGCTCCTCATGCAGCAGCAGCAGCAACAGCAGCAGGTGCGTCAGACGCCAGCGACCGATTTCTGGCTGTCGCTTCGACATTTTCCAGACACTTTTGTAAGCGCAAGTTTAACTCACGAAAATGTGCGGACATTGTTCTGGCCTCATAGATAACTAAATGCTGGCAGAAAGTTAACAGTTCTCATCTTGCAGCAAGCGGTGGCCGCGGCCCAAGCGGCAAGCGCCGCCTCACAGGTTTCGGCCATCGTCACGCCCGCCGCACCGACGCAGGCGCAGCAGCAACAGCAGCAACAGCAACAGCAGCCCAAGGCCATGACTCCCAGCCAGCTGCAGCAGTTGACTGCCATGCATCAGGTATACTCTTCCTCTGCTTCTCGCACTCTCTTTGTCTATTTCTCTCTCCTCCATCCCCTCTAGTTATCTTCCTCTCTCTCTCTCTCTCTGTCTCTCTCTCTCTATTCCTCTTCCGCAGTCATTGTTTTCGCGGGCATTCTACCGAAAGACCGATTAGCCTCTGGGGAGGAAACTGTAGCACTCTCGGACTACCCACTCACTTATGGTTAGAGCACTCTTTGCACACTTGCAAAGATTACTTCAGCTCACTCTGCAAATTCTTCTGCTCTTTCCAAACACAGACCGTAATCTTATCAAAGGACCCTATCACTTCTTTCGTTGCTGAAATGGTCGAGAGAGTGTTTGCACTGAGCTCATTCGAATGTTTGCTTGAACAAGCCATTTGCTTGCTTTCCTGCCTTATCATCTCTGACATGGCGACATTTATAGGCCTTCCCTATCATATCACATATAACACTGCTGAAATGGGTTTGCACTCGTGCATATGTACATTCGGTTCCTATCACCAGACGGAATTGTTGAGAGACCAAAGAGGGAGAGAGAGAATTGATAGAGAGAGAGTGCCAGAGAAGCAGAGATACTTCTACATTTTCGGTCTCTTTCACTCTCAATCAGTCATCAATATCAACAATGACATTTGATGACAAACCGCAATCATTTCTCAAATGACTGTCATTTCCATTCACGGCCAGTAGAATTCATTTGCTATCGCGTTTGGGGATCTAATCACAAGGCGTAACAGCTTTACCTCAACAGTGAAATGTCAGAAGAGTGCGAAGAGGGAATGCAGAAGAGAGATAAGAGAGATGCTCAGTGAACTGATCCATTGATAAGTTTGAATTGATAATTAGTTTGTGACGTAGTTTGCCTATGAGATGGCATCACTGTAATGGAGAACAATGAAGCGGAGCTTGGTGTCGAGGAAAATGGCTGCTCTTATCAGGCAAGGGAAAGGTCTTGGCGAACTTTCCCTCGTCTGAGAAGAGAGGAAATGTTAACGACAAGAGAGACGCGATTTTCATTATCATTGGAACACGCGAGTCATAATTTCAAGACAATAGCTCACAATCAGTGAACTGAGCCTCATATCATAAGCTCAAAACACAGTTGTATTACAGCGTATGGAATTAAATAAAATGTGTGTAGTCAAACTAAAAAACTTTTTTCTTGAGGACCAGCTGCGAATGCAGCAAGCAGCTCAACAACAGCAGCAACAACTCGCTCTCCAGCAGCAGCTGCAGCAGCTGCAGAGACTGCATCAGCTACAGCAGCAACAGCAGCAAGTTCAGCAGCAACAAGTTCAGCAACAGCAGCAGCAACAACAGCAGCTTCAGGTTCTTTTCGGACCACTTTTTATCACATTTTGTCAGATTGTAAATACTTATTCTCAGAGAATGATTAATGTTTGTAGGTGGTCGCGCCGATTGTGAGCTCTGCGCAGCCGGTCATCTCCAACGAACACATGACATCTCCTCATCTCATCATCAACTCCAATGGCCAAATGGTCCGAGTAAGTTTATCGTCGCTTTCTTTGTCAACATTGTAGCAAATGTTGATTAAGTTAAAAGTCCAACGCCTCAACATGCTCCAAGCACAGAGCAGATTCAGATGCCGAATCCGTTCTATAAGACGGAGGCGGCCGCGCCCCCCGCCGCGCCCGCCTCGACCACGGCGACGTCGCCCAAAGATGCGCGCCCCGTCTCCGTCGCCAGCTCCACCGGCACGCCCGTCTCCGCGTCCGCCGCCACTCTGCAGCAGCATGTTCAGCTGCAGCATGTGCAACAGCTGCAGCAGCTTCAGCAGGTCGGCGAAGAAACATTTTATGGCCCCGATCCTTTTTTTGACATATTTACATACATATATACTTTTCTTTAATTACAAAGTATTACGCCTTATTGATCAGCCACTGAAGATTAGGAAAATAGTATATTTATTCTTTCAGCAACAAGCGGCCGTAGTCGCAGCGGCTCAGCAACAGCAGCAGCAGCAACAACAGCAGCAACAGCAGCAGCAGCAGCAACAACAGCAGCAACAACAGCAGCAACAACAGCAACAGCAGCAGCAGCGTGTCCACCTCGTCCGCCAGGCGATGCCCGTGGCGGCGGCGCCCGGCCAACCGCCGCCGCAGGCTCTCCAGCTGCAGCCGCAGACCGTGACTCTCACGCCTGCGCAGCAGCAAGTCCATCTTCTGAACATGCAGCATCAGCTGCAGCTGCAGCAACAACTGCAGCAGCTACAGGCGCAGCAGGTCATCATTTCAGCTCTTTCTCTCTATTGTTTAAATACATAGATACTGTACATATTTTTCTGACATTTTATTATTCACCTCCACAGCTTTTGTCATTGAGTACATAAAGCGGATGTCGAATACTGAAAACCCCTTTTGGAAAGAAACTTTTTCTTATCGTTTCTGAAACAAAAATGACTAAGCTAAGCTTGTTCATTTCTCAGGCTCAGCTGGCGGCGGCGGTCGGTCCCGGCCAAGCGATCTACGCGCCGATTCAGCAGCAGGCGGGCGGCGCCCCCCAGTCCCTCGGCTACCTCATCCATCCCTCGCAGCAGCCACAGCTGGTCGCCACGAGTGTGGCTGGGGCACAGCCGCAGGCAACAGCCGCCGCTCTCCAGCAACGGCCTATTCAAGTCTGTGTCTTTCGCTCTTTTTCTTTTCCAATAGGCTTAGATCTATGAACTGTGGATACATGAGCTTAGTAACCGTGCCCGTATTCTTAGATCTCCGTGAGCGAGTACAACGCGTTCCGCCTGCAGAACGCTCCTCAGCTCTGGAACAACGGCACGAGCTGAGCAAGTTCAGCCCCTTTCCAGTAGTTGATCAGTCAGTAGATCATCCATCCCTTCCTCTTTCTTGCTGCTTCACTGGTGTTCATCAAGGCATAATTGCAGTAGGACTCTCTAGAGAACACTCTTACCTTAGCATCCCTTCTTCTGTGATCATGCATTATTACAGCAACTTTGAATGTGATGATCATTTTCGAGTGCATTTCAAGTTTCTGTCTCAAACCTTCATAGAAGTCCTGGTTTCTTATCCTTTTGTGATGACTTGTTTACCGTATTATTTATTGCACGACTTATCTGTGATACGCAGCACGCCTAAGACCAGCAACTCGGGCAATGCCAGCCAACACGCTTCAAGCCATATTTCTATTTTCTTTCTCTTTTCATCTTCTTGTGCATTTACTTCTTGCGCAGCTCTCAATCTTTCATTTGAACATCTTTGCGCGGGAGTATTTAAGAAAGCTAAAGTAACGCATCATCTAATTCTGTACGCGCGCATATTGCTGCTTCCTCATTTATCGTCACTTTATTTGTTTTTCGCTTATTCTTTTTTGTCATAAGCTGCTAATATGAAAACAAATTTCGGTTTTTTTAGCACAATAACTAATTATAATAGTTCATATGTATGTATGCAATGCTTGCCAAATATCTATTCCAAATAGTGAAGACAATATTATTTGATTACTATACGCTAAGGGATGTAGTTTTATCTCACAAATTACATATTGTAATCTTTACAATGACTATCTACAGACCATTCATAGAGCAAAAGTGTGAGATACTTGGTGATATTTTTGATAGAGTGATTTTTTTTCTGTGTTAAGTCCTTCCGGTTGTAGGCAGTGGAATGTGCAAAATGCCATATTTGTAAGAAATGTGTTAGCATTAGAGGAGAGATTACTATACGTATGCACCTCGCTTGCTTATTTCACGATCTCAGAAAGCATGGTTTCTGCCTTCTTTCGTCTGTATGTTCATTATATACTATCATTTTATCTCCTTTGATTGTTGTTGTCTTCCGCCGGAATGGCTCTTGTATTGATGAATCCATTCATTGTTTTGATGTTATAAAAGCCAATGTCAGTCATGCCTTTTTTAAGCTTCACATAACAATTTAACAATCGGCTGAAGGAAAGGCGAATCATGCCAAGGATTATGTATGAACGTTAAGATTCGATAATATACAGATTAAATAATGCAAATAAATTGTGTGTACGAAATGCCGGCATTATATGCATTATACATACATATATGTACATACTATAATACGATCTGCGTCATAATCCTTTCAAGAAAAATAAATTTATAAGCGGAGCCTGAAAACGAGATAGAAATCAGTCTTGCGAAATAAACTATGTACGTCATAATAATCTCATATATGATTTTCTCGTTAGCTTTTTTTCTAGAAAGGTACACTTGTATGTATGTATGCACATAACTTTCAACAATACCAGTGTAAGAACAACGGCAGATAAAGTGAAATAATTGCATTTTGTACGAATAAATGTAAGAATAATAACTATTCGTGGAATAACTTTCACAGCTAATGTTCTTCAGAATAAAATTTGAATTCAACGTTAGAAAAAAGAACTACTCATTCGTTGTTTTTAGATAAAGGAGTTAACTAAAAATAACACAAGAATTTAAAATAAAAGACTAGAGATCCTAGAAGAGTCTTTCTAATTCAATCTAATTGATTATCTATCAGAACTAGTGGTATTAAAAAGATTTATGATATGGTGAATAGCAAATTGTCGATCCCTTATTCCACTTCATGTGGGTATGGAAAGTAAAATTGTTTTAGGCAGCTTATCTCCAAAAATCATAATTCATTAAAAGAAAATTTGCAACTCCAATTTTTAGATTTAGAGATGCAAATACTTGAAATTGCTATTTAGTTGTCCATACGATTGCCGCATTAAAAAATTCTCCTAAAATAATTCACGTATTTCACTGCTAAAGTTAAAATTTCCATATTTAAAATATTGCACAGAATCGAGTATAAAAGAGTCCTGAATGTTAGTAGAAACCAGTCTTGCCTTTGCGCTTTTCCTCTGCTGGTCGCTTTCCTCGCTTCTCTCATCGCAATGGACAAGTCGGCGTACTTCTCGGCCCCCGCTCCTTCTGGCGCCGGTTCCTACGGCTCTGGCGGCCAGACCTACGTCTCGGAGGGCTACGCCTGGGACCAGCCCGCCGCCGGCTCCAGCCCCCAGCCGAGTGCCAACAGCTACAGTTAGTCTTTCGCTGCTGTCATTTGAATACGTACCCTCGAACTCCAACGGCAAAGCTGCCTCAGCGCCTGCCAGTACATAAGTCTAGAGAGTTTCTAAGAAGAATTAAAGAGCGTATTTTCTCTTTATTTTCCTTATTTTTAGCTCCGGGTGTCACCAAGCCCCGCACCGACCAGTCGTGCTATCTCGGCCCCAACTGAGGTCAACTAACAGTTCGAATTATTTTAGAAATTCGTCATTCTCAAAAGAATTTCTTTGATTTTGTTCTCTAATTAAATTGAATAGTTTATCTGGAGTAGACTAACTAATTGAAGTGCTTTACAGTCAACTTGACCACTCTCCTACTTCTTCCTGCCCTCGCAACTTCGCCACTCCTTATTCCCTCAGCATAAATATCCTCCATAGCTTATTTTGTTACAACACTGACAATCTCAGAAAATAACTGTTAAATTGAAACATTGTGTGGAAAAGTTTTGAAATGGTGTGCTTGCCGAGAGGATAACTTATCCCCTAATGACCGTACATGTACGCATTCGTACCTGATGATACAAGAGTGTTTTTCCACTGAATTCTGCGTTCATTTCCACTCAGGAATAAATACCCTCCCCGATCACATGGGCCTATGAATAAGGAAGTGTTGAGCATAACTTCCTTCATCGATTCCCAAAATGATGAATTTGTCAAAAAAGTGAAAAATGTGTGAAGACTGAGGGAAATAGAATAGTACCAACTTTGAAACAAGTGAACCCCTTCATTACTGGGAAAAGAATGTTATTCTACAGCATAAATTTAAATTTGAACACGAATAACAAATTCATACTCCAGGAACTACTGAATGAACATCAGCAAATGAAACAAATAGAAATTAACTGCCTACTTAAAACAAATTAGAAATCAATACACGTGGAATAAGGGTCTGTAATGATTGGATGGCAGCAAGGCTTTAGTCTGGCACAGAGCAAATATCCATTTAAAAAGCCGCTCCCAGATAGCCAATGATCCTCAGGCCTTCTTGGGAAGATTGGCCGCGAAATCAGGGTCCTGAAGTTCCTCTCTGATAACATCCAATCCGCCGATCAACTCTCCGTCCAGATAAAGTTGCGGATACGTCGGCCAGTTGCTGTACTCCTGGAGAAATTAAGCGAGTCTGTTTAAATCCGTTTGCAAAAATGTTGATCCTCCTAAGCGGTGCAAAGAAGTTGAATTTGCCACCCAAGCGATTTGATATGATTCATATGAAAAAG
This sequence comes from Allodiplogaster sudhausi, assembly GCA_945643635.1. Classification (NCBI taxonomy): domain Eukaryota; kingdom Metazoa; phylum Nematoda; class Chromadorea; order Rhabditida; family Diplogasteridae; genus Allodiplogaster; species Allodiplogaster sudhausi. The sequence goes on along the minus strand of CALZFC010000031.1, from coordinate 1,622,976 downwards.
TTTAGTAAAGAAGTTTCGAAATGCGCAGGTTACTACTTTCTGTGACCATTGAACAGAGCATCGCATTGAAAACCCCTGATTTGGAAAACCATTTCTTTTATGTCATCATTATAAAGAAAGGGAAACTTCCATCATGAAAGAAGCCCACAACAGAAACAGCTCCTCTCCACTGACCTTGAGTCCTTGGCGAACTTCTTCATCCGCGAGGATGTCGAAGGTCTCGTAGTCCGCGTTGTGCTCTGCCAACAGAGCGACAACCTGCTTGCTGAACCCTACAACACGAGCAATTCATTACCAACTAGTAAACATGTTTTCATGGCTAAAATGTAGTAGGCCTCTTCTCTACCGAAAATCGACAGCTAGGTACAGTACTCATGATTTTAAAAAAAAGTGTACAAGGATTCAATCTAGCAAGAGATGGGAAAGCTGACCGCAACGCGGTCCCTCTCGGTTGCCCTTCATGAAAAGCATGAGCCGCGACTTGTTGATCAGACGCTTCAGACGCTCGTTGAGAGGCTGGAAACTCAACCAATAAATCTACAGATTGGCAATGAGTGCTCTCGTGGTCGAGAATTCTTGTCGCATTAATACCACGTTTTGAATCCATTTTAAATTGCTTTTAGTGCTTCTCTCAACATTTCTCAGATTTCCGTGTTCTTACATGAATCCAGCAATCAACAAATAGGTGAATAAAATAAATACCTCGGTAGCAGAAGTGTCGCCCGAAGCAGCGGGTGCATTCCCCGTGTGCTGCTGGACTTTCAGTCGAATGTCGACGGGCTTGAAGCCCTCCACCCGGTCCAGCTCCTTGCCATTCTACAACACTACACTCTTGATATTAGCATCATTCTTTGTTAATCTCCTAACGTTTTTTTCGTTCAAAACTGCATTCGATTTTTAAAAAGCATGATACAAAGCTAAGCTGTATTATGAAACAGAAACAAACCATCCGTACCTTACAACAATAAAAAGAACCTTGAAGAAAAGAACAACTGGAGCGGCCTTGATGGAGCACTGCTTAGAAACTTCTGGAACTCCTTCGGCATCGATGAAAGCAACACGGAAAGGCTCCTTCAGATCGACGACGAGATCTTCCAGGATCTGAGCAGAAGTCATTTAGAATCAAGGGCGAGACAATGGAAAGATGAAAGAAAGAAAACAGAACACGAACTGTGTTGAGTTGTGTGCATTGCGGCGCCCACGACGCGTAGAAATGCACAAGAGAAAGGCTGCAACAAAAGGCAGGAATGTAAGCGTAGTAAACAACTCTGAACTTAATTAAGCAGTAGAACGATTTGAATGAGAATCATCAAGTTGATTGAAAAAAGAAAAGAAAAAGAAATATTCAGGAGATAAAGTTCTTTTCTGAATTGAAAATAACTGAAAAAAAACCTACTCGGAACCTTTGACGAAATCGTCGAATAGGCTCTTGGATTTCAGTTGCTCGATCGGCATTCTTTTATCGCCTGGAAAGTTGAGCATTTTCGTTGCGCACGGAGGGTACCCCCTTCCGGTTTGAGAGAATTTTGGTGCGTCGAACTGTAAATTTCTTAAGTTTTCCACAATCGTATTGTGTGACACAAAAGGAACGGAACTTCAAAATCATTAGCGAAGGTGAAAGTGCTGGCAAATTGCCAGTTGCCAGAATTTTCAAATTAATGACCACATATTACGGTAAATTTTGGAGGGAGTTGCCTAAATTTTCAAATTAATGACCACATATTACGGTAACTTTTGGAGGGAGTTTAAATCACTTCGATCGATGCATTTGGAGGAGAGCTATATGCTTTGCCTAGCCGCGACGCATGAAACGGGCGCAACGCGGATTTGGTGTGCTCTCAAACCGGAAGAATTTGTATGACCCGTACCCTCCGTGGTTGCGAGTACGCGCATTTCATCATAAAAGCACCGATAAAATGAACGGATCATCACGGCCTAACTATAACTAACAATACGTCACAGCAATTCCTGCAACTCTGACTATCAATAGTAAGACTTTTAAACAAAAGAAAAACATCCGTCGAAACTAGAAAGAAAGAATTCGAAATATCGAGAAGGCGCGAACGCTCTTCCAAAGCTTCACTCGTCGGTTGCATTTTCGAAATACCGCATTCCTTATTTTAGAGCGTCGAAAAGGTCGCAATCTTGCCTGTTAGACAAGAGATAACAGTTTGCATGAACCTGTTTCCATTATTTACCCATTTTTCAATGAAATGAATTCAAGAGGTGTCAAAAATGTGAAAGGCCTTGCAGGAATTTCCAGGTTAGCATGAACAAACCAGAAGAGAAAAAGAAAGACCGAGGAGAAAGAAAGCGAACGATAGAGAGAGGGAGAGAGAGATAGAGAAAGAGAAAGGCATGATGCAGAAGATATGGGAATAAACCGTCGAACGTACTTGAGTTGGCGATTTCTAATCGTGAAGAGCGAGGAAGATCTAGGCCCAAGGTACACTCGAACAACTTTGTCCACTCAACTTCCTTGTTTTTTTTTTGTTTGCAAACTTGAATTACCAATGTTTTCCCTAGAATTTTCCCCCATTTTAATCGTCAAAGAATAAAACTCATTGCAATTCATGGCTTACTCTGTGCCTTGTGAGTAGCTAAATTATCGTCATGGAGCAAAGAGTGTAGAACTCGCATAGTATGAACACATAGAAAAAAAAATGAAGATGGTGAGAGGATTGGAGAGAGAGAGAAGAAGAAGATAAAGGGAAGGGTGATAGAGTAGAGGGACGATAGATATCGAGAGAGAGAGAGAGAGAGAGAAAGAGAGAGAGAGAAAGAGAGAGAGAAAGAGAGAAAGAGAGAGAATGCGATCTAGACATTCGGTGAACTAATGTTCCCTTGTAACTTTACAAGCATTAGTGAGAGAATATGGGTGTGGGTGGAGGGGGAAAGCGAGTGAAGTGTTCAGAAGAGTTGGTATTCCTCCTCATTGCTACTTTAACCGCAAACCATAAAAAGAACGTACTTGAGAGTTCGCAGCTTATGTATAAAGTGAAAGGAGAGAGGGAGGGGGGAGGGGAGAAAGAGAGAGAGAGAGAGAGAGAGAGAGAGAGAGAGAGAGATAAAGAGAGAGAGAGGGATAAATGAACGAGAGCAAGAGACTGGAAGATAGAGAGCTGAGAGATGGAGAGGAAGCAGAAGGAATAAGATAGGGAAAAAGAGAAAAGTGAACATTCTCAGCCATTAAAGGGCTGCTAGACCATCAGCCTATTTATTCGGCTCTCCCAAAGATTCAGAAAGCAGTCTTCAATGGAAAGTCTCTTCGTTCTCATCGTTCTTCTTGTCATCGTCAGTCCGCTTTTTCTATATGTCTTCAGAACTTTTTTATCATCTCCTCTTTATAAATTACTATTGATGATGTTGCGTATTTTAATGATGAACAAAAGCTGTCGGCAGGGGACTTCGCTGTCTGTGGCTGATAGAAGCCAGGCGGACTGCCAGGACAACGAAGTCTTCGTGACTTGCGGCCACTGCGAGGGAACTTGCAGGAAGCCAATTGTTGTATGCACAATATTCTACCTCGTGCTAGTTCATCTTGATCTCGGCGGCCAATTTTTCATCGTTAACTAATAAGTCTAATTAATGAATGCAGCCGGACTGCGAGAAGCGTTGCCGCGGCGAGCGTTGCGAATGCCAGGCATCGAAGGGGTTCGTCCGCTCCAAGCATGGCCACTGCATCCGGAAGGAGGAGTGCCCTGGGCCCTCCATCTACTCCCACGACCCCTACAAGGGACTCCGCAAGGACGCCCACGTCATCAGGTGAGAGTGACACTGCTCTCCATCCGCCTATCCTTCACTGTAATATCCAATCTTCCCATACCCGAGTCTCTGTTCTGATCTGACTAACCAATTTATCCTTATTCCCTCAAAGAGTGCGTTAACTGTGTGCCTAAACAGTGAGTCGAGAGCTTATTATTCATTATCAACTCCTTAATATCCGCGTATTTTCAACGCGTACTCTCTGACCTGTATGGAACTGATTCGCAATCCGCTTACCTGCGTGTAAACTATCTTACCATAACTTGCATCTTAAAAGTAACCTTTAACTATTTTACAAGTATAAAGTTCCCGTGTTTACTACAACATTCAACACGGGAGGCATTTCATCAAGGGAGAAGTGATTGATTCTCATGTTTTGCCTTAATAACACAATGGCTGTGGTGGTCTCACATCCATAATCTACATACTCATAACAGGAACTGGAACATAACATTAATAAGTATGCAAGATGTGCAAAGGTACATATATATGTATCTGCCTAAACAGATGTATTTACACACAAACATTGTAAAATGAAATCTTGTGGCCTTATCTTAATTTATTCTTCCATTCTCCGTCCAAAGGCTGTACTACCTTGAAGTTAATTCTGAGTAAGATAAAGTGCTCTTCAGCTCGGGGGCCAACACTGGACACTACACGGACACAATCGGACGCGGCAAGGAGAGTCTCGTGCCAGGCCACGGCGATCTCATGAATGCCGTCGGAAACGAAGGTAGATTCCATTAAGCGAGCATTTAAGTACAACAACTTGTTTCTGTCGTCAACAAATATCTCAGATACTTCATAGCTCCTGTTGCTTTCTTGCCTATATCTTCACGATTTCATCTACGCCAATCTCATTGTTCTCGTCCGATTTAACGTGCTTTTCAGGACTTCGTGGGCAATCAATCGATTTAAATGGGGCGCTGGAGCACCAAGCATTTTTGGAAGCTTAGCTTCTTCCCCTTTTCAACAAAGCATTCTTGAATGCTTTGCTTCCCATTACAATCTCCGTCACAGCGCCAGGGCGCATGTACATTTTTGTAAAAAATTTCAGCGACAATATTCCCTATTTCTTTCCATCTCAGGATTCCTCACCTCAATGCTAAAATGCCCATGATCTTTCGCAGAATGCCAATAAAGTGCTCTTATCTTACCGTATCAGAACGGTTGTTTTGATCCGCTTTCTATGAAGTCATCTCAATCGTTATTTGCTTACATCATTGCTATAGTTAGAAAACCAAGAAGTTAAACCGGTTGGAGTCTGCAACAAATTATCGCGTTAGCTACCAGTCAACCAAGGAAATTTTCAAGTATCTTTAGCGACAGTTTGGCCATTTGGCAGTTTGCGCCCCGAATTCTCACAAATAATAGGTCTACGAATGATGGCTTGCGGTCTTGGAGTTTATCAAACAACTAGCAACGGAGCACTTCTTAGTTAGAACACATGGATTTTAATGGAAAAATATAAAAAGTTCAAAGAAATAGTTTGTGAACTCTATTTATCAATCCATTAGCCGGCTAAATTTTCCTTATTGCGAAGTGTTGAGAATTCAACAACAACAAAAAGATTCATACATATTGTTAGAGAATTGATGACTTTTACCAAGGGTGGAGAAAGAGAGATTACACGAAAGTGCATGAAATGTGAGAGAGAACACAAGGGAAGTGTTAACGAATGAAATCAGCTGACTGAAAAATACGCAGTGGAGAGAAGCAGACGAGACATCACTTGCAGGATGAGACATCACGTGAGAATGAGAGATAGGGGATTGAGAGAGAGAGAGAGAGAAAGAGACAGAGAGAGAGAAAGAGAGGGAGAGAGAGGCAGAGAGTGAGCATGACTCGCAAGGACATAAACTACTCAAACACAAAATAGTCACAGAGCTATGCAGAAAGAGATATAAAGGTATGTATAGAGCGTAGGAAAGAAAGAGAAGAGAAAGAGAGAAGAGAATGTAAGTGGTGGTTGCTATGCGGTCGTCCAGGTCAACATGTCCTTGCACTGTTTCGTGAGTCTTTCGGGCGCCTGGTCTGGTACTTCACGTAGCCTTGAACATGAAAACAACCTCATCCTCACCTTCGCAATTGTTGGTATACACGATTCCGTTAGCTCAAATAATGCAAGGCAATGATATTCAGAATCCACTGTGTAGAATTTTTTCTAAACATTCACTGTCAAAAGTCGACAAAGTAGTCCTTGTTCCCTTAATAAGGATCCCGACATGAAGAAAAAAAAACTTTGCACTTGTTCATCTTATGCCATCGATGCATTTGTTTGTGAGTTTCTGCCACCGCAGGCTGAACATACACAGACCTCACTTCGAAACACGGGCCGTTGCCTGTTTCACTTCTATTCCGTTGGCTTTCTCCATTGATTTTTTTCCTCCCTCTTTTCATGGAAGAGTTGCCAGCTTCTTCTTATCATTCTTGAAATGGATCTTCTATCGTTTGTTGCCGATTTTCTCTTTCTGAAGACTCTGATTCGTCTCCTTGCGATTTCGCTTATCAACTTTGTCATGTGGCTGAGTAAAACCTACCAAAGTATCCTTATTTTTCGCCAATCGCCATTTGCTTCAGTTTATATACAATTGTGCGCATAAGCATAAAATACGTTTTGCAAATATACATATTTGTACTTACATACATATGTACATATACGTACACATATGTATGTACATATGTATGTACATACATATGTATATAACAAGAAGCTATGCGTATTAATGAATGAACTTTATGCTTCATATTTCTGACTTCACTGACTTCACATTTCGCAGATATTCCATTTTCTTTTTTCCCGGGATGCCGCTTTATCTCCGGGCCGAGTCGACTTGAGCGGCAGAGAAGAACTCGTTGAGGCAGCATGGATCGGCTTGAGCATAGCCACCAGAATGGCCAGGTTCTTCTTTTATTCATCGGATGTTCAAATCCATATGAAATTTCATTAAAAAGAGTTTTATTCCATTAAAATGACTCAGTTCGATTGAGTTGTTTGAGATGACAGAAGAGGAAGCAGCACGCCGTCTAGAGGCAGTGACCATCGACTCGGAGATCTCCATGAGCGTAGTCAGCTATGCGTCGCGGCCTTCGGTAAGAAATCCATGTCTTTTCTTCGTTCTATTTTCTCGCACTCTTTAGTTTCATTTTCCTCTCTCTCGTCCTCTCTCTCTTTCTTTAATACAATAACTTTATCTTATTCATCCTCTCTATCTCCTTCCGACTTTCTCCTTCACTCATCTCATGTCCTCGAATTGTCCTTTTTATTCACCCCTGGCTAATTCAAGACTGCGGACCGCGGCTTCTTCCACCGCCTCCTGGGCGACCGACGAACTCAGCGAAGCCGTCTGGGGACGGATCGTTCGGATTTCACAGGCGATGAGAATGAGGAGGAGAAGCCAAGGTTAGAAAGGAAGAAAGAGAAGTAGAGAGACAGAGATTATCTGCTAAGTAGTAAAAAGAGAATGAGAGAATGTGTTTGGGACGGGTCGGGATAGAGATTTGAAGGAAAAGCTTAATAATCTAAACAATTTTATAATATTTAAGCAACCATTTCAAAACTAGAGTAAATAGCGGTAATATTTGAAGTACCAAGTCATATCATATGACTCATATGAACAGAGACCAGAAAGAGAACGAGTAAAGGCTCGAGGGATTAGGATAAAACATAGACAACTGATGGGGAAGTGAACAGAATAGGGTAGGGATTCGATTTAAACGTGTAGAATGAACGGGTGGACAGGAGAAAGAGACATAGAAATGAGGAAGTGTTTGCCTTTCATACCTATTCAATACAACGATGCTCGGATAAGTGAGGTAACGAGGAGGGATAAGGGGAGAAGCAGAAAGGAACATAACGAAAACATGAGGAAAGCACAAGGCAATTGACAAGGAAATGGGAAAGACATCGAGAGAAACTAGGAGGGAGCGAGAGGCAGAGATATGCAGAAAAGAGAGAGAGTGAGAGAGAGTGAAATAAGCGGAGAAAGATGGAAGACTAGCAAGAAATGCGCATCTGGCATGCGTGGGAAAGCGAAGTATGCATCTTTTGCCATCAATGTAATTCACGTTACTTTGCCATGCTGCTTTACTAGTTCTCTCTCTATCCACTTTACTCTCTCTCTCGCTCTCTCGCTCTCTCTCTCTCTCTTTCTATCTGAACCTTCCCTCTCTCTTTTCTCTCTTTCCCTTTCTCTTTCTATCTTTTCCTTTCCTCTCTCTTCTCTCTCTCTCTCTCTCTCTCTTTATATCTTTTCCTTTCCTCTCTCTTTTCTCTCTTTCTCTCTCTCTCTCTTTCTATCTTTTCCTTTCCTCTCTCTTCTCTCTCTCTCTCCTCTCTCTCTCCCTCTCTTTCTCTTTCTCTCTTTCTCTTTCTCTCTTCGACCTGCTTAGCCCGTTCTAGCGACGGCCATTTCTCCGATTTCCATTCGGCATTTATTTATCCTCTTTCAATTTTTCTCAATTCTTTCTTTGAAGGAATAGTTTTGCTCCTTACATAGTAATGCTTCATTTGTAATAGGCATAATCTAAAGCAGTGAGCATGGCTCGTCCTCTCCTCGTAGCTTCGACAAGAGTATCGCACTGCAAAGGGTTTAGTAAGTTAAGGTCTAGTAATCTTTGAGAAAAAAAAACGAGGCAAAGGAGGAAAGAATAATGAAAATTCAGATAATAATAAGGTGAAAAGATATTGTTATTGTAGTCCTGATAGGAATGAGTTTCTTGAACCCTAAATTGGCAGATGCATCAACGTAGAGCCGGCGATGTTTCTGGTTGCCTTTGTGCTGGGAGTGATGCAGACGAGTGCTTCTCTCTTCACTTACTGGGCACGCTGCGTCGAACTCGCCGAGCAATTCTTCGTCAGTCCCAGTCATCATTTTTTTTTACTTTCTAGAGATCTTGACAAAAACACGATCCAGCAACGTGTTTATATTTTAAGGGTTACTGTTCACCAAGATAATTTCTTATCAGTTTGCAAAATGAACAGGGTCCACAAGCGAATGCCACCTCCGTCTGCGCTCTTCTCGCTGGCAAGAACTACACTGAATTCAATGACTACGTCGAGAGAGACATTGCAAGCACTCGAATATTACTGCAGGCAAGAAGGGGTTCATTTACATACATATGTACATATGTGGTCGCTTTGTCTCCACTCAACTGAACTGTGGACATACATATGTAGTAGGCATTGATTCAGCTTGCGAAAATGTTAGCTTCGTTCAAATAAGATTATTATATGCGCGAGATGTTTGAACCGTGAAAGCACCACGACTTCATGTAACGAGAAAATTATATGTCGATATTTAAATGATTGCACATACATATATTTTTAGATTGCTAATACGTTACCGACTCTCATCATCGCTCCCGTCATCGGCAACTGGTCCGACCGTTCGGGTATTCAACTCTTTCATGTACATTCTATTTACAATATTGCAAAGCCACATACATAGCACGTATGTACATAGATAGTTAAACAACTTATTATCCTTTGGACAGGCCGACGCCGCCCTCTGATGTTCGGTCTCTTTGGCTTTTCACTGTATCTAACAATGCAACTTCTCGCGACCTGCACTTACGAGAACATTTCGATCTACCGATGGAATTTTGCAGCTGAGGTAGAAAATTTCTATAGTTAAGCAAGACATCCACCGTGCCGCAGACAAATACTCTTTGATGAAAGATTCTGATGGGCTTGACTGGTGGGATTCCTGCGCTTTTCACGGGCCTTCTCGCCGTTCTCACTGATGATTCCAGAAGTCAGATGCGGCCGGTAGGTCATTCACTTCATTCCCTTTTGAGAAAAGGAATACCCTCTGAGGCTCTCCGTTTAGCCTCTTTGTCAACTTATTATATCCGAGGATATATAAGTTAATGTTCTTTATTTCCTTTCAGGGAAGATCGGAAATTCCTATTAGAATTGCGATAGGCGCGGCGATGCAGGTACGTAGAGCAGAGTATAGTCTACCATTTTAGAGTGTTTCTTGATAAGGAGTACGGTATGTCTCAGGCGATCGGTTCTACGCTCGGCTCTCTTTTCGTGTCGATGATCTCAGTGCCCGCTGTCGACTCCATCGAGCGGCACACTCAGGCATACTTCACCGCTGCCGCGTGCAGTTAGTAGATCGATGAGAATTCACTTCTATTCCAGCGCTCTGATGAAAAGAGATAAAGAGAAAGCAGTAAGTCGTACAGGGTGAGAGTGAAAGCAAGAGTGAGAGAGAGAAGGGAAGAGAGAGAGAGAGAACGAGAGAGAGAGAGATAGGAAGAGAATGAGAAAGGACGAAGTAATGACGAGAGTGACAACGAGAGAACGGGAGAAGTGTCTGGAAATGTAAGTATACAGGGAATGAAATGACTTGCAGATCTCGGTCTGATCATGGCCACGTTCATGTACGTGCTGCTCTTCCTGCGCGAGTCGCATCGGCCAGCGAAGGAGTTCTTCCATCACCAAGGCGAGCCTTCTTTCTTCGTCTCGTCATTATTATCGTTCATAATAATTAATAATAATAGATAATGCATGTACATACATATGTATGTATATACTTGAATTTATTAAATTAGTATAATTTCTCGACAGGAGCAGAATCGGTGTATCTGACGGACGCGGATGCGAGTGCCGAGAGCTCGTCACGCATCCATGCACCCTCGTGCCTTGGATCCATCAGCCAGCAAGCATCCGACATCTTTCAGGTTTGTTGATGTTTATCAAAAGCGAGCCCCTAATAATCCCTCGCCAGGTGCTGCGCGAGCGTCGTCCTGGCCACACTCGTCTGTGTCTGAATCTGTCGATCATCTTCTTCTTCGCCGAGTTCCTCGCTCAGGACGGCCAACTCCTCTTCTTGCTGCTCAAGCGACGGCCCTTCGCATTCAGCGACCGCATGTTCAGCTCGCTCGCAACATTTCGGAGTCAGTGTATTCTCTTAAAATAACTCTCCCAGGTACGGTTTTTTCTGACTAGTCTTCACCGATGAGCTTGCGGGGGTTGTTCATAGGGATGGCTTTACTATTTTATGTATTTTTAATGTAAGTAAGATATATTTTAGTAAGATCTTCGCTTGTTCCATATTACTGCCTCGTCCTTTATTATAATATTTTCTTATAATTTATAATAACCACTGGCCTTGCCAGACATCTGCATGACGGTTGGTGGCTTCGTCGGCGTTCTCCTCCTTCCCCGTCTGCGTCTCCTCGGGAAAGACTCTCTCCTCATCATCGTCGGCATGACTGCCTCTGCCGTCTCCTCTGCCTTCATCTCAGTCTCAACGACTAACGAGATGATTGTTGCGGGTGTGTCCAAGATTTTATCTCTTTTAAGATATGCACGCTAGAAAACGTGTGAATTGCAGCGACATGCCTGACTCTCTTGATGGGAGGAATCACTCCTGCCTACCGTACCTTTCTGCCGCGCATGGTGCGCAAAGAGGAGACGGCGCGACTCTTCACGGTATGCGACTATTGATCTCTCTCTAATTCATCTCGAGATCATCTAGAAACAAATACAATAGTTCCGAAGACTTAAAAGTGAAAGATAAGACTGTATAAGTTTAAGAGAATAGTCCAATAGTAAAAAAAAACTCTTGAGCTGGCTTCACTCGTAATCTCAATCGCACCGATTCTCCAATCGCTCATCTTCAACAATATCTACGACTGGTCGCTCTCTTTCTGGGCGGGCTTTGTTTTCCTCGTTAGCGCGGCCCTCCAGCTACTCATTTTGCCTGCGGGCAACTGTTAGTTCTAGGCTACTTTGCATATCCATAAACACACACTCCACTCCCTTCAGCACGATCCACTGCTTGATGCTGCCGCAGTGGAGACTTGACGCTGAGCTTCAGCAGAGACAAGAGGCGATGGAGAAGGAGGAAGGAGACGACGAGGGACAACCAGGCAGACATGGGAACGTCGAAGGGAATGATGATGAGATGCTCTTGATGGGAGGGCCGGCAGACGAGAGAAGATTTGGACTAGAGAGGAGTCACCATGTCAGAGCCATCCCTGGCAGCCAGGCAGTGCCCGACGACGAGAGAAGTCTCTCGAACACGGCCGTAGGCTCGGATGACGCGGAGGATAGCGGAGGAGACGACCGCGCACCACTCATCGTCTGAGGAAAATGAGTAGTCCATGTAAGGAGATCGTCCAGGTGACCCATGGAATGACGGAATTATTTGTATTTGAAACTCGCTTTCTGGATCTTCAAATCACATCTAAATGTATGTACATATCTTCTAAAACGGTTGTAGTATTTCTCAGTTTATTTTTAAGCTTGCTGTGATATTACAAGATCAAAACTGGTTTATCGTGATTCTCAGGGTTTGCAATTAATATTGTAGTCGTATATTTCACCTTATATTTTATATTTAATCGTCAATAGTTTTCTTCAGAGATTTCTATCATGATACTTTTAAAAAATTGCCTAGAAATCTTTGATCAATGAACGTGGCACAGAAAAGTGTTTATCAGTAGCAGCAACACGAGGTTGAATTATATGGGGAAACTGCTGACAACCATGGCAACAAAGTCAGAAAGAACTTTCAAAATCCAGTTTACTCCGCTGATTACCATTTCTGCGAAAGACCCTCGCTTCGTACGCACGAACTTGTCTTCTGGCTAAACGGAAGACAGATCGAACTTTCGCTCACGATAAGGTCACTGTCTAGGAAACAAGAAAAAGTCTTAAGTAAAAATAAAAAGAGAGAGAAAGAGAGAGAGAGAGAGAGAGAGAGAGAGAAAGAGAAAGAGAGAGAGAGAAAGAAAGAAAGAACGAAAAAGAAATGGAGTGTGCTCAAAAACAAACGTTATCAAAGGAGACAAGGGAGGGCCGATCTGATTTGGCGTTGGCTAGTTTCCGATCTTCATCTTCTCGGAACTTTGAGTGGCGCGCCGCCATCAGCGAGTCCATCTAAAAAAACGTTTTGTGTGGAATTGTGTTCATGATAACCCTATTAGGAAATTAATAAAATAAAATTTAGGCTGAAACCGGTCTGATGTTGTATTCAAGTCAAAAAATTCCCAATTTGAAATAGAAACAAATATGGGAAGAAGAATTGGAAAGTTCTCTCACCGCCCCGTCGCACTGTAACTTGTCCGTCGCCTGTAAGACGATTAATATGATTGGAAAAGGTGAGAAGCCACATCGACATATTCTAGTCTGTAACATCAAGAGCAAAGACCCCTGTATTTTCCGACAAAGAGAACATGATTCGGGTCAGCAATATTCAAACATTTCAATGGCAAGTCGTCTACCGCGCTAGAACGAAAGTCAGCCCGGCCAGAGCTGCCATTCCCTGCTAATCCTCGCAGTCAGCGCATCCTTTAAATGGTCGAGAGTTCAGTCTACGCTGCGTAAACCCTCCAACAGCAGGAACATGCACCCAGATTTGCGTAGACAACAAACTAATAAAATAAAACCCAACTAACATGAAAATGAAAAGAACGGAAGTTTCTCTCTCTGACGGAATTGTCTCTGGCTCAGCATGCCTAAATATGATTGAATCTAATTGTTAGGAGACCTTCCGAATTCTCTTTGATCGACACATTCCAATTACAGACATTCAATCCTTTTCACATCGCATGCTATATATGACATGAGTTTGATATGTACCTAGACGGATATCACAAGGGGATCTCAGTTGCGAGAACGAGAAATGATTTTTTTTATTAGCTTTCGGAATCCACTATCACTTGTCCCACCTCACAACAATCATTAAAACCATTTATCAGTTTTTATTTGCATTCATAACAGGAAAAGTCCGCTGAATATAATGACAAAAAATTGCCTGGTTCAAAGCATCAAGTTACTTCAAATGAAACCAGTGAAATCAACAGGATAGAAAGACCAGTCCGCGAGTGCATAGTAGAAAGTCCTGAGTACTGCAAAGCTAGGAAAGAAAACGGGTAAAGAGCTAATAAAATGAATGATATCTACACAGTGAAGGAAGAGGGAGAAAGATCGAAGGACCCGAGACAGCAATCAGAGCCCATTTTCCTTGTCATCGCTACTGTAGCTCCGTTGGTTTCGAAATGACAATCGCTTCTTCTTGCGACCTCTTCCAGAGATGGATAGGATGGGCCTCTTCTCATCAGATATCATCTCAAATTATGATTCGTCTTTTTTTCTCGTCAACTTCAAGCTGTAGGCCGTAGAACATTAAGATGAAGCTTACTTTCTGCATCCACGGTGGGAGAACCATTCGCATGTCCAGATTCTCAGGCTCGGCAGTGTCAACGTTCGGTGAGGCACTGAAATACAACTACTCCTTTTTTTTTTACATAAACATTAAATCTAATCAAACAAGTGTTTGTTATCTTTTAAATGTTCTGTCAATATTTACTGCTGTTAATTAATTGAAACAGATGAATAATGGAAACTTCCCCTGATATAAATCAAAAAATAAGTAACTTCCACACTTCCTCTATTCACCAATGAATACGCTTGCTCAGCATTTTATTTTATATGAAGTAGTAAAATGCATGTACCGCAGGAATGAAATGACATATGTACCTGTATGTATTTGAAGGTGCATCGACTCCTCGCCTCCTCTCCACATGCCTCCTTCCATCCGATGCAACTCTGTCGAGACGGTAGATCACTCCTTCGTCCCCCACGGCTGCTGCTAACAATCCATCTCGGGAGAACGTCACCTGGTCATAAGCTGTTCTTCAAATAAAGAAAAGACAATACTTTGAGGTCAACATCTAGATAGATTATTGACCGAGTCCAATCTGTCATCGACAATTCTATTCCCATTTGCAATGATCACCCTTCCCTTTCTCACTGAATATCTCTGATTAGAATGGAATGGCTTGAGATCTATAGTCTATACTTGGATGCGTCTGGAAAGACTGCTACTAACCTGTCGAATGTTGCTCTTCGAGAGGGCCATCTCGAAGTCACTGCAATACAACCATGCAATTTCACTTTATATTTTGCCAATAACAGACACAAATAAAACGATGCACACATAGATCAAACCTAATTCAACTAAACTCCTCCTCTTCAATAATAAGATAATCGAAGATGTTTAAGTTCATAGACAACGAACTATTCTTCCTCCTTTTCGGTCGTGTCCACATTCCAGCCAACAACTCTCCCCAGCGAGTCACCGCAAAGAATCCACTGAAATAACTTCTGATTAAGAGAAAAGGCAAGATTCACAGAGAAGTAAAGATTTAATCTATTTTAGGCACCAGATAGATACCATACTAAGGAACTAGATATCTTTATCTTTAAGCTAGTTACTACCCTTCTTCGTTCCGCTACCCTGGTTCACCTTGCAAAGCGGGTCGACGTCGAACTTGATGAACCACGGACAGACATCCGCTTCCGAAAAAGAAAAGATCGTGATGGCCTCAATCGATTCCTTAAAAATCATTTAGTTAACTCAATTTTCTTACGTGTATGAACTTATCGAGCGCTTAAATGAAATATAAAAAGACGAACGCAAAAGTCTTCGGAGGAATCACTGATTCTGGGAACGCTTGCGTATCCAGCGATGTCATCCAAGAAGTCACCAAATTTCCAAACACAGACTAAGCAATCTGGGCCCTAAAGAAGGTAATAGATAAGCATCAATAAAAAACACTCGTCTTCAGCACTCGCCTTGGAAACTATGAGGTTTCCCATGACTCGAACAGAGTCCACGTAGTTCTCGTGCACTTGATTCGTCTGTGCGACCGGCTCCATGCTCCACTCTTTCCGTTGTCTTTCCAAGAACTTCTAAACTCAGCAACTCTACCGTATTCTGCTGGAAGAAAACCAGGACATCTAAGACATACTTCAGCTAAAGTTTTTCAGTCTATCAAAATGTCTATAATATAATAAAAAATAAGTGCTGCCAAAATGAAACGAGAGATTAAATACCATTGCATCCATCCGAGGGTACGTAACGTCCTTAATTCCGGTTTCGAAGGGAAAGTCAGCCGACGAAGTAATTTCTATCCTCCTTTTTGCCTGTAGCAAACAATGCATTTATTATAAGTTATAGTTAACAAAAAAAATTATTAAAAAAAAATTCTATACAAAAAAAACAGAACAGAAAACAGAATAAACAACCTTATCTCCGATTCTCCACACCTTGACAAAGTGATCCATTCCTCCAGTTAAAAGGTATTGCCCACACCATGAGAAGTCCTGAAACAGCAACTTAAGTTATATCCAAAATGGCAGCAGTACAAAGCGACAATAAATTGACATAATATAGTGTTAAGAACAATACCACTGTGATGAGTTGGTTGTTAACATCGCATTTAGTGGCGACGACGAGAAGAGGCTGGCCCCTGCGAACATTCCAGATGGCAGCAGTCATGTCTCGGGAGGCAGTGGCGAAGAGCAGAGGAATCGAGGGATGATTGCGGACCTCGTTGATCGCATTTCCATGCGCCAGGGAAATCTAAGAGGATTCCCTCTCTCTTTGTAATAATAATCTTTCGGCCATAAAATGCACAAGGCATAAAATAAATCTATACATGTTCATGATGAAGAAAGATGAAAAGCTGAAGAAGAGTGATTACAAACCCGTAAGATCTTCTTCTGCTCAAAGGAATACACGCAGAGGAAGCCGAGATGCCCGCCAAACACGAGAAGTGTCTGTTGCATCTTCTCATCGAGGCACCAAATTACTCCGTAGTAAGATTCAGCATCCAGATGCAACTTGGGAACAGAAGAATATGTTAAAAGTACAATCAGCTTACAAAAGCTGATAAATTCACATGGAATATTAAAACATTAGGCTGACCTTCTTCCTAGTTTTCAATGTCTTGGCATTGAAAACGTCAACAGTCTTGATCGTCGTAGCAAGCAAGGCAAGCTCGTAAATCGTAATCTCAATTTACAAATTAATAAAAACAATGGCCGATAACTGTACAACAAGATCTACTGAGAAATTTCGAAAGAATAGATAAAATATATTCAGCGTCGGCAAGTCAAAAAATTCGACAAGAAAGTCAATGGTGGAAATTTCCAACCCGGCAGCCAGCTGCGGTTGCGAGAAGTTGAGTCTGATTCGCAGGGATGTATGGATTGAATGAAGCGCTGTAAATGGCATCCAACGGCTTCTTCTAAAGGAAGGAAGTTCACTCAAGAGGAAAACAAGTAAAATATGGTTTACCCTAGAACTGCGCGCATGTTCCCTAGCAGTGCAAATGAACGGCTTCGTCGGGTGATCGGGCAGAGCAACACTTTCCTCTTCAGTATCATCCTAAACATGGAAGTATTTACAACCGGTAGAGAGAACTGGAGAGAGAAGCCGCTTAGAACAAGAACAAGTGAGCAAAACGAACAGGCCGCGATTCGACGAAACTCTCGATGTTTGAATTACTCAGAGAAGTAGGCGTAGAACTACAGAAGCTTTCTTCCGAACTCTGTTCGAATTCATAAAAATCATGCTAATTCAGTGTATCAACCATACACCAAATCCTCTCGTTAGGATCACAACATGACTCATTTTTGGTTCTAATCGCACTTAGGTAAGCTAATGCTTCAATGTATATGCAAGAAAACGACAAGGCAACGTATTTATACCTCTTGACGCAACTCGAAATCCGCAAAGCCGTCAAGGGTTGTTCCAGTACCGACTATGTAATGGTTGCTCATCACCCAAGCTGCAACAGCGACTAAGTATTATCCATCGAAAGAAGAACATTAAGGTGACCTCAGGAATCAATTAAAATCATGGCATAACTTCCATCACATTAAGGCGCCACACGAATTTTTTTCCGCGCCCAAAATCGTGTAGTTAAATAAATGTACTTTTATGTAAATGCTTTTTGCACACGCTGTAACTGGTAAACATCACTTGATTCTTATATATTTTTCACACCAAAAAAGTTCCGCGACTGCACTGTGTTGTCAGCAAAAGCGTATGTATAATCAATCATTCGTTCATTTCGAAAATTTGGGAGAGGTGTGAAAGTTGCTGATGAATTTTGTGAAGCACATCAGCTAAGAAAGAGAGCGTGAAAAAGCGAAAGAGAGAGAGAGAGAGAGAGAGAGGCAGAGAGACAGAGAGAGACAGAGACAGAGAGAGAGAGAGAGAGAGAGATAGAGCGAGCGAGAGTGCTAGAGAGAGAGAGATAGAGACAACTGTTGTTGCACAGGGACAAGAATGACCTCACAATCAGTCGGTTTATCGATGTTATTTATCAGGCAATGCTGGGGACCCAAGGGTCTTGGTGGAGAGTGAGTCTTCCCCCCCCCCTTGAGGCAAGACGAAAACATTCTGGTCAATGATTGTGTTGTATTAGCGTCAATATCCGAGAACATTTATTGGTTAAGTTCATTCATAATGTGAGCTATGAAAGTTCAAGTTCATCGACTTTATTTATTGTTTCATTTTCAAACTTGCCCTTTTTGAATCTCCAAATGTATATGTATCTATGTATTTAGAATGACTGTCCTCTTCAAGAAGAAAATCTATTTTCCGTGACGCATCTTCTTGATGGTTACTCATATTCGCTGCTCATTGGTTTTCCTTGAATTGCCTGCGAGTTGTCTGGAGAAATGTTTTATTTCAAAGTTGCTCGCCTCGGCATGGCGTTGCAACTGCTGCTGGTTTTGCTTCTACTTTCCTTCTCAGTGGTCACGGCAGAGAAATATAAGGTATGTTAGTATGAATGTTTATTTAGGCAGATCATTTGCGAAAAGAGTGTGTAAAAATTATTTATGTTAATGTTTGATATTTATATGTAATAAAATAATTTGGCTCAGCCTGAGTGGGATTCACTGGACTCGCGACCTTTGCCTGGCTGGTACGATGACGTCAAGTTTGGCACCTTCTGCCACTGGGGTGTTTACTCCGTCCCGGCTTTCAGGTTATTTTATAATTTTTCCAAAAGACAACTGTTGTAGTGGGCACAAATCAAATTGTTTCGAAAGAATTCATAGAGTATAAAAGTAAGAAAACTAGTAAAATGGAAGAGCATTCAGATCATAGTGGTTCTGGTGGTACTGGCAGGGGGGTGTGAAATGGAAGAGAATTCAGATCGGAGTGGTTCTGGTGGTACTGGCAGGGCGAGAAGCCTTCCGAGGATGTCCTCCAGTACGTCAAGGAGAACTATCCGCCTAAAACGACATACGCCGACTTTGCACACGATGTTTGACTTCTTTAAAAGATGGATTTTGTAGGGGAATATGTATGCATATATTTTTTATTTCAAAAAGCCGTAAAATCTTTTATAAGCTCCTTTTTATTTGTATGAACTTTTCGAACTTTTCACTTGGTCTTTCCCATAATTTAATCATCTATTTTTCGCGTTTGCCTAACCTCTGACCTGATGTGTCCTTTCTTCTTCAGTTCAAGGCCGAGCTGTTTGATGCCAGCCAATTCCGTGACGTTGTCGAGGCATCCGGGGCAAAGTTGGTTCTTTTGCCATCTTGTAGGAAATCCAACTATAGTTGCATGGAAGAAAGATATGTCAGGCTCTGTGATCGTACCAGGATGATAAGTACATAAACATGCATAGATATGTACATGTTTATATTCAGATATTTCGTGATCACAACCAAGCACCACGAGGGCTTCACGTTGTGGAAGTCGAAGACGTCGTGGAATTGGAATGCCGTGGATGTCGGCCCGAAGCGAGACATTCTTGGTAACTAAGAAAAGAAGACGAGAATGGTCTCTGTCTTCATACGAGCAGACCTTTCGGCATATAATTAGCGGACTTCTGCGTGGTAATCTTCTTACACGTGAAAAGCTTGGCTTATCTTTGCAGGAGAACTGAAGGCCGCCTTCACAAACTCCTCCGTGCACTTTGGCACTTATTTCTCGCTGCTTGATTGGTTCCACCCTCTCTACATCTCCAACAAGACGCAATATGTTCAGGTACTTTCCAGTCTTTGGGAAAGCAATTTAATACTGTTTGGTTATGAAGCAACTTCATAACAACTGTTTTAAGCAAAAGAAGTGCAGATCATATTTATTGTTTGGTACAAATTGGAACGAAAGCAGTGCACTCATTGCACTTACTAGTATGTATGTGCACACACATATGTACATAGTACATACATACACATGTACATGTAGTTTCATATGCCTTCCGCGTTCTCTTGGAACTCAAATGCACTTGACACTTTTCATCGCTTTGAGATGACCTCATCGGCAATGGCATTCTCAAATATAAACTTAGGATAGATACAAAACTAAAATAGTTGTTTTAGCATTTCTCTCTTTCTCATTCTCTCTCTCTCTCTCTCTCTTTCTCTCCCTCTCACTTTTCAGTCGCTAACGAAACAAAGGTTGATGCACATCAAGAACATAATTTAAAATTTCTTTTATCAAGTGAATCTGTGCTATAATGAAGATTTTTTTTTTATCAAAGACCAAACTTCAACATGAAAATTTAAAAAGTAATCTTCAATTATTCTAAATGTTTATATGTATATCAACAAGTTCTAGCTGAGTCTCATTTTTAATTTGTTTAACAGTTATAATTACGAAAAAATAAATGTTTTCGTCTGAGCAAATAAATATCGAAGTATGTAGAAACCGTAGATGTGATATCACAATATTTGGCCACTCAAAATGTTGCTCTAACAATGGGAATTGGGCCGAGTTTGCCGAGTCCTTTGCCAATCGTCTTGGCAGTCTTCTTCAGTGCTTTCTTCACTTTCTTCCAGAAGCTACGCTTGAATCGACGATGGGCTCCCTTCAATGAAATCATCCTTTATGTAAGGTGGCTCCGCCTAGCATCACATAGTGCGATCACAAATAATCTTCTTACAGAAAAACCTGCTGTTACGTCAAAGCCGCAGTTAGTGTTCTGCTAGTTCTTTCGAGGAATACGACGCGACTAAAGTAGAATATGCAGCCTACCGTATCCCGTCGTGATAACTGCACTTCTCTCAGCCTCCTCAGATCGGCCTGTCGATGGAGAGATCGCGCGTAGTGTTCCACGAGGAAGGGCGCACTTACATACTTGAACATCCTTACCATTAATATAGAAAACTATCGCGTGTATCGCAACAAGAATGGTTGTAATTTGTGGTTAGTCTGAGTACACGGGTACATACTGCATAAGTAAATACTAACCACTGTCTCGGAAAGGAGAAAGGATTCAGTTCTGATTGCACATTGGAAGAGCAGAAGAAGGAGAAGCAACACGACCGCGGCAGATTGCATCACTTTGGACTTGAAAATGAGAGATGGAGAGGGTGGCTAAGATGAGATTGCAAAAGTAGCAGATTCCGATACCTCTGCCGCATGCTCTCCACAAGGTACTTTTATAGCTTCTCCATACGGCATTCTCCGCCCACCCATCTCCCCATTCCCTCCTCTAATGGCTTTTCCCTCGTTTATAAGTTCCTGAATAGCATGGGAGCATAACTGAAAGAATGCTGATGCGCACCTAACGGTTTAATGGGTCGGGGATTTGTTGGAGGTACCGACGGAGTGCCTAAGGGAGGAACACAGTGAGGAATCAGAGGGAGAAGAGAGGGGACGGTGCAATTTTAAGAGTGTTAGAAATAGCAGGAAAGTAGAGAGAGAGGGGCAGAGTGACAGATTGAAAGAGCAAGAGCGAGAGCAATGTGCTATGAATCATGGAATCACCTTCAAAAGTACACACACATATACATACATTTTATATATAAAAACTGTCAGGTCAGCCCACTCTGGTAACTTAAATGCTATCAAAACCACGTGTCCCTGTTTGGAATGTAAACAATGAGGCAACTCCTTCCTGTTTACAAGACATTTCCATTTATAGCATAGTGAGAAGTCAAGTGTACAATTCTAACAAAATTGATCTTGTAAGATGACTGAGCTCAAGGCTAGAAACTGGAGCACGCGATAATTTACTTCGCGTGCTGGACAAGGTATAATCGGTTCAAACAAGAGAGAACGAATCATTAATAATTGAAGAGAATAAATGTAATCTCGAAACTCATTCGAAGGGATGCAGTTCTATTTATGGCATATCTCTAAAGGTAGTATCATGATGACTTACCATTAGATGGGGACATACTGGCCGAGATAGACGAGGAACCACAGCGTTTTGCCTAGTAGCATCGATTAATTTTTCCTTATCCGTCAAATGGAATAAAAAAAACCGCGCATCGCGACCGCAACGCCTCAAAAATCAGTTCATTTTTATTTTGGTGCGAACATAATCCACGAACATCGGCCGTAAATTGGTGTAATATGTCCGTAGATTAGTAAAACATCAGATGCTCCTCAAACTACTGGGGACAAAACGCTGTGAGGAACTGGTCGATGACTTAGAAGAGCCAGCGAGCTCCATTCAGCACTGACTCCCACAGCGCGCCCCGGCGCTCTCGGATCAGGCCGTTGTTCAACTTCTGAAAATACCCTTTCTAGCCGGAAACTGTCCTGTCATTTAATCTTAGTTTCTATTGGCTCTGAATTGGCGTTGGCAGTTTTAAGCATGCCATCCTGAAGATCCTGGAGAGTTTCTTGAAACGTTTCAGGCGGGCCAATCGCCTGTAGTGAATAATAAGATGATATACGCTTTCTAAGATTCACAAAAAATTACCTTTCCGAGAACAGTTCCAACAAGATGTCGTACTCGAAGCGAACGAGTAATCACTTCTCTTTGTTATTTGTACCCTTTGTCAACAAATGTACTGATGACTCACTGCCAGTCACAACATTTATATAACATGAATTTACATATATGTAGATGACAAGTAAATATAAATTGCTTGTCAAAGCAGTAAATAGTGGCATAAATAATGAAGAAATCATCTACATGTAGAAGAAAAATGATTGTGTAGGGAAATATGTAAATAATACAAAACAGTATTTATTAGGATTCAATTAACAAGTTGCATACACGCCTACATAACATATTGCCGTTCCCTTGACCGCAGTCAATCGAACTGTAAAATATGTAAGGAGTAATTTTTGGCCCATCGCCGATTCATCAAATTTGTTCAGTCTTCAAAAGAAGCTAGGTAATCCGGTAATGATTAATTAGTGCCTAATATACAGTCCCGCTCCATATTGCTGAATGTTCATTAAAATTATTATGATAATATATATCTCACTTACACACAAGAATGTGTGCTTTTCATCCCCCTTTGCTCATAATGAAAGGAACAACCGGAGCGACCTTCTTGGCCAGCTTCCGCAGTCTCTTCTTGAACTTTTTGAAGAAAGATTTATGTCGGAGACGAACGTGAAAGGCTTCTTCCTGAACATTATCATTGTTGCAAAAGGGGGAATGAGTTGCGTACTCATTCATTCTTCTTATAACAAAAGATGTTTAGAAATTTAAGTACAATCTTTTGGCAATAATTCTCTTCCATTGTTACAATTAGGGCAATTTTTTTCTTTGAATAGCAACTGCAGAGTTCTTCGTATATTTAGATGCAAACAATGAAAGACTACGTATTGAAGCATAGATAGAAAGGTTTTACGTCACCGATTAGAAGAAAGAGCTCACGATTACCTATTCTTGGTGTGCAACATCGTCCTCAGGCTATAGATATGTATCCAATATGAAAATATGTAAAAGCTAACTTACCCTGTTCTGCCTGTCGCTGGCGACTGCAACAGGCCGCACAGCAACTCCGTACAGAATCTGTGCGAGAGAACGAGGGCCTTCGATAGCCGCGGCCTGGTCAGCCTTCAATGAATGGAACATGTAAATACGAAAGATTACATTAATTTTTTTAAGGAAAACATTTTAAATGCTGATCGTTTTCGTGGGGAACACTTTCATTTCTCAAAAATTTGCCTAAATTATCGTCTCACCATCAGTTACAACAACGGTTTCTGAACAACGAATTTATAAAGTTAACCGATCCGCAAACTGTTGAAGTGTGTATGATGAAGATTAGGAGAAGAAGATGCAGAAAGACCGTGGAAAACGAAGATGGCTGCATCTCTCTAGAAAAAAGGAAGCTTTTGCTTTATTCGATTCCTTGCGATGAACTAGCCAAGCCTATCCTTTATACGCCTCAGGCGCGATGAGTTGCCCGCTGATCAAGCAGCCCTCGGGGTGAGCCAGGGTGGAAGAATGTTGAAACAGCCGTTGCCTCACCTCTAGGCACAATGGATAGTATCACCTATTGTTAGCCAGGTGTTGGTAGGTTAACGCATCCTTTCTTCTCTAATGGCCTCTTAACCGTGGTCCCTCCATACGCTAGTAAATCATTTCACCACTCAAGATCACGGAGAGTCAGCCCTGTGCAAATGTGAACTTTCAATAAATCATACAGTAGGACAGGGAAATCTGAATTTCCAATGAGGCACTAATTTAAATATTTTAGCGGGAAAAATTTCGTGAACTGTGAGGTATGGCCGGCCATATTGGTGAATACCGTATAACCGTTTCTGTGAGCGCACTCACCTTCGCACTAATATTTCTGAAAGACCGCCTTGACCCGCCGTGAGATACCATCAACATGATCAACAAGAAATATTGGCCTCTTTACTATTCAACATTAAAACCACGGCATTCTGATTTAACATTGTTAGTGCGGCTGACAATCCCTTATTTATCGCCAGCTACGAGATTTTGTCCTTAGTTGATGAGAAGTTCCGCGAACAACAACATATCTGTAAGGAAATTCCAGTTACAAGTAATCTTTAATGTGAAAGTGGTGAGGGTGGACGAAGTGCGCGGGCGAAAACAACAGAAAGGATGAGTTGATCGAACCTATTGGGCAGAAAGGCCGAAGAGGGTAGGAGATTTTGTGGTCGCTCAAGGCTCATTCGCAAGAGTTCACTGGAAAGTAAATAATTAAGATGAACTAAAGAATAAATACACGAAAATACCTTTAAGGAATTTTGACTATTGGTTGCAAAAATGGCTAAGAATCGTACTTCTTGCAGGAAGTGATGTACCCGCAGCTACTCGAGCTCGTGACGAAGTACACGCCAGAGGTCATTTGGAGTGACGGCGATTGGGGAACGAGCGACGACGAGTGGCGGTCCAAGGAGTTCCTCGCGTGGCTTTATAATGAGAGGTTGTGTTTGCTCTCGGCCCCATAAATTACCACTGACCATGAGTGATAAATAAATACAGTTTAAAATTCGCGCCAAGTCCTCAAACTGTTCAGCCCGGTCCGCGATGTCGTGGCCGTGAATGACCGCTGGGGAACGGACACGACGGGGAAGCACGGCGGCTTCATGACCTACTCGGATCACTACGATCCTGGTCTTAGTTCATTTTCATTATTATTACCGCCACTCCTCGCATTTAACTACATTCCTTTGATGTGATCAGGCTTTCTACTGAAGCGAAAATGGGAGAATTGCATGACGCTGGACAAGAAGTCGTGGGGCAAAACCGGCGAGGAATGACTGTCAGGGAGTCCTTTTTTGTCTTTATTCATTATAATTTTTCCATGTACATACAGTCCCGCCCAGGATCTTGGTACCAAGGAGGGGTCGGAGGGGTCGGAGGGGTCCAAATGCATCCTCGGTAATAACTATTTTCCTAGGAAAGAGTAACATATTTTAAATGGTACGTTAGTTTGCTTATAGAGAACGGATGTTACTGTTAAAAAATCGATAATTTCTTATCACTTGATAAGAAGTTATCAGTTTTCGCTTATAAAAAATTTAATTTCTTATATTTTTCAATGAAATTTTTCTTGTACCATTATTTTCTCTCTATCCACATCCCCAAGTAATAAAAATAGAGATTGTATCATTAATAACGGAAATCGATAAATCAGACCTTAGCACGCATGTTCAATAGCTGAGCAGATTCGCCTAACGATTCTGAATCTAGATGTGTAATCAGTTTTCAAAATAAAGTGCCGGTTAACAATATATTTTTGATTGTGCGTACTTTTCATGACTTTCTTCAGAAAGAACAGGGCAGGGAGGCTTCTCAGGCCGAGAGGGCGAGGCCTATCCCTTTTTTCTCTGCCTGTGCTATTTCGCTACCTCAAACTTGGGTAATTAAACCGAAGACGAAAAGGTTGCGCGCAACATTTCTAAGTATCAATGCTAGCTTAGCAACCTAGATTTGAAGCATCATACCGGTCCAAAATTTTGACAAAGTCAAAGACTATGGGGAATCATGAAGAAACTCATGCAAAGTGTACACAATCAAAAATATATTGTTAACCGGCACATTATTTTGAAAACTTACACAATTAGATTCAGAATTGCTAGGCGAATCTGCTCAGCTAATGAACATGCGTGTTAAGGTCTGATTTATCGATTTCCGTTATTAATGATACAATCTCTATTTTTATTATTTGGGGATGTGGATAGAGAGAAAATAATGGTACAAGAGAAATTTCATTGAAAAATATAAGAAATTAAATTTTTTATAAGCGAAAACTGATAACTTCTTATCAAGTGATAAGAAATTATCGATTTTTTAACAGTAACATCCGTTCTCTATAAGCATACTAACGTACCATTTAAAATATTTTACTCTTTCCTAGGAAAATAGTTATTACCGAGGATGCATTTGGACCCCTCCGACCCCTCCTTGGTACCAAGATCCTGGGCGGGACTGTATGTAAGTAAAACAAATACCAACATATAAAATTCTGATTGCTACACTCATAGAGTTGCTGGTGGGGAATGCTCGATGAGAACCCTTTTCAGAGTCAGGATGTTTATGACGCGCATGAACTAATCGAGCAGCTCGCGCGCACTGTCTCCTGCGGAGGCAACTACTTGCTGAACATTGGGCCAGACAACCATGGCATGCCACACTTTCTATCTCTATCTTTCATTCCACGCTCTCTCTCTCAGTGCCTTGTTGTCTTCTTCAGGTCACATCCCTGCGATCTTCGAGGCTCGCCTCCGCGAACTCGGCGACTTCCTCCGTCCGAACGCAGCTGCTCTCTATGGAACAGGGCCGGCGCCCGTTCAGAACGACACTTCCGATACATGGTGAGAGAGTACGAAGAGACGGGGAAGAAAGAAAGAGCGAAAAAAGGAAAGAAAGAAAGGAAAAAAGAAAAGCAAGAAAAGAGAGGAAAAAGGAGGGAAAGTGGTAAATACTGTGCGAGCTAGCGAATCTCTTGATCAGGTACACAAAGCGAAAGAGTTCAAACGGCGCCAGCACCCTCTATGCGTGGATTCTCAACACAACTGCTGACTTCGTTGTTCTCGAGAAGATTCGACCACATAATCATGTTTGCATTATGGCACTTAAAAAATTATTTCTCTGATCTTCGAAAGACGACTTGTTTTGAAAATTATCTAGTGATAAACTGAAGAAAATTTAACGTAAATTATTTGAAGTAATAAATAATCTTGTCATTTTGCCAGACGCGCGTGACTGTGCTGGCGACGGGCGACAACGTCATCTGGCAGCCAGTCTCACTGGCGGGGGAGACGGCCGGAGGACTCCGCATCGAGCTGAAGTCCATTCCGTGGAGGAAACTCCCGAGAACGGATGTCGTCGTGCTCGCCATCACTGAACCGACCATGGCACGGATAAGAGAGAGAGAGAGAGAGAGAGAGAGAGAGAGAGGAAGAGAGAGAGAGAGAGAGGAAGAGAGAGAGAGAGAGGAAGAGAGGGACACAGAGAGTCAAACATTAAGAGGAAGGGAATCAAAGAATAACGAAAACTTGAGCATTTCTAGGAGAGATACATATGTATGTATGTTTATATGTAAATACATACATATGTATATAGAGGATAGAAAAAAAACTGCATTTGAGATTCTCATATTTGGACAACAGAAAGAATGGTGACTTGAGTAGGTGACCGGTAAGGAGTCCCGCGCCTGGCAGAAGTACTTCATGAAGTGGCTGCGGCAACATCAGAAACCACGCGGGATCGGCGAAGCGAGCCAGAGATAACAGCCGCTTCTGATATGCAACGAAGCATTTACACATTAAATATGCCTGTATGCAACAAATATTAATACCATATCGTATCTCGCTTGCTAATAAAACATGTTTTTTTTGCATCAGCAATGTCGTGTCAGTAAATTTATTGATGCATGTTCCTTGATAGTTCTTTTCAGAATCCGTGGCAAGAATTCCAGTGTCTGCGGTTAATTTAAGAGAGCCTCTCTGTAAGGATCAAGCAGCCCTCCATGGGGGCCTGCCCCGGGGTAAAAATTTTTGATTTGGCCATCCAAAATTTAATCAGGGGTACCTATGCGCACTATGAAGAAAATTAGAAGGTCAATTTTGTCATAAAATTTTTTTCCTTGATTGGGCATGCAAAAGTAGGGGAAAAGTTTAAGTGCACGTAACTTTCTTTAACATCAATATTTCTCAATTTTCTTTTTTTTATTGGCATCATCGTTGGATTCTAAACAAAAACTGCCCAGATGTTTCAGTCAACTTTTTCATTTTCACATCGAAAAATTACTTTTAATATTTGAATTTGACGGTTAAGTACCTTATACTCATTTGTGTGTGGGTGTTATATCTCAAAATGTAGAGCATTAAAAACTGTATAACATACCTTCTTTTCGTTTAGCCTGGATGTCTCCCAAGCTGTCAAAAATAGCCTCAAATTGGCGTACTTCGGATCTGTGGGATTCAAGGAATGCGTGAAAAAGAAGTTAAATCCTTCTTGTAACATAAAATGAATCATTTCATTCGATTCAGCTTGTTCCTTTTCATAAAATCTCCTTACAAAAATTTCATAAAAATATCAATTTCCATGAAAATAACGCATTTTTCAATTTTTCTGCAATTGTCAGAAAATGACCTAAAACTATTCAAAGCGCTGTATTTTCAATGTTTTCAGCGAGAACAGAATGCGGATAATACTGTTCAGTACGCGACAAAATTCTCTACATCAGACATCCATTACATCTGGATAGGGCGTCCCCACCAATGACAGTATCGATTTTCCTATGGCGGTCGCATCAAAACTGACAGATCCGCATTTTCCAACTTTTCGTGCAATCTTAATGTTTCGTACTCATCCAATACATCATTCTGCTCCACGAAGCACACTAAGGTCAGAATCGATGTTTGTTTTGCAGATTTCCCGTGGTAAAAGCCCGCAAAAGGGTTTGCACGCGCGCGGATTTTAACCTGCGACCCATGACATTCGACGTGCACAACCAATTGGCGAAAATGACATAAAAAAAATTCATTTCTGGAAAATGCCAAAACCAATCTTAAAGGTTGACCTATCAACTGATAGCTATTTTTGCGCTCTATTGAAATAAATATATCCGCCAAAAAGTGTAAATTGGCAGCAAGGCCAAATAAGTGGCCAAAATATTCGAACCCAAAAAAGTAGATCAAACAATCTATAAATCATAACGTGATGTATGGGATAGTTGTTCGTTTTCGCGAAAGCTATCGAATGGCATATAACATGTGGCGATAAGTTCAATCCGCGAGCAATAACTGCCGCGGTAAGGTATCACCAACAAATTGACTTCCCAAAGGAGTTCAGGGCACTTTTTCGGTACTCCAGCCGAATATCAAATAGTGCCTGATAAATAATATCTTACTAATGTCTTACTAATTCTCCTTTGGGAAGTCAATTTGTCGGTGATACCTTACCGCGGCAGTTATTGCTCGCGGATTGAACTTATCGCCACATGTTATATGCCATTCGATAGCTTTCGCGAAAACGAACAACTATCCCATACATCACGTTATGATGTATAGATTGTTTGATCTACTTTTTTGGGTTCAAATATTTTGGCCACTTATTTGGCCTTGCTGCCAATTTACACTTTTTGGCGGATATATTTATTTCAATAGAGCGGAAAAATAGCTATCAGTTGATAGGTCAACCTTTAAGATTGGTTTTGACATTTTCCAGAAATGAATTTTTTTATGTCATTTTCGCGAATTGGTTGTGCACGTCGAATGTCATGGGCCGCAGGTCCAAACCCTTTTGAGGGCTTTTACCATTGGAAATCTGCAAAACAAACATCGATTCTGACCTTAGTGTGCTTCGTGGAGCAGAATGATGTATTGGATGAGTTACGTTACTTGCTAGGTAACGCTGGAATGCGGGAACTCAGGAACACAAGTGTAGACGGTGAAGAGAAGTGTTTATCAAGGTGCCAGGGGCTCCTTTTATATGGTGAGGGATGGTGTACTTTCATAAAGGTCACGGGGGCAAGTCAAGGACAAAGGGGGATGATAATTCTTGTACGTGATATATTCCCATCTACATGACACCTCCCCGAAGTACAACATCCTCACGGCGCAGAGTTCGACCCAAGGTCTACGTCTCTGCACAGACAACCTCGGCATAAGAACAACGAGGAAGGAGTTCAAGGCAATGCCTCTACGTCTCCTTGACAATCATCAGAGTTCGGCATAGCCTACGTCTCTGGACACAAACACAAAAGAAACCTTGTACACACAAGGAGGAAGTTCGAGAAAACACTTCTCTACGTCTCCCTTCATAGAGCAGCAATAGTCTTGAAAACGGCGAATACACATTGGCAACTGGAACATAGCCTCATCCTCTTCAGAGGGTCGTCAGCCAGCCACGTGTGCGAGGCATATCAGCGGCGCGGCGATCCTTGGCGTGGGCGCTGGCTGATTTCGGAATCATCTCGCAACGTGACTTTCGAGACCGTTTCTTCTTCTCCAATGGCACGCTCACATCCATTCCTCGGAAGGGGCCTTGAGAAGAGTCGGTGGTTGCTGTGTATCGCACATTTCTGTACCGTTCTGGCGGAACACCTTTGTTCGCCCGTTGGCTGACACGGACAGTGGGAGGCGAAGGCGGCGAAGCTTTCTTGATCGGATTCTTCCGAGGCACCACGCTCGTTGCCGGCCTCGGTCCATTCACCTTCTGTCTGGTCGGAGCCAAACTCCATCTCGGTTGAACGGGTGCAGCAGGGCGAGGAAATGCCATAGTCTGACGACGGTTCGTGTTCGTGGCTTGCGGCTGCTTCTGGGGAATTGTCGTACTCGCTCCCCTCCCCGAATTCACACTTCGGTGGGAAATCGCTGCGAGTTCCTCCCAGGTAATCTTGAATTTCTTCTTCATCTGGTCAGAATGGCATTTGCGCGAACCACGACCGTAATGCACTTGGTATGTGTTCTCTCCGATCACTTCAGTGACAATTCCAGGAATCCACTTATCGTCGCCACCCGTGAAGTTCATAATGTAGACTTCCTCTCCCACCTCGAACGTCCGAGCCTTAGACTTCTTGTCATAGTTGCGAGTCATGTTCTGCTTGTACTTCCGGGAAACCTCTTGCTGGTTTGGTGATTGACCAATTCTTCCGGGCAACAGATCCAATGACATGCGCAATTGTCTGCCCATCAGGGGGACTCATGCCCGTGGCAGGATGCGGGGTTGTCCGGTAGTTGAGGAGCACACGGCTCACTGCCTCACGCAAGGGCAGACCCGAGCGGGTACTCTTTTCTACGTGCGTCTTGAACGTCTGGACGAACCTCTCCGCTTCACCATTCGAGTTCGGGTGGTACGGGGATGTAAGGATGTGCTGGATGTTGTTCTGTTCACAGAACTCAGAGAACTCTCGCGACGCAAGCTGCGGTCCGTTGTCAGAGACAATCTGCTCAGGCAAACCGTGGGTTGCGAACAACTCTTGCAGACGGCACACGGTTGCAGCGGCAGTCGTACTGCCCATTCGCACAGCTTCTGGCCACTTAGACTTTGCATCCACGGCGATGAGCCACATGGATCCGTGAAACGGTCCGCAAAAGTCAATGTGAAGGCGCTGCCAAGCGCGTTCTGGCTCTTCCCAGCTGTGGAGCGGCGTTCTCGTGAGGGTGTTCCTAAGACGGGCGCAGAGATCGCAAGCTCTAGCGACGGCCTCAATCTTGTCATCCATGAAGGGGAACCACACCTTCTGACGAGCGATTGCCTTCATGCGTGCCATTCCGAAGTGCGTTTCATGCAACTTTTGGAGCACGGCTTTCTCCAGTGTCTGCGGAATCACGATTCGATCCTTCCTCAGGACGATTCCGGCTTCTTCAGACAATTCATCTTTGACGGCGACATACTGTTTCAGCAGCGGATACTCCAGTTCACGAGGAAATCCACTCTTCAGCCATTCACGGACTTTCGTCAGCGCAGGGTCCTTGTCAGTCTCTTCACGCATGCTTGGCAGACTGACCGCACACTTTTCGAAGTAGTGCTCAACAGCCCAGAGCTGGACCTCTGCTTCCTCACGGACCGTTTTCTTCGACGGCATCTCCGTGGACAATGGGAGTCGCGACAAGCCATCAGCGTTTCCGAAGTCAGATGTGGACCGGTACTCAACATCGAAGGAATACGCTCTCAGACGGAGTTCCCATCGGTGAAGTCTCTTCATGGCAATCACCGGAAGCTCGTGCTTCGGGCCAAGAATCAACACGAGTGGCTTGTGGTCGGTCAACAGCGTGAACTTCCTCCCATACAGGAACTGGCTGAACTTCTCCACTCCGAAGACGATACCCAATGCTTCCTTCTCAATCTGGGCGTAGTTTCGCTCTTCCTTGGTGAGCGTCCAGGAAGCGAATGCAATGACTCTCTCGACGCCATCCGTACAGGCGTGGTAGATCACTGCCCCCAGTCCATACTCGGAGGCATCCGTCGCGAGTATGACCGGTACATCGGGATCGTAGTGGATCAGTACGTCGGCGCTGATCAGCCTCTGCTTGATAAGTCGGAATGCTTTCTCATGCTCATCCCTCCAGGCGAACTCGACGTCTTTCTTCCTCAGGGCGTTCAAGGGCAGGGCGAGATCTGACAGTCTAGGCACGAACTTGGCGTAGTACTACACCATGCCCAGGAAAGACTCGACATGCTTCAGGCACTTGGGCGCTGGCATTTCTTGCATCGCCTTTATCTTGTCGGGGGACGGCCTGATGCCTTCTTGGTCAACCATATGTCCGAGGAAGTCGATTCGGCGCATCAGGAACTGGCATTTCTCGCGCTTCAAGCGGAATCCAGCCTTCCTCAGCCTCTCCAGCACCTTCTTCAGGCTTCGCAGGTGTTCCTCGTCATTGGGAGCGGTGACCACAATGTCATCGAGGTAGACCATCACACCTGGCAAGCCGGCCAACACTTCCTCCATGGTCCGCTGGAAGATGGCGGGTGCAGAGGCGATACCGAACGGCATCCTCTCGAACTGGAAATGACCCTTCTGCGTGGACAGCGTGAGATACTTCTTCGACGCTTCCTCCATCTCAATCTGCATGTACGCGTCTCGCAGATCCATCTTTGAGAACTTCTGACCGCCGTTCAGCATGTGAAACAGGTCGTCAGGCTTCGGCAGAGGGTATTGGTTGACATCGAGCAGAGGATTGATCGTGACTTTGAGGTCTCCACAGAGTCGAATCCTCCCGCCTGGTTTCGGAACGACAACCAGCGGCGTGCCCCACTCGGGGTGCTCAACAGGTTTCAGAATGCCTTCTTTCACCATTCGATCAATCGCTTCGTCCACCTTCGGCTTCAGGGCGTAGGGCACTGGGCGGGCGCGGAACAGGCGTGGCTCTGGGTGTCCATCACGGAACTTCAGGACTGCCTTCTTCACAGTGCAGTGTCCCAGGCCAGGCTCGAAAAGCTCCTGATTCTCTTGCAGAATCTTCGCAATCTTGTCCGCCAGCGGTTTCAGCTCTTGCTCAACATGCTTCACCGCGAAGAATGGTCCCATGCTCATTCCGAGAGCACGGATCATGTCTCTGCCGCAGAGTGCTGGCCCTTTTCCGGGAATCACGTGCATCCAGACTTGCGCAGATCGGCCAGACCACTTCACCGTGAGACGGCTTCGGCCCTTCATGCGGATCTCTGAGCCATTGTAGGCGCGACCGTGGTAGGTCGTCCTCTCCAGTGCAGGTGAGCCCAGGGTACGCCACATGTGCTCATCGATGATGGAGATTGCAGCGCTCGTGCTCCATCTGGACCGGGAATCCATTTAGCTCGACGTTCAGCATCTCGGGCGTTTCGACCTGGGGACGGGCGAACTCGATTCGGCCCACCGGGTATTCATCTTGCATGTCACCGGTTTCCTGGTCAACCCAGTTTGTCCTTCGCTGCGGAGCGCGCGGAGCCTTCTTGTGGTTGCGGGGGGCCTGCTCAGCCTTCTTCTTCTTGCAGTCCAGTCCCTCATGAGGTGACCTGGCTGTGAGCAATAGTGGCACTTCCCAGCGAACCGGCTCGGCTTCTGCTGCATCTCTCCAGAGCTGTGCGTTGGTCTCCTGGTTTGCACGTGAGCGCGATGCACAGTGCTTCCGGCAAGCGTGCCGTGTGGGAGCGATGATGTCTTCACTTGTTCCAAATTCGATCCGACCGTCTCAATCGCCGTAGCTGTTTCAACCAACTTTGCGAAGTTGGCGTCTGACAGCTCCACCAGTCGTTTCCGGATTTCGTCAGATCGGATTCCACCAACAAATGCCATGCACAGCATCATGTCGTTGGGATCTTTGACGTTGGCGAAGTCGCATGTGCGTGCCTTCTTCTCGAGCTCGAGCGCGAATTCTCGGATGCTCATGGCGTCAGGCTGTGTCGAACGCATCAATGCGACTCGCTCTGAGAGCACAAGGGTCTTCGGCTGGTAGAGCCTCTCAATGTATGCTGTCAGGTCCGCGTAGGTGTGGTCCTCGAGAAAGCGACCTTGAGCCAGATTCTCCATGGCTGTGTAGGAGGTCTCACCGACTTCTTGCAGAAAGTAGTACTTCTTCATGTCGTCATCGGTGATTTCTCGGATTCGCATGCTGCCTTCGAACAGGCGCTGCCACACGCGGAAACTGTGTCCGGGAACGAACGGATTCACCGAGTGGGACCTCGCAGCGCTCACGACCACTCGGGCTGGTTCAGCCGGCGCTGCGACCGGCGTTGTTGCGGTTGAGTTCGTCGGATTCGTCATGATTTCCTCGTACACCTAGCTTGGCTAGGGAAAAACCCGGGTGCCTTCAGGTCACGAGGCCCGCACCTACTAACCAAGAAGAACTCTCAGTTAGTCAGGGGTCTTACAACGTGGCCTTCGCGGAGCTTAACTCGGCAAAGGTCTTTCTTCCTCCGCTAGCTAGGCTAGGATCGAGGGACCTACTACAGTGGCTTGACTGATTCCGACAACCGCAACCACGAAGGGCCCTCACGCTTGGACCCAACTGGCCTTCGGAAGTCGGACCAGTACAAGGTTGCAGTCGATCACACTTGCAACAGAGGGGCTGCTCACAAGACGACGGCGCTGAGTTTCACCAGACGCAAGCCACCACCGGGGGCGCTGGGTACTTCTCGAAAGCGCGGAAACGAGCTTTCACCAGGCGCAGGCCACAACCGGGCGGCGCTGGGTACTTCTCGAAGGCGCAGAGTTTCACCAGACGCAGGCCACAACCGGGCGGCGCTGGTTACTTCTCGAAGGCGCGGAGTGAGCTTTCACCAGGCGCAGGCCACAACCGGGCGGCGCTGGTTACTTCTCGGCGGCCGGAGAGTAGACTTCGACGCTGAGCTCTACCAGGCTAGCTGGTGAACTCGAAGCGCGAAGAGAAGACGCGGCGGCGCGGAGAATCTTCGGCACTGAGCTCCACCGGGGGTGTGTGTACGTGATATATTCCCATCTACATGACAGGATGAGTACGAAACATTAAGATTGCACGAAAAGTTGGAAAATGCGGATCTGTCAGTTTTGATGCGACCGCCATAGGAAAATCGATACTGTCATTGGTGGGGACGCCCTATCCAGATGTAATGGATAACTGATGTAGAGAATTTTGTCGCGTACTGAACAGTATTATCCGCATTCTGTTCTTGCTGAAAACATTGAAAATACAGCGCTTTGAATAGTTTTAAGTCATTTTCTGACAATTGCAGAAAAATTGAAAAATGCGTTATTTTCATGGAAATTGATATTTTTATGAAATTTTTGTAATTAGATTTTATGAAAAGGAACAAGCTGAATCGAATGAAATGATTCATTTTATGTTACAAGAAGAATTTAACTTCTTTTTCACGCATTCCTTGAATCCCACAGATCCGAGGAACGCCAATTTGAGGCTATTTTTGACAGCTTGGGAGACATCCAGGCTAAACGAAAAGAAGGTATGTTATACAGTTTTTAATGCTCTACATTTTGAGATATAACACCCACACACAAATGAGTATAAGGTACTTAACCGTCAAATTCAAATATTAAAAGTAATTTTTCGATGTGAAAATGAAAAAGTTGACTGAACCATCTGGGCAGTTTTTGTTTATAATCCAACGATGATGCCAATAAAAAAAAAGAAAATTGAGAAATATTGAGTTTGAAGCGAGATACGTCTATTCATAAAATATACATACTTTCAACTGTTCACACAAAATTTTTTTTTTTTAAAAATTTTTAACCATTTAATCTTGCTAATGGGGCCCTGTGCCATGCCTGACTATGTTTTCATACTCGAAATCCAACATCTGGATCTGGGGCAGGCCCTACTGGAGGCATACAGAGAGGCTCTCTTAAATCATTTCTGTGCTTCATTGTATTTGCAAAATATACTTCTTTGAATATCATATGTTAATTTGACTTGTTTGTAATTTCTCGTGATGACATGCTCATTTTTTCACATTAGTATTACGATCGACTTCGTAGAGTTCACTGAACTCCTGAATGGTTTTCTTCTCCAGTGCACGCAACCCATTCATGGAGGCAACCGAAATCCCCTTCTCCCTCAACAAAGTTGCCACCGCGCCCATCTCTCTCCATGTCATTCCCTGGTCTTTCATAAATGACAATTGTTCGTTGTGTGTCCATGATATTCCCCCAGGTGCCCCAGGCTTCCCCACAACATTCTGATATACCCGCCTAAAGAATCTGTTTGCATCGGATGCTGTTGGAGCTACACCCT
This sequence comes from Allodiplogaster sudhausi, assembly GCA_945643635.1. Classification (NCBI taxonomy): domain Eukaryota; kingdom Metazoa; phylum Nematoda; class Chromadorea; order Rhabditida; family Diplogasteridae; genus Allodiplogaster; species Allodiplogaster sudhausi. The sequence goes on along the minus strand of CALZFC010000031.1, from coordinate 1,586,551 downwards.
CCTGGCCTGTGATTGCCACGGCGATGCTAGCAGACGCCTGCGCGACTCTGACCTGGGCCTGCTGGTACCCCAACGAACCGTGTGCCTTCTTGTAAATTCGTCCAGCAGTTCCTTGGCTTGATTGTTTCCCCTCCAATGTGCTCAGATGTTCCATCTTTTTCTTTAATCTACCCTTCAATGACGAGACTGTTGTGTTTAGTTTCTCAATTTCCCGCTCTTTGGATTCCAATGTTGCATTCAGGCTCTCGACATGTCTAAGAAGAGCTGCATTTCTTTGCTCGTGATGAGCACACAAACCACAACCCTGCCCGATCCAACTATAAATCTGATTCATGTTTATGTATTAGAGTGTGATTTCTGCAAAAAAAGTTAAATAAATTACAGCCAATATGTAACCCCAAATGTTTTATAAATTTTTTCCTCGTGCCAAATATCCCCCTCAGCGAGATTTACAACGCAATCTAAGCCAAAAATATATTTCCTCAAAAGGTACTGCAACTTTTTTTAAAAATGAATGTTAAATTCTTGTTCCCCCGTGCCAAATAACCCCTGGGCCAAGTTTGAGAAAAAAAAGAAGAAAATGTTGGAGTTCTGGGGTAACGATTGCTGAAAAGTAAAGAAATACGCACCTTGCTTCCTCGTGGTGGTCGGGCTGCTCATTCTTCCACCAGCAGACGATTCGCTCCCTTCTCCAGCTTCCCTCTCTACACGTTGTTCCTGTCAAATATGACGAAACTCGTATTCGCTTGAAAAAATTCTAAGGAAAACATTAAGAATAGGCAAAAAACCCAGTCATTTGCGGCTTATAACTAAGAAAATATGGCTCTTGTAGAAACAGTTTAATACAAGAGTCGTGACGTTTTAAAATAGAAGTGTGCACGACACTTGAAATGCGTAGATAAACGACTAAACCAGCAATAGTGAACAAAAGCCTTTCATTTGTGGCTTACAACAAACTTTTCTTCAAAATGATGTAGGAATTAATAAAACCGTAGCTCACAAAAAATAGGTTATTGTTATTATAACAAACTGGCAACAAGTTATATAATAGATGCTCACCTCTTCCCACTTTCGCAGTGTTCGGCGACCGACTGCTCGATCGACTAATGAAGCTTCTGCAAAATGAAAAGAAACTCATATTACGAAATGTGCATTCATTGCATATCGAACAGTGCTCCTCACAAACTATGCAAATCATACTTTTACTTTAAAGCATTCCATTTTCATTCAGATTTGGAAACACAACGACCAAATTCAACTTGAGCCATTCATAGGGTTACAATAAAGTTTTCTTCAAAATGATGTAGCACTCCTATCTAGTCTTTGTGCACAACAAAATTTTAATTAAACTAAATGGTATGAGTAACACATACCACGCTCAACCTGACGACTGGCTTCTCCAGCTCGAGCTGACAGCAACTCTTCTCACAGCGTAGAAGGCGAAAAGAAGGCGAAGAACCTGACAAATGAGACTTCAATGATATGGTTAAAGTACATTCAATGCAACACTTCGCATCACGAACTATGTTCATCGTAAAATAACTTGAAAGAACATTCAAACGTCAATCTCATTCAGATTTGCAAACAACAGGACGAAATCATTCGACATGAGCACGGCGCTCTTATCCAGTCTAATTCTACTCGCTCTCGTCAGAAACACGCTCCAAATCATCTACGGATATCAATTCGAATATTTAACGACAAATTTATGAAGAATAATAACAAAAAGTTACGCGAGGAATCAGATTCAAAGTAATCTGAAGCCATTTGTCAGCATCCACTGCTGATCAATTTCATTTTTTTAAACTGGCGCCATAGTGTAATGTGGAGTGAGGTCCAAATAATTCTTCCCTTTACTAATACTCGCCTCTGTGGGCTTCAACACATGGTGCTACTGGAGGCATACAGAGAGGCTCTCTTAATAGATTGCATTATTGTAGGGAAATAAATAAATAGAGATTGAAATTAAACGTGTCGAAGGAGATGCATACAGAATGGAGAGTCCGATAGCATTCTCACCCTCTCTCTCTCTCTCTCTCTCTCTCTCTCTCTCTCTCTCCCTCTGTTGTCTATTTCTCGCGCTACTTCACCCCCTCTCTCTCCTTCTCTCTCTCTTCTTTCTTTCTATTTTTTTCATCAGAACGTCGGTTGTGACGAATTCGTGACAGTGGCGTGAGGGTCTCCCTCATCGAAGCCAAGTTCAGATCGCGGTCCGAAGTTATAATTAACGATTTGATAAGATATGTCAGCCACTGAATAATTTTTTTATTGGTTGACATTTTCGCCTCCGCAAATTTTTTGTAAAAGATTAAAAGATGCTTCAGCTTACCATTAGCAAACTGATGTGGACAACGACGATTTGACATCACAATTCCGTTACAACCATGAACAGCAATGATCAGTTTCTCATGATACACTTTTTCTGATTTCCCTCGCTCTGTCTCTCCTTCCATCTTTCTCTTCCTCCCTCTCTCTCTCTCTCTCTCTCTCTCTCTCTCTCTCTCCCTCTCTCTTGCCATTTCTTCCTCACTCTTTCTGCCTCGTTCTCTTTTTTCTCTCCCTATTTCTCTCGCTACTTACTTCTTTCTTTCCACTAAGTGCATCCTTGCGTATGACAAAGAATGGAAAAAAATTGAATCTTGCTCTGACCTTTTGAGCAGATTGAATAAAGAAGGAGTGCTAATTTTGGACCTGAATGGTTCGGGTGAAGAACAAGTCTGGACAAGCTGCCCAGTTTATGATCAGTCTTTCCCTTTCTTTCTCCATTTCTTTCTCTCCCTCTCTTCTTTCTCTCATACTTCCTCTTTTCCGTTATCTCCATCTCTCGCCCTCTCTCTCTCTCTCTCTCTCTCTCTCGCTCTACATCTTTTTCTCTCTCTCTCTCTTTCTCTGCAACGAGTACAGCGATTCAACTACCATTTGAACAGCAGCAAGTATTCACATGCTGAGAAGAGTCCTATCGCTAGAACCACGGATCAGGCATGTGCCTAAGGCATGAGCCGCCCTTCTCGATTAATGGCAACTGAGCAGAAGCAACGTAGATTGAACAGTTAGGCAATAAAGGAAAGATTGGAGCAATTTGAGATAAGGGGAGAGCGGCGGAGAGGGAGTACAAAAGGAGAGAGAAAATCCAGGGTTGGCAGAGGTGCCTCTAATCGCTTCCCAGTGGAAACCCTGCCTGGTATGTGTAGAAGATCTTGACTACTTGTACTCTCAGGCTCGGTTCAACTGGCGGAAACATCTCGAGTACTGCTTTCTCGCTCTCGAATGCGGTCTCCACTGCTCACCGTCTTTCTGATGGCCCTTCTCTCCTTCGACATCACCACAGCACGCACGAAGAGACAGTATGGCTACGGCTACAACAGCTACTATTCCCCTTACGGATACAACGCCTATTACCCTTACTACGGCAGCTACGATTACTACAGTAATCCCGGCTACTACGGAGGCTATTATGGAGGAGGCTACTATGGCGGAGGAAGCGGCTACGGAGCATATGCACAGCCACGAAGGAGCAAGGGGCTGATCCGCCTTACTAGTCACGATTCCCCTCATGGCTAAGGTGCCTATATTCATTTGGGTTTTTCTGCTGTCGTATCTTATGTATTTGGGTTATTATTACAAAAAATAAATAATATTTATGCGTTGGTAAGGCGTTCTGGAAAGAAGCGAACACAAGACTAACAGTAAACATAATGAAAATAAGAAAACGAGTCTAGCAGAGAAAGGATAGCATGTGGATGACGTCTCACAGTTTGCTACTGTCCAATTACAGAGAAGGGATATTAAAACTGTCGGAAAGAGAAATAAGAAGAAGATGAGCAAAGGGAGCAGCCGGTCTTCGGAAGGACAACAACCGTCATCTCTGGACTGTCTTTCTCCCTTCTCGAGGGAAGAGGGATAAAAGGGAGAGAGAATGGGAAAGAAAGAGGAAACAGGGACTATGAATTTAGCTACTCTTCATGTACTCATGTCTTTGTAAGGCGTTCCAACCACGCGACAGTCAGTGATAGAGGCAATGTCAACAGAAAATCAAGCAGAATAGTCTAGATCAAATCCCAAAAAAGGAGAGAAAGAACCGCGCAGGATAGTTAGCTCATGTTCATACAAGTAAAACACTCTGATACCATACTAATTATCAGGAATAAATACGTTCTAAAATAATAAAGACTTAAAGAGGAGAACCTAGGCCACGGTTCAGGCGGCAAGCTTAAAAGAAGCATATTCAGAAGGGTGGAGAATCTATTATCTTGGCGGGCATACAGATCATAACAGAAAGTGAAAAAGTTCTAAATATACTTCGAATCCGCTGAATGGATGATTTGTGTTATCATTTGGGTTTAAGGGAGGATGCATAATGGAGGTCAAGAATAGCGCGTAAGATAGGTTTCTTTCCTGAAAAGACGGATTCTAGGATAGTCTGATGACCAGCCTATGGCCAAGCAGCCCTGGGGGAAGTCATGGCACCGCCCGCGGCAGAGAGGGGGGCGGTCCCCGCGAGGGATGACGAGTAGACGCCCCGCGCCGACCCCCCGCCCGCCAGCATTCCCCCCGCGTCCCCCAACTCGTCCGCTTCTTCCATCGACGCCTTCAGATCCGCCAGCACGCTGGAAAATGCAATCTTATAGTTTCCATACAGGACAATTCAAAAATTAATCCAAAGAACATCGGACAAATATATAGAACATAAAATGATGACTACAGCGAGCAGAAAAATGATTTATTGTTAGAAGAACATTTCTGACTTGGAAATCAGTACAATAGTTTCAGATTTTTAAGTCTCGCGTTATAACAAAATACTTGTAAGCAAAATCAAGTAATACCCTCACAAGCTGCGTTGTAAGAACCATGGCTAGAAAATGGAAATATAGAGCAATTAAGCGTATTATGTGACCAACCGCACAAGCGTGGCATACTCCTCGTTTTTGATGTTGCTGTGAAGAGAATCGTGGACGTCATAGAGCCAGACCTGTCCTTCCGAGTTACCGACCAAGAGATGCTGGCCTAGAAATGGTCTCATATTTAGACCAACTATGAAACATGAGTATTGGGCACATTACTAATAAAGCAGGAAGTCTTGTGAAAGAAAGGCATCAGCATTCATAATTATCTAACTAAGTTATATTTCTTGTTGGTCATTCCTTTCCTCCTGATATTCCCAATGAAAAAAACAACCAGTCAATGGATGTGTTCACAATTGCTGGATAAAAAAAAATCACTCGTTTGAACTATTTCTCCCATGCTATGATCACATGACTAAGCGATTCTGTATAATTTCGGCTGACGGAAGAGGTTAAAGAAATAAGTAAATGACTCACCATTCGAAGACCAGGAGATCTTTCTAAGGAAAAGCTCCTCGCCAATTTGAAGACGACAAACCGGCCCTTCCACATCCTCGTTCAGGTTCCATAGGAATAACTGAAGTACAATATTTATCATAGCTGGCCAATTAGAAATAACATCCCAGCTATTCTCCTTTTGGTGAAAGATAACCAATTAATAGGGCAGAGTTGTATTAGTTAAGTATTTAAATAAAGAAGAAGATTAAACAAACATTTCCGGCAACATCAGCGGAAGCAAAGACGGCGGGGTGGACGGGCGACCAGAGAACATCGAACACTTCGTCGAAATGCGCCTCCAGCGAACAAAGGAAACGATTATTCGGCTCCTGCAATTCCAATGGCGTATAACTTAGGGCCACCCAAACCTTTCCGTTGTATCGATTTCTTTCGATCGATGAATTGCTTGTTCGGAGGAAAAGCACAATGCATTGAAGGCTCTCAATCTGTCTTGCATCTTGTTCAGTTATCAACAATTTTCCTCCTTTAAATTATACAGACAACACTAGCCTTGAGACTCCAGAGCTTAATGGTCCAATCAAAGGAGGAAGTGAAGAAGAGATGCGAGAAGTCGACCGGCCCATTTGCCGGGTGGAAAGAGATGCTGCTCACCGGGGCCGAATGACCTGCAAAATCATTGTTCAATAATGTTCCAGAAAACATTCTTAAACACTCAGAACTGCAGTTTAACAAACAGTAAACATTTCCCTCCTATTTAGCCTTGAATACATAGTACTTGAGGAGAATGATCGCCATACCGATCCAGAAGCTGTGCCTTTCCTTCTGTTAGCGAGCCTCGGAATATCATACAATATATCTCTTTAAGAAATATTTAAAGCTGGCATTTTAGGAATTTGTCAAAACAACCTTGACGTATGTCTTAAAACGTTGAACTAGGTGCAAAGTAGAAGGAGTAAGTAAGAATTGAGACTGCTGGCCGTACCTTCGAATCCCTTGTCTGCACTGGAAGTTCCGTGTCTCGACACGAAGTAGGCGGAGCCATCCTCGCCTGCCACAACCACGTTGTTGACGTCATTCGGGGGGAAGGCCATCGACAGCACGGCCAACTGAAGAACAATCAGGCATCCATACAAACATATTAGTTCGGTCACTTGTACTCGATTACGAACCTTATATTACTGATGTAACCGTACAAACACTACAATTAACACTTGTATTGAGACATGTTTGAAATCGTTAACCTGTTTGCCTTGCTTGCCAAGAAGTTCCTTGCACTCGACAGGAGTCGTGAGGGTCTCAATGTTCCAAGCACAGAGACGGCCATCCGTTGAGATCGACACGACGTTGTGCGCGTTGTGAGAGCCAACCACGGCCAGGGCATACACTGGATGAGTGTGGGCAGACAGGGAGAGCGGAGACTGAAAAGGAGAAGGAAAGTGAGAACGGTTCATGAATGAAGGGAGAGCGGAGACTGAAAAGGAGAAGGAAACTGAGAACGGTTCATAAATGAAGGTACAAGCGGGGACGAAAGAACTACGAAACATGATGCATAGGCGAGATTCAGAAAAAAATCGAACATTAAAGTGCAAATGAAAACCAAGTAAATACCTTGTTGCAAGGCGTTTTCTTGCCGACGCCACCGCGGTTGTCCCAGAGCACGAGCTGTCCCGAGTAGCAGCCACCGATTAGGAGATGCGGGTGGAAACGGGCAAAGGCAACCGAAGTCAGCCGAGATTGGCAGTAGAACACGTATCTGATCGGGAGAACAATGCATCAGTTAAATGCAAGCAATTAAGGTATCACGGTATCAATTTCTAAAGTCTGCCTGCTAGCTAATTGTTCTCTCTCATACTGTACTAAAAAGGATGACCGTACTCTGGCGCGTTCTTCTTGAACTTCGTATTCCACACTACAACGACTCCAGTTGGCTCGCTTGATACTTCCTTCAAAGCAATACTTCATTTTCAAACAAACTATGAACAAACAGGATATAATAGTGATGGCCACATGATTTAATTTAAGGAAGCTTTAAAGAGAATCGTCAAAGACAATGACAAACTGCATGAACTCACTGGGATATGGTCGTATGCGACAGCAACGAGTTCGGGATGGAGCTCACTGATAGAAATGCCAACCACTGCACGGCCACGTGTCCACTAAAAGGCACATTTCTAATATCCCCCGTCCATTACTAGAAAATACGAGATTAACAAACCTACACATCATCCTAAACACGTCAATATGGAAAGGTTTTGTTTGTCAAACGGAAGTTAACAGCTCGTGAGTACAAAGAAGATTATGTCAAGCTTGTGGATTCTCTTCAGTGTTCTTTTTTTCTAGAACCCGCGCAAACATACAAAGTTTATTAGTGGACCATCCGTATTAGAAGATAATTAAATAGCTAACTTTTAAGTACGTAGATTTAAAAGCGCCATTGAGAAACAAATCGATCACGAATTGTCAAAGATATGGTTCGGACCTTCTCGTCTTCGAATGTTCTCGTATGCTCAAGCCGCTCTCCAGAAACAGCATCAACACTCGGGCCGTCGGCAGCGTAGTTCACGAAGATATCCACCTAAACTTTTCACGTTTAAAGCAAAATAAGACAAGAACGATTCAGCTGGGTATAAGTTGTTGAGAAAGACAAAATGCGGCAGAAGTTTGAACCTCTTCTGCGAGTGCTCGCTCCATAACTTTAGCTGCGTAGTCGAAGAATTGTTGGAAGCGCTGCGATGATAATACCTGAAGAAGAGAACAATCAAGATGTTTCAGCATTAACTAGGCCATTTCCACTCTAATACTCCCGACTTCAAGGTTGCGTCTGCTAGGTGTTAACGTGTGAGACCAAACAAAGTATACTTGGAAGAAACCCTAAGTAAACTTCGAAATGAGCAAAACTACAAAACGCCCTCTTGCTTCCCCTCCCTCTCCCAACCTGCGCCTTCTCCTCTTCGCTCAGATCGGGCAGCTTGACTGGCGCTGTTTCTGCTGCCGCTGCAGCTGCCTCCTTCGTCTTGTCGTCACTCTCGTGATGGCCTGCTCAAAGATCCGCTTTTATTCTCATCAGGACGAAAGATATCGAACTACATTACTTCCCTGACTGGAATGCCTGCTGACCTGCAGCGCGATTGGCTCCTCCGAATGAGTACGGTAGGTAGGCAGCCAGGTCATCTCCGGTGGGCGAGCCATCAAAGTCATGCATCATCCCGTGGTGCTTGTCAATGCCGAGGTCATCGTCGTAGTCAAATTCCTGCAATGTCACACATTAGTTGCAATCACTGGATCAAATAAGCCTCTCTATAGATATGGATAACAAGGGAAATGTAAAATTACTCAATTTGCATGTTAGCAAAAGAAAGTAAAATTACTCAATTTGCATGTTAGCAATTACATAGGCCCATAACCCAACCACCATGGAAAGAAAATAATGCATGCAAGTTCGGACCACAGCTCGAACCTGCGAACCGGTGGAGAACTCGCCGACTGAGAACTTCTCGTCGTCCGTCTGCGTGTTCTTCGAGTACGAAGCCTGAAAGAAAAGACTGAGTTACCTGAACTTCCGGGGATGGAATTGTACCAGTTTTTCTGTTATATTCGTTTAATAAAAGCAATTTTTATATTCGAATCTTCAAATGTAGTCACTCATCACAGTGCCGCATCACAGAAAGAAAAGCAGAAAAGACAAAGAATAATATTCATCAATCAGTTACTTACAGATTGTCCAAACTCCAAATTCGTTTTCAAAACACTCAGAAGTGTTGAATTGGCAACATTTATATCAAAGATAACAGTTTTGATAGCTCCGTGGAACTAAAAGGAAGAAATAAATGGAGCCCTGACATTATCTCTCTGCGCCACGGTCACAGTCTGTGGCTGAGTGAAGTCGAGGGAGATGAGACGGGCTCCACCACTCATTCTCTGCTGGCCACGTGGAGAGACACCACCGTTCTCCTGCAATAAACTACCGTACTTGTATCCAACATATACTTGGGAAGGCTGCCTGAGTCGGTAGATTAGAACAAGATTAACTGACTAAATGAGGGCATAAGAAGACCTATTATATGCAATCTAAGCTGACCCGTTTTCTATCGTACGGTGCTGGACAACCAATAGTTGCCAAGCATCGCAATTGACATCTCTGTCATCCAGTAAAATTTAAGTATGTAACCATGAAAGATAAATAACCTGTAAATGTTCATTTTTAGGCGGAGTCCGTTGAAGTTGAGGCATCGGGTTGATACCAATCTTAAATAAAAGCGGATGAGGGGAAAATAAGGAACACACGATTTTGAACCAATCTTCAAGCAAAAAAAAACAATCTTGGACGAACCTCGACAAGAATGTCGCTTAATTCTTCGTTAGTAAAAGTTTGGCGAGAAGTGTTGTCACCTGACAAAGTAAAGTAGAAATTTAAATAACTATATTAAATATATATTCTAATCAAGAATAACAGAAGGATAGTTTGACCGAACCGGCTCCCCCACCTAACCTCCATTCTCCTGTCTGGTGGGAGTGAGCAACTGGCGGCGGCGATCTTCCTCCATCCGCCTCTTCTGCTGCCGAATCTCAGCCAGCTTCTGCTTCTTCCGCTCCAGTTCCTGACGTCGCTCCTCCGCACTCATCTTGCTCTCCTTCAACAAAAGACAGTCGTGGAATAGCAAACACCAGTCATATAGACAGACAAAGAAAGTAGTAATAAAATCACGCATGGCAATGTAATCACGACACAACAACGTGAAAAATCACAGTAGGAAGTTGTATGGGCGAAAGGCTATCATGAGGAACGGATAAATAAAGAGTTAAATAATAATGCATACAGTAACACACAAGCAGACTTGGCAAATATAGTTGATTTCAAGACAAACTTTGTAAAGGAAGAAGCAAAAGTTGCCACGAAAATGGAGTCCAAAACCTCGGGTGGTTCAGCGTGCCCAGTGTATATTATTTTCTCGGTTTTTCTAATACATCTGAATTCAACAACCAATGAAGTTCACTGAACTATAGCAACTTTCGCTAAGTTTATCTCAATGCATTTGAGCATCGATAAAGTCAACAGGATAGCTGTGCACAAACACATTTGCAAGGCCAATGACGGGAAGAGAAGAAGACTGCAAATCTCTTAGCCAGTGCTTAGGCAATTAAGATAAACAAAAATCGAGACTTTGGGGAAGGTATCGGATACCAAGACGGCAGGAACAGAAAACGAGCAATCGGACAGATGGTGGGAATGTTTTTTTTTTAATCCTTTATTATCCAGCAAAAATTGTGGCTAACAATAAGAGTTAAAAAAACAGAGTGGTTGTATTGAATGATGGAAATGAGGGCGACAAATCGAGAGGGAAATTTTGAGCGGCAAAACAAGCGAGCACTCTGCGTACGGACAAGTCACGCGGACTCCAGTCAACCTCCACCCGACTAAAGTGCTAAATGGATGTGTGCAAATGAAAATGGTAGGGGATTGCGAAAGAGGAAATACGTGAAAAATTCCAATCCTGAATGGAATCATCCAAGGGCCCATTGATCGAGTCTGGTAGCATGACAAAGAGAGAGAGAGAACGAGGGGACAGTGAATGCATCTTCTGATAGCCCGCAAGGACAAAGTCGGAATTGCAAATCACAACGCGAAAGCACTCACACAGCCGCTCCCGATGTGTACAGAGCAGTCAGGCAAGGATTCAATTTTTAGTGTAGTCAGATACGGGTACTGTACTGGAGATCACACTATATCTAATACAATAGAGCACTGCGAGTCCCAAATGTCAGCTACGTATGTAGGGTATATTTTCACGAAGTCAAGATTTGAAATGCTAATATATAAAACCTGCAGTGATAAAATGCATGGAAAAACATGTATTATTTCCGTTTTATTCTATTTTTTATTTGATTCAAAGTTCATAGCTATTTTTGTAAGGTTTATTTCATGATTGTCCGGTTTTCTCTGCTAGGCAAGTATGTGGTCTCTGGTCATATGCGAATGATAGGTTTATGGCTCAGAAGGATGTCGCAGAGGGCTGCTATTGATATATTAAAATTTAGTGGAGTAGGAGGGAGACAGAGAGGGGAGAGAGAGAAGAGAGAGAAAAAGAGACAGAAAGAGAGAAAAAGAAAGAGAGAGAGAGAGAAAGAGAGAGAGAGAGAAAGAGAGAGAGAAAGAGAGAGAGAGAAAAAGAGAGAGAGAGAGAGAGAGAAAGAGGAGAGAGAAAGCGAGAGAGAAAGAGAGAGAGAGAGAGAGAGAGAGAGAGAGAAAGAGAGAGAGAGAAAGAGAGAGAGAGAAGGAGAGAGAGAGAGAGAGAAATCGAGAAAGAGAATAGGGAGAGAGAAGAGAGAAAAGTTGTGCTAAAGGCTGTCCTTCTGTGCTCATTGGCAGAAGCGACCACTGTGGGGAAGCTTGATTGCAGAATAAGCCCTTCGACCTTGCAGCTGCATCCTGTCACCAAAACTGTCAACTTTCCGTTCTTTCAGATTCTTCGGCCTCTCGCTCTCTTTCTTTCTCTCTCCACGAGATGGCTGATAAGCAATGCGCGAAATGAGAACGAAAAAGGGCACATGAAGAGCAGCAGGAGGTGGACAGAAGGGTGACAAAGGAGCTAGAGAGAAAGATGAGAGTGAGAGACAAAGAGATAGAGAGAGAGAGAGAGGAAGAGAGAAAGATAATGAAAACTGCCAAGCTTGCTAACAATAAGGGTACTAGGTATACGACTCGGAGTAAGCGACCGAAGAGGATGGCAGGTCACGAGGAAACTGATCGCCTAAAAAATCAAAAGAGAGCTGGTGGAGCCAGAGATGGAAGTCGCCCGTGTGCTTTGCTGCCTGGTACGGTAGCCAGTGATGCAAAGAAGACCAGAAATGAAGCCAGAATGTCACGTTCTCTCTCTCTCCATCCCCCTTTCTTTCTCTCTCTCGTTTTCTTTCTCTTTCCTCATCTCTAGCCTTCATTGCCATGTTCTCCAGATTGTACTTGCCGTGTGTGTGTCTCTTGACCAGCAGCTCAGTTGACATGTCATCTCTGAACATTCTAACATCTTTCCCTTCTCTGTCTATTTTCTTTCTCTCTCTCTCTCTATCTCTCTTTCTCTCATTTTCTCATTCTCTGCTTCTTCCGATAGCCCCTGTCACCCCCGAACTACTTTCTCTCCTTCTCACCTTTCTACTTCTCTCTTTTTCTCTCTCTTTCTCAGTCCCTCTCTCACTCTCTTGCTCTCTCTATTTCTCTCGTCTTTCCTTCTTCCAATCTCAGCCATTGTTTCCTGTCTCATCCAGAGTGAGAGCATGTGCGACACAGATACGTAAACGCTTCTTCCTCCCAATCTTTATCCATCTCACTTTCTTCTCAATTGTCGTTCTTCGTTGTGATCACTACTTAAGTCTTGCTATTATTTTATCTCTCCCTTTATTTTTATTTCATTGTAATGCTCTCTCCCTCCCACTCTTTCCCTCTCTCTCTCTCTCCCTCTCTCTATTCCGCGCCCTACATCTCCGCTCATCTATCCCTTTAACACTTACAACGCTATCAGAACTCGGTGACGTCATTTGACTTGGATGAGCGTGGAGAGTGGAGCGACCGTTCTTTCTCTCGATCAACTCCAAGTACGCCTTCCGATAATTTCAGCAGTAAATATAAATGAAATAAAACCCTTTTAGATTTCAGGAAAAGATATTAAAGTAAATAAAATGGTAATTTTCTTAAAACCGCGCGATTCAACAATGCGGAAATAACTGGAAATAGTGAGGACAAACCGCGTGTTTTTAAGAACATCCTGTCGTCTACTCAACTTGCGCAGCTGGCAAATTCGCATCATGTCAAGAAAGAAAGTTCAGAAGATGACAACTCGGCACATAATGCTCAGAACGGAAACAAAAAGCAGGTGAGAAGGTTTGAGAGATCAAAATAAATGGAATGATTAAACAAGGATTGGTGAAAGAAGGAGGTAAGCGATTCACTTTCTTCTGTCTTCACTACTGTAATTCTTCTGTACATAACCTTTTCATTTATTCCTGTTCCCATGTCTTCATGTTGAAATGTACCTATACCGTGGCTGTATCTTACGCTTCCAAGACACTCCGGGTATTTGTCTCCTATGCTTTCTTATATCCCTGCCAATAGCGAGGGCATAATTTGGAGCGTGCCTTGATCACAATGCGTATGTACATGTGTGGAGAAGAGTGTGTAAGAGAGAGAGAGAGAGAGAGAGGGAGAGAGAGAGAGAGAGAGGGAAAGTGAAGGCCCAAATTACAAGCTCCATGCCCGGGGGCATCTGACATGGCTGAGTGCGATCAAGCGGAGGAATCGAAGAGCGACGGTGAAAGAACAGAAAATGGCTTGCGGAGATGTAGTACAACGTGGGTTGAAATCTCAGAAAACCACAGTGGTGCACTCCCACGAAAATCCGCAGTGAATTTGATTTCTTTTCTGTATGATCATTTCTTTGAAATTTCCTTAGAATCCTTTAGAATTTTCCAAGATCTCCCAGCTCTTATCTTAATCGACCACTGTTCCCTTTCTATTTTCTTGCTCGTTATCACGGACCTTTTCACTTTTACTCTGATGTCCTTCCCCGTCTGTCTCTTTCTCACTCCCCATTCTCTGCCTCTAAAATATCCTCCCTCTCCCTTTCTCCCTCTCTCCCTTCCACTTTCCCTTCTCTTTCACTCTTTCTCTCCCTCTCTCTCATCCCTCTCTCACTCTCTCCCGATTGACTTGTGAGCTGACTGCCTTGGCTGCCGCGACCATTAATCGTGTTGTGTCACGCCTTCTGTCACCAACGCAGATAGCGAGAAGCCCGCAGGAGCACAAAGCAACCCTGTCTCGTCACCTTTGGGAGATCGGAGAGGGAGCGAAAGACAGAGAGGGGGAGACAGAGACAGAGAGAGAGAGAGAGAGCAATAGAGAGTGAGAAAGAGAGAGATAGAGAGAGAGTGTGTGTGTGATCAGAGATAAACAGTGCAATGAGAAAAAGATATGATAAAACAAAGATAACGTGGAGATGCAGCTTCTTCAGAGATGGATAGAGACGGTCATCAGACAGATAGAGAGAGTGAGAGAGAGAGAAAGAGAGAGAGAGATACAGAGAGTGAGAGGGAGAGAGACAGAGAGGGGAGAGAGAGATAGAGATAGAGACAGAGAGAGAGAGAGAGGCAGAGAAATCTAACGGACGAAAGGACGTGAGTACAAAGCGGCGATCAGATAGAGAAGTGATGAATAGCATAGGAGAAAAAAACGAAGCGATGGCGTGTGTGTGTTTGGACCCTGCTTCTCTCTCTCTTTCCATCCAACTCTACTCATTCTGTTTCTCTTTCTTTCTCTCTTTCATTTTCACATTCTCTCTCTCCTCAAATTGTTCATTTTTTGAGCTGTCTTACAATTAGAACCAAATGGGTTCATCTGAAAGAGAGATCAGAACTGAAATATTTTCTTTTTTTCCGTGATTGGAGGACGATGTCATACGGATGACCACGATTTTAATGCCCTTGCCGATCTGACTCTGTCCACAGTAAGAAGTGGCATTCGGCAAAATCTCCAAGTTTATCTTTCGCTGGTATCATTTTTGCTGATTTGTTTGCCGTTGAAGAATGGCTCCTTTCTCACCTGCGACGAGCAAAATGTTCATTTATGGTGCCTTAACCTGCACCGTAATGTGTAGCCAGTGACATGTCAACGAGAGAGAGAGAGAGAGAAAGAGAGAGGGAGAGAGAAAGAGAGAGAAAGAGAGAGGGAGGGAGAGAGTAAGAGAGAGAGGGAGAGAGAGAGAGAAAGAGAGAGGGAGGGAGAGAGTAAGAGAGAGAGGGAGAGAGAGAGCGGATGATTCGGTTCGCGGCATTAGATCAATGGACAAGAGCACCTCTCTTTTCCGTCTCTGCTTCTCTCTCTCTCTCTTTCTCTCTCTCCCTCTTGCGCCGGCTTCAGTTCAAATACTTGCAAATGATAACTGGCTGCCTCGCGAAAGATGAAAGAACCCGGGCCGGCCCGGTCAGCCGTTCCCATGTGATCTGCCTGGTCCTCCCTCATAACTTATTCGTATGCTTTTTTTTTCTAGTTCAATGAACGCAAGAAAGGAGAGGCGGTCATTTCTCGTCAGTTTGCGTACAAAGCAGGGCATATTTGGCTCGCATAAACTCATTCGGATATGAGCATGAAGTGACAGCTCGCATGGCCTCTGTTTCCTTTGTGCTTCTCTTTCCTGCTCTCTTCACACTCTCGCACACTCGATCTGTTCACTCTGATGAACCTCGTTTGCATAATGAGAGGGACTGAGAGAGTGCAGAGCGAGAGAGATAGAGAGAGAGAGAAGAGAGGGAGTAAGAGGAAATGCCCCCGTGTCGTCCATCGCCGGAGGCATCTTTTCTTGCCATTCCAAAGGGCCAGAAGCTTCTTCTTATTCTTCTCGACCTTCCGTAGATCGTCACAGGAAATTAAGCACGATTTATGAAGCCGTTTGTTCGCGTCCGCCAGAGGAAAGACGGACCCTTACCGAATATTCTTCTGGAATACTACTTGGATGGGTCTGAAGAAAAAAGAAGAAGGAAGAGGAAAAGATGGAAGAGGATAGAGAAAGAATGAAGGAGACGGAGACCGTTTCTTAATGAACCGATAGATGCTACTTGCAATGCGAGGTCTAGTGAAAGAGGAAGAGAGACAAAGGAAAAAGAGAGAATGAGAAAGAGTGAGAGAGAGAGAGAGTGAGGCAGGGAGAGGGAGACGACTTGGGGAAAGAAATTGCACCGCACCTTCCTACGGTATTGTCGTCATCAGGGTGCTTCGGAGAAGGCGGCGAGGGGTCATATAGAAGAGAGAGAAAGAGTGAGAGGGAGAGAGAAAGGGAGAGCGAAAGAGAGAAAGAAAAGGAAGACAGCCATTTCTGCTTGTAATTCCATTGAACGCATCTTCCGACTTCTGTCACGCACCGATACCTTTTCATTCTATCACTGTCGATCTGACAAAGTCTTACTGTGTTTCTGAAAGGACTTTCTAACAGTTACCTTCTCTTTCGTTCTTCCTCTTTTTCTCTGCATCTGATTAGTTTTTCTCTCCTCTCTCTCTTTTCTCTCTCTTCCACTTTTTTGACAACTTTTGGAGGGCATCCTGGCGCCTCGTCGCCATTGTTCTGAGCACCATTTTCAGAACGCGGAGACAAAAGGAAGAGAGGGAGAACGGAGCCTAGCCATCTTCTTATTCTGCTTTCGCTGTTAGCAATAGCCACCAGCACAAGGCAAAGGACGCGTCACCACCATACACCACCACGCCGTCTCCACTTTTTTAGAAGGGAGAGAGGACTGTGAGAGAGTGAGAGACGGCGAGAAAGAAAGAGAGAGAGAGAGAAGTAGGGTCATGGAGAGAGAGAGAGAGCTGAATTGGATAGCTATCGGTAGAGATCGAAATGTGAGGCTGACAATAAAGTGAACGCTTTAAATTAAAGAAAGAACGAGAGGAGCCAGGCAACGAGAGAAGACAAAGAGTGTTCGAAATTTGGCTGTCAATGCCCCCATGTTGGCTTGTTTTCTCAGTCTCTCCCGTCTCTCTTCTCTCTATCACTCCCAGAAAATAAAGCTCTAACAGTCTATCTCTTCTCATTCTCCATTCCCGTTTCTCTCCCCCTATCGCGATCTGTCTCACAGTATCCTCATTCACCTTCTCTTTCTCTCCCTCCCTCTCTCTCTCCACTCTCTCTCTCACTCTCTCTCTCTCTCCCGCCTTCTCGTTTCTGTGATGCATTATTATACGGTGTCGCTTTCTCACAAGGAGTCTCCGTGAAGAGTCCCCTTCTTCGCTTTGCAAACTTCCCAAATATGCGAGGCGTGAAAGTCTCCTTTAAAAGGTCTCAGAATACTCCTGTGCAATTCAATTCAAGGATTGCCGGATTTGACACCTCTAAGCTTTCAATTTAATTTGTATGTATCCATTATTAAGAGAGAAACATGATTTCATCTTACTGTAGCATGACAAAACCATCGGGTTCAAGCACAATGCTCTTTCTTCCTCGAATACGCGCGTGGTTTCGAATGTCCGTTGTTTACTCGCGCCAAGGGATGGGAAACATCTGATATCCATTATCGTCATCCTGATTATGCTCGTTGACGCCCGAGTCGCCTTTTTGCTTGATGTCACGGCACGGAAAACAAGCCAAACAAACTATGGCAGGAAGGGATGGAGGAGAAGGATAAATGAGAGAGAGATCAGCGAGAGAAAGAGAGAGAGAGAGAGAGAGAGATAGCAATCTCTCGCATCACTGCTGCGACATGCCAGCTTATCTTTTTGTGCCTTGGCAGCCTGATAGCCTCCAGCCTCCCCTTCCGTTCGCGTGATAACCCACTTCCATGAGACTAATCCACTTGGAGTGGATTGACGAGGACGAGATGAGGACGACGATTAAGGACGATAACAACGGAGCTTCTTGGAATTTCGATCTCCTTCTTTCGGTTGCCTTGTCTCAGTGTTCTTTCTTCCTGGTAGGCTTTCTCTGCTCGCAGCTTCGTCCTTCCTATCATATTTCTCTGCTATTGCTATTGCACTTTTGGCTCACTTTCTTCTCATATCTCTCTCTTTCTCTCTCTCGCTCTCTCTCTCTCCTCTCTCTCTGACGCAAATTCAGAATCCGCGATGTTGTCTTGCGAATTGTGTCAGATTGTATCCCTCCTCCATTCTCTCTCCCCATCTCTTTCATTCTCTCTCACACTCTATCTCTCTCCATATCTGCCCTTCTTCCCCGCCCCCGCCCTTGTCACACCCGTGCGCGATTATCCCACATTATCCAGTTGATCTGCATTTTCTGCTTCTCCTCCCTCTCCCTCCCTCTCTTCATTGTGTACTTTCTCTTGCTTTATCTCTTTCTCTTTCTCTCCTTTCATCCCGCTCTTTCCTTCTCGCATTAATTCCTATAAACACATTGACAGATGAAGAAGAACGCACGACGCGGATTAGTTCTGGCACTTGTAGGATCTTCTCTGCCCTCAGGGAGATACGAGAGGCCGAGAAAGATGGAGAGAATTCGACTGGCAATTAGGACTGGAAAGTCAGATCTGTCATAAAGCGGTCAGGCAATCAGGATGAAATATTACAGTGAGTGTAAACTGACAGTAAGATAATCAGCGAGTAAGAACAAGAGATTGCGGAATATGCAAAGATTGAGAGAGAGAGGAAAATGAGAAGGTGTGATTGAGATAAGGCATGTGCGACAGCTTCTGATGAGATGCACTTTAATCGAGTTGACGCCCCCTGGCACGAAAGGGAGGAGAAGAAGGTGCGAATGGAGATGACACGAGAGGGAGGGGAGAGAGAAACAGAGAAAGAGAGAGAGAGAGAAACAGAGAAAGGGAAAGAGAGAGCGAGAGAGAGAGAGAGGGAGAGCAAAAGCGAGAGAGAGAGGAGCGAGAGAAAGAGAGAGAGAGAGAGAGAGAGCGAGAGAGCTAGATAGATAGAAAGAGGCATACGGATTATTCTGTCCGATTACGCAGATGCGAAGAAGCAATGCGTGGACTCTTAATCTAGCATCATGCCAAATTGTTTTGGATTTACGCTGTCCTCGGGCATAAAAAAGGAAAGGGAAGGAAGAGCAAGGAGTGCGAGCCGGCACAGAAGAGAGACCTCGTGATCAGAGGGCCGCGTCACTCTGCAGAACTCGGACCACACTTCAGGTGATATTAGCCTGAGGGATTAGTGGAGCATAAGCAGAGTGCAGAGAGTAGTAGGAAACATGGCTCATATCCACTGATAAGAAGGACTCTCTTCAGCCGGCAATTTCCTTCCATTATCCGTATTCAAGTAAGATAATCACTTCGCCCTCTCTTTTTCTCTTTTTAGTTCTCTGTACTACAAATGTTCCCATTGGACTTCAGTGACAAATGACGAATTTGGCTTTGGAAGAAGCCTTTCAAAAAGATTTCCTTCCTCGTATTTGCATCTCTCAGTAGAATTCGCTCAACTCTTAAGAAGGCGTCTTTAATCACTCCCACCCACTCGAGTACTTCAACCATCTCAAGTTTTATTTATTCTACTTAACTTCGTTAATGTATTATTTTGTATTGATAACTGTAAAAACAATGATGGCATGCTCTTGCGACAGCCTCTTGCCAGATTCTTCAGTGCCGACTTCTTCCCTCTTTAACTGCAAAGGAAGCTCCTTTGCATGTTCTGATGATGTGCCTGCCTTTCAGTGTGTCATCTCATTTTCTCAACATCATTGCCTCACTTCAGAATCAGGGCGTGGGTGGTAATTAAAAACTATAGAAATCACTACTGGAATGTTACTTATCATTCTTGATTTCTCATCTCTTTCATCGCTCATGGTTAGATGTTTTTTTTTCAACTTTACTATAAATCTTTTTGCTTCGGGAGTTGGCGAGTTTCCGAGAAAATAAGGAGGACAAAAGAGGAGAGTGAAAGAGAGGAAGAGAGCGGAAAATGTCTGCTTTGACGTTAACTGCCGTTGCTTGATGGTTACTGCACGGATCTCATAACTCTTGGCACTCCTGGACCGTCGCCTCACCCGCACTGATTGGATCCACATGCTCATGCTCTTGGTAGTTCTACTGCGATTTCTTTATTTCTCTCTTTCTCTCTCTCTTTCTCTCTCTGCCGATATCTTTCTTCAATCTTGTATCACTCTTTATCTCTCTCCCTCTCTCTCTCTCTGTCTCTCTCTCTCTCTCTCTCTGCCGATAGCTTTCTTCAATCTTGCATCACTCTTTATCTCTCTCTCTCTCTCTCTCTCTCTGCTGATCACTTACTTCAAACTTGTACTCTCTTTCTCTCTCTCGCCATTTCTCCACTCGCTGATCATTTAAATTGTGAAAGCGTGGTAAGGGACTCCGTGAGCATCTGCCATCTTTCCAAATGACAAGGGGAGAGCACACGACTCCTCAAGACACTTCGAGCCAATTAGCAAGGAACAGACAGAGAGAGAGAGAGAGAGAGAGAGAAAGAGAGAGAGAAGGAGAGAAAGGCAATAGAGATAATGTGGAGAGAGAGAGAGAAAGGGTGAGAGACTCGGAGAGAAGGCATGGTTAAAGCTCAAGAAAAGAGGCAGAGTATTTGAGGCAAAGGAATACGGATTGTAGCGAAATGGATATGAGTAATCGTCAAGCGGTTTGCAATAGTATTCTCAAGTATTTAGAGCTAATCTTTTTGCAAAGATTACCGCTCCCGAATATTTTTCTTTAAATTATGGATGCTTTTCCCGTGCGTCGTTGAATGTATAGAATAATTATTCAACATAGTTGTAGGAACAACCGATACCCTCCTTGGTTGTGCAAAAGATGAAAAGTGATAGGTACATGCATACATATTGTTGTGAGAAGAACGCTCTCTCCTCTCTTCCGCAGCTTCCTCATAGACACCAAACGACTTCCTCCCATGGGCCTCTGCACTCCATTCTGACTCTTCTGCTTCTCTTCCCATCCCACCATAAGTCCCCGGACTGTCCTCACACGACTCCTCTTGCTCGTTTATCAACCTCCCTCCACACAACAGAAGTGTCAGCACCACCATCAGCACCACCAAGAAGGCATCTTCCTTGCCACCCACTCTATCTTTCTTCCCCCCTCTCACTCTCTCTCTCCCTCTTACTCTCTGCTCTCTCCCTAATTCCCAGTTGTCCTAAGCGATGTCAAATACTATGTCATCGGGCCGGTCTCGTCCCGACCAATGACATGCCCCCAGGGGCCACGGATGAGGCGGCGATGTGTCTCCCTCCGCTGGCTCTGCTCTTTTTCCCACAGATTTCGCACCCAAAAAGAGACTCTCTCTTTGTCTCTCTCCCTCTCGACCTCTTATCTATTCCTGCGCTCTCTCACCTCTCTCTCTCTCTCTCGCGCACTCTCTTTGTGTCTTCTCTTTTTGCTGACTCCGCTCTCGTCGTTTGTCTCTCCTCCTTCGCAGATGCTGACAGCGCCCTGTTGGTCACCGGGGGCTCGCTTGGCATTGCTGCTCCGCCCAGGGACGGAGAGGAGAAGGGGTAGTGAGGGGAAAGAGAGCGCAGAGAGCGAAAGAGAGAGTGAGAGAGAGAGAGGGGAAGGGGTAGTGAGGGGAAAGAGAGCGCAGAGAACGAGAGAGAGAGAGAGAGAGTGTGAGAGAGAGGAAGAGATGGAGAGAGCGGGAGTGCGTTGTCTGTGTGTCTCACACTCCTTCACTGATCGTCGCGCTGTTTCCAGAGACCCGCCCAGGGCGACCCCTTTCTACCGTATGCCCCCCAGGAGCACCCTCTCTCTTTCTCCCGCATCCACTTATCTCTGTCAAATTCCAGTGTGCTTTCACACTGTTTCCTATTATGTGTAACCATAATCTACTTAACTAGAAACCTGAATAGAACTTTTATTTCAATGCAGAGCATAAAGATAACGAAAAAAAACTACAAAATTGTCTTTCTTGAGATTCAAAATAGGCTATTTTTGCCCTGTTAAATTATAAAACATTATGGACATCATGCTGGCTTGGAATTAAGAATATTGATGTAGGTTGTAAGCTCTCAAGCTCTTCATCATTATAGTGAAAAAAATGAATGAATATTGCAGTAAAAAAAAACTTTTTGCTTGTTGCTTGTCTTAAAATTTTTTTTAGTTCTGCGACATAACAAAGTGCTGCATCATGATTGTGTCTAAATGTTATTTAGATCTCAAGAAACTACCATTTTTACTATATGTTTTATTCTGGCGTCATCCAGTCTTCGTCAACGATGGCGACGGAAGATGGAAAACTGGAGAGAGGGAGAAAGAGAGAGAGAGCGAGAGAGAGAGAGAGAGTGAGATAGAGAGAGAGAGGGAGCACTTTCCGAATTCATTGTGAACAGAATTCAGGGAGCAGTCAGCCGTGCCTCTTGAATCACTCTTTCTCTTCTCTCCAGGCAATTTCCCGCACCTTGTCCCGTCACTATTCTCATATTCTCTTCTTCTCACTTCTCTTCTCTGCTTCTCTCTCATCACCATTCGCTCTCTATTCATTCACTTTCTTTGCCGTCTCTCTTGCCTTCTACCCTTTCCATCTTAGACACCACTAATTTTTCCGCCAAATTCAGCCTGAGAGGAACATACGGAGGTGCACAGGGCAGGTGTCTCTTGGATGAGCTCATCGTCTTTTCTCTCTCTCTCTCTCTTTTTCTCTTTTTTTTCTTTCTCTCTCTCTTTTTCTCTCGCCCACTCTTTATCGCTTCTCTCTCTCTCACTCTACTCTTCCGATATCTAGCACAATTTTTTATTTACCTAACCTCTGTATAGCGAATTCAAGTTGAAATTCTGTGTCTTTAACTCTCTCCTTCTTACCCTCATTAAAATTCCCCTTTTTTTCTTCCAAAGAAAGAAGCCTTAGGCGATCCACGCATGACGGTGACACCGCATGCGCTCCATGGAACACAACATGGGCTATCAATACAGTAAACATTGGCCATTTTGCATAGGAATCCCTTTGTAAGTGAGGGAGACGAATGGTATGAAGTGGAATGCTTGGCTACTTCTTTTCTGCATCCTTCCTCCACCATCTCGTTCATTGTTTTCTTAGCTGTCCCCATTCTTCGCAACTTGGCTCACGCCAAAGTCAGCAGCGGCCATGATTCATGCTTGCTCTGCCACTTTTTAGTATGTTTTCATTCTGCGTTGACAAATCGGCCTGCTAACAAGCGTCCCTTTTCGTCTTGCCCCATTGACGAAATAAAAATTCATGTCCAAAAAAGAAGCCGACTATAGGTGTCGGCGTCAGGCGAAAGAGTGGCGGAGGAAGAAGAGGAGATCGTGATGGAGAGACTCGCGCCGCAGTTCCCTCCCGGCTATCTTCCACTCCTCACCCAGCTCAGAGCTGCAGGCAAAGACTTACGCTCAATTTCATGGAAATACTTAAATTGGACGATTAAATTAATAACAAAATAAAGCCGTTTCTTTGCAGGACTGGCTCCCCTGCCGCCTTGGCCAGCGTCGCGCCTTGTTTCGCCTCAGCAACTTCTTGCACAATTTCCCTTCAACGGTTCCTGCCTCGCTTCCGTCTCCAATCATTTTTTTCTTCACCATTTTTGCCTTTCAAACTTTTAGTATAAAAAATTGGAATTACCGTGAAAGCATGTATCTACACACATACGTATGTATGTACATACATACTTATGATGGATTATGTAGTAAGAAAACGAAAAAGAAATCTAACGAGTTAATATGCGTGTCACTTTTTTGACCGTGAATAAATTGATTTAAAATGAGATTTTTACAATAGATATTTGAGATAGAAATAAATCGCTTAAAGATGAAAATTAGAATGACAACCTGCTAATTCTTAGGACCATTCTTCTCATCACTGCCGTCATCAGCAGTCCAATCCGTAGCCCCAGGCACACCTTTTCTGCCCTCACTCAGCAGCCCGACCAAGGGTGGAGAGCCTAATCCAAGGAAAAGGTATGCGCTTACATAACTATAAAAAGAATCATTCAACATATAAGAAGAGCAATAAAACCATAACACTTATCCTCTAATCAAGACCACTTCAGACTTTCGATATCGGAAAGTGTGAAAGAAGAAGATGACAACGAAGAGGATGAAGGAGGAGAGGAGGAGGAAGACGGAGCGAGCGAGCGGACTGACCACACCGGCTCGTCTACCGTAAGTCAATGAAGTGACCGCGCTCCTTTTAACGAGGAACTAACCAGGCTTCAGCCTGTTTATGTGGTTCATTATACACAGCGGATGACTGTCACTAGAGTTCAACTCAAATGAGAGCAAAACAACATAGTTCACAGCAACCAGGAAGTTTTGAAAATGTCACCACATTCACGCGCACAATCATGCAAGTGCAATCTGTATCCACTAGCAGGAGAGGGAGATTGGAACAAGGAAGTTCAGGGAAAAGCAAATTCGCTTGAGGAAAACATTACGTTGCCGGTGCAAGATCATTCAAAGACATCACAATAATTAAAAACAAAAATAGTGGAATTAGTGAACATATTTTTATTTCCCCCGGGCCATGGAGACTACTTTGTGTTTTTGTTGGGAGAGAATGTTTACTATAAAATGAGCACGGTTTAGCGTGCGGATGCGAGTGGCGAAGGGAAGGAAGGAAGGCAAGGCTCACTCGCTTCCAAGAAACGAGTCACTTGCGACATCTGCAAAAAGACATACTGCGACAAGGTTAATTCTAAGATTTCTTCATGTTTTTATTTATTTATTTGTTTTTTTTCACCCATCGTCTAAACGACGTGGTAACATATGCTATTGACTCCGGTCTCTCGATATGCAATCAGTGAAGGAAGGGGGGGGGGGCTGGTAGAAGGATGGCTTTCACACTGAATCGCATATGACGGTGCGGGAGCGGGGTCGTGAATGTATTTACATACATACATAAATATGTATATATAAATGTAAGCACATATATGTACATATTTGTGCATATATACATAAATACATATGCACATTTATGGAAGGAAAGGTAAACTTTCTGCGTTGGTTAAATAGGGAATAGAAAAAAAATCTATTCGTGAGATATCTAAAAGGGTACAAAGATTAATAATATGCATCTCCAAATTGATACTTTTATACTGTAGAGGTTGGACGAGACAAAATAATGGTTGAACTCTTACGCCGACTTGGAAGCTTCCCACGAGAAACATGGACGTTTTGCACTGATAAACGACCATTGAGTGCCTTGAAATAATAAAATTACCACTTCTACTTCTGCATACGAGATATCTCATGTTTGTAGAATGGTGGGGAACACCTTTCCGAATCCTAATCGCATTTGAAATTGTGCAAAAAGCGAGTATTCAGAATAATAATAATGAAAGTGAGCTGTCCAGGGCGCCTTGAAGATCCACACTTCGGCCGTGCATCTCAAAGAGATGCAAATGTGCACGGTTCCAGGCTGCACCAAGGAATTCACGAGCAGGCGAAGCAGGTATCTCATACAAAAAATAAAAGGGTTAATTAATTAGCGGAAATAATTATTAACCAATTTTCCACACTCATTTCTTACCAAGTTAAAGATGAAAACGAATTCGGAAACTCTTGTCTCCACGCAGGAATCGCCACTCGAAGAACAAGAACATGAAGCTGCACATGCCTGACCCCAACCGCCTTCTCGCCGGCTCTTCTACTCCCGGCTCCTCGAGCCGTGCTGTCGACGCTGCAGCCGCTGCTCTCATCGCTGTTAGGACTCTGCTTATCTTAACCGTGATGATTGCAGCCACAGAAGAGCATTCTAAATATTGATAAATAAAGGTCTCTCGTAAGCGACCAGCGGATTCTTCGGTGGACGAAGAAAGACGAGCGAGTGGAGATTCGGACGTGCAGAAGAAGAAGCCAGCCATGACTGCGGCCGCCGCATTCTCCGCCCTCCTCCCACTCGATCTCACCAGTGGAGGAGCACCGGCTGAAGCTTCGGCACAGTAAGCTTACCACATTGCTTGACATTTTGATCAGAGGGATTCGGACCCTATGTACTTACATAAATAAAAAAAAATACATAAATACATATGTACATACATCCATGTGTGAATGCATGTAAGAGAATTCGGTGAAAAAGCCCATGATGAATGTGTTAGATCGACGGCGGTCTCCCCTCCCCAAGTGGATTCTGCCTTCTTCCATTCTCCGCTGTCTTCTGTCGGCTGCAGCAATGCCATGACGTCATCGGCCAGCATGCATCTCTTCTTGCTTCAGAGATATCTTCAGGTATTCTAAGCTTAATTTATCTAGAAAGAAGCCAACAAAAAGCAGTAGGAGGCATGGGTCTAATATAGTCGTCTTTCTATAATATATTATCTATAAATAACTACACCAATCAGTTCATTTTATAATGAAAAATATACACTGTCGAAAGTGCCATCTTGTGGATCTCTTTTACGTCATGTTGTTAATTAAGAATACAATGCTGGCGACTCCTTTCCTCGGTCACGTCACTTCTCCTTCATCTACCGCCTTATAACAACAACTCATTTATGATCTTTTCATTTGTAAATCCCTGTCATTTCTCTCACAATTCGCCCTGTTTAATCAAGGACTAAATCTTCACTCGTTCACTTCCTAAAAGGAGACGATGCATATTTTAAGCACTCTCACCTCACGGGTTGCCCAAACGCCTCGGTGGAATATAACAGTAATAGAATTCGCTAAAGCTGTATAAACACAAAGATAGGGCTACTGTATAAGAAACCGTGTACACGCGCTGCCATAAAATGTTGCCATAGGATTGTATTGCTTTTATTTTGTCATTGTATATGTAAAGGGTTTTTTTTGCTTCTACACATTATTTTTTAGTAATGGTGCTTCGAGGGTTTCGTTAGCCTGTTTCGGTAAAACAAAATGTTAGAAAAAAAAGCTTCGTTTCATTTAGTCACTCTTTATAGCAAAGATGATCCGGTTACTAAACTACCGTCATAATTTTCTATTTGGAATCCAATTATTAATTTCCATGACATTCATTTCAGCTTTCTTACGCTAATATTTCGAAGAAGAATGATTTTGCTATAATCTGTAATAAAACTGGATTTCATGTTTCATCTCATGCCAGTCTCGTAAGACTCAGAATATTTATAGGAAACTGATTTGCTAGCAATATGTATGTACATACATATGTCTAGCATTCAGTAGCATCAATATCTTTATCAATACAAAATGGTTCGCATCAGCCAGACGAGAAGAAAAAGGTATGAATGAATATGTGATCTTCGGAATCGATAGGACGAGTCATAATCAGCTCACCGTCAGAATGATAATTCTTCGAGTTTCTATTGTCACCAAACACTGTATGTATGGGCATAGATCGACTCGAAGCAACATCTCTTTTTAGTTCTTTATACAATTGGAATCCATGCAAAAATCTAGTAAAACAGCAGTTCTGTTAAGGAAGTTCCCCTGCACTAAGGAGCTCATATCATTCGATCTCCCTTTTTCTTCTTCCTTCCTTGACTTGGTTCCCTCGATCCTTCCCACCCGTGGCCAAATACCGAATTAATCTTCCACCACTCGAAAGTTCTGACATCGTGACATTAGCAGATGAAGAATGGTATTTTAGAAAAAAAATTATCCATATGTCCCAACGGACTGTTGATTACTAATAGGACATCTGAAAAAAAACCTGAAAAATATAATAGTACACACATACATACATATGTACATATATATGACTGTTAGCAACGCCGAAATTCACAGAAAATTTTTAAGTGATATAGCAGTGACAATTTTGAAAAATACAGTACAAGTTCTTATGAAATATAAGATATGTTAAATACATGCATGTAATAAGATGAGCGACTCATAAGTTCCCTAAGGAAATGAAATTGTCGCAAGAGTGGCATAGTATTAAAGTTTTCAGTTCTTTCCTTTCTGAAAATTAAGAAAGTGACTGAATGATCTTCTGAGTGATCGGAAGACATGGCATTCTTCTCAAATTCAGATCACAATTCTTATCGTTTAGCATTGCCATAAAATATATAAGATTGAACATGAATGTTCGACGTGGTGTGTAATCGCAAAGATGTATTCGACTTGGCCATCCACAAAACACTTGGCTTGGAATGAAATGAAGAATAAAATGAGATGAAGGCTGCATTTGCAAAGAAAAGCGACTCGGCCACAGTTACAATTTAAATAAACTAAAAATTTTACGTATTTCTACATTTTCCATAAATTAGTTCAACCATCACTGGAGATTATGCCTTTTCAAAATCTTTACGAAACAAGGGTACATATGTAGTAGTTTATGCGAAAAAAGTGGGCGAGAGTGTTTTAGGCGGAGAGAGCGGACGGAGAGAGAATAGGGAGGAAGTGGAGAAAAAGAAGGTAGAGAGTAGCGGAGAAGTCTTACGTGTCATAGAAGCATGTTTTTTCCTTGCCCGTTGGGCGTCTGCAAGGTGTCAAAGTTGGAAAAAAAAGGTAGTCAACAAAGAATATTCGAAGATATAACAACATCGAAAAGAGATTAATTTCCTTACGTGAATTGATGGTGACGACGGAAGAGGCGCGGGGGTCGTCGGCGAACTTCTCGACCACCTTTTGTGCCCACGGGGGGAAGCGGCGGAAGTAGTCGGTGAGAAGAGTGCGCGGCAGGGGAAGAGGGGAATTGTGAGGGCGAGTGGTCAAGGAGATCAGCCAGATCAGCATGCCTGATCATGTAATGGAAGGAGCTTACTTCCAGGAGAAAACGCATGGTCTTCTATGTGATAAATTCCACATACATATTCTTGAATAGCCACTATAACGTGTGCCGTACCTCTGCCAAGGAAGATATCCATCATATCTTTCAAGTTCTGCTCGAGAGCTCGCGTGAGAAGAGTCTCGAAGACGTCGGCACAACGGGACAACGTTGCCCACCAGACGTCCGGGTCGATGCCGATGCGGAACAGCGAGCGCAGGAGCGCAGTTCGCTCAATTTGCCGATTTTTAAGGTAGTTTAAGTATGCCTGCAGAAAATATTTCAGATTCATGTCAACGCACGGGATAAGCCTGGACTTCTCTATCTTTTGCTTCAATTTTTATAGCATACTACATACAGAAGGATCAATGACACAAATTTTCTTTTAATGAAAACCTGGCAGTATCAAGAAAGAACCCTGAAAATTTCATTAACTGTCATCCACTTTGTACCTTCTGAAAGAGTTGGCAGTCGACAAACTGCGCAAGAAAATAGACGATCTTGACAAGGTGGCAGACGAGATCATTGGTTTCCCTCGAAGCCTGAGGAGACTTTATTTTCATACCTTTGAACACAATATACATACATGTTTTTTTAATTAAAAAAAACGAATTGTACCGAAGGCTGAGCGCGTATTTTCATGAGGCGGATCTCGATGGCCTCCAAGAGGGGTGCCGCCGATGACAACGGGAAGTGCGCACTCTGCCAGACATACTGAAGAGAGTACACCAGAACCTCAGCAGTGTAACTGTAAAAAGGAATGATTATCTTCATCATATTTGGAAGTTCAATATACAGTTCAATGTCAATACTCATAACAACTGGGTATGAATACGGGAGGACCGACCTAGCGCATTCGTCGTCCGGATACTCTGCAATACGACGGTAGACATAATGCATCATCTGCTCATCTCTCATGATCTCCTCGTAGAGAGTGCGTGTAGGAGACAGCCTCAACCACGCATTCAAAACCTATACCAGATCACCTTTCAAAAAGGTTTTGGTTCAAACAAAATGCAATTAAATAGACGATGTTAAATGTTCTGACTGAACGAGCCGGAGTGTTCGAATGCAATGCCGCGAAATTGAGTACTTTTTCAACGGTGAAATGCCCCTCATCCTTGAAGAATTTACGTGTGGAGGTCCAGATCGTTCTTGCCATCTAAAGTTCATATTGAACTCTTTCTCCCAACTCGACATTTCTTCCAGATGATAAGAAAACATCAGTAATTGTTAGCCGACCACTTCTCACTCACCTCTTCTGCATTCCACGGGGCAACTCTGTCAGTTCTTGTGTAGAAGTTGTAGTGCATGCTCATCACTTCGAGTGCCCCCTCTACTAGGCGGTCACTCTTACTGAATGGCTCGGCGTACATCCGCCCGAATCGGGCGCACATAACCGGGCCCAGATCGCGCAGGATCGTCATCTGGAGCATGCGAATTATATAAAGCATGATATCATTTTTAGATCATAACAAATAATTACCGTCGCGACATGGCACTCCCGGCACATGGCCTGCCTGCGGATTATGTTGCGGGCGACGTCCCGCTCCTCAGTCATGTCGTCCGCTCCATTGTACAATGCAAACTCCAACAGCACCTGTTATAGCTTGGCCTGTTCAGGAATCGAAAACAATTTACAATTACATACTACCCCGCTCTCTTTTTCCTCTTCCGACTAACGTGCTCGTTGTGACTAGTAGTGCGACCACGAAATCTTCTTGAACACCAATTGTTGTAAATGCCGGAGACAGTGTGGATGATTTCCTGACGTTCTGCCTGCGGATGCTGTTCGGAGGCGGCCACTCGCACCATTCCAGCGAGCTGAAAATTAATAGTGTGAGATCGATTACCTACTGTATTCATTCCATTGAATTTTGAGAAGCAGATAGCGCGATATCTCCACCAGTTCAGGCGAGTCCTCCAATCGACCGTTGTCATACTCCTCGCACATGAAGAGTGCGGCCTCTCTCTTGAGTTGAGGACAGACCCTGACAATGTATGTACATAAATACATACATATGAATGTGCGACGATATAGTAATAAGAAGCGAAACCGGGTGGCATGCCATCATGCCAGTTTTCACTACAAATTTAAGACTTCAGCATTTTTTCAACTACCGCTCCTCCGTGTCCTTGGCAGCCAAGTGGAGAACGCGGGTGTGCAAACGGGCCGCTTCCGTCTTCAGAATCGACACCAGATTCTCCTCATCACTCACACATTCCTCGTAGAGAGCACGAATGAAGGCCCCCTTAACCTCTCAGGCTATTATTGATTTGCAAAACATTATGACAACAATTTCTTCATAATCCGCTTGTAATCTTCACCGATGGTCCGACGTCGCTTTCTTCGCACAAAAATTCGACGATGTCCAACGGAGTTTTTGTATCGCCGTAGTTGTAGGCGAGCAGCGCCGAGTGCCAAAGTTGCTTTGCGATCTAAACTTGGATAGATTATTTACTTTTAAATACGATTGAACCGATGACGTTTACGCATTTTTCCCTAATAAAAGTCAGTTCTTGTCCCAAGAAACCAGGATAAATAGTTTATCTGCGCAGATTCCGTGTTGTGCACTCCTCTTCTGACCTTCTTTGGCGACCAGGGTGGTTTGCCATCGCATTTCCAGAAGAAGTTGAAGTGGCGATTGAGAAGCTTCACCATGAAGAAGAGGCCGGAATAGCACATAATCGGCTCAGAGTTAATTTGCTCGAATCGTCGATGAATGGTACGGCCGAGTCCAGGCAAGAGCATTATCTTTAATTTACATTTGTTGCTCTCAAGCTTATTTTAGAGCTAATCGTAAGGGCAGCAGCAATTTAAAATCTCACAAAAGATTTTGATGATGGCACTCCTTTAAATGCTCTTAATAATGTCATTATATGTATAATTTGATTATTTCTCTATTTCTTTCTTTCTTTCTTTATTTATCTTCTTTATTTATTCTGACCACTCGTTCGTTGCACTGGTCGCAGTGCTCCGCAATGAAGAAGAGTGCGATGTGGATGTCGTCTCGAATCTTCTCGCTGCCGATATTTTCACTCGAGCCGAACGAGACGAGCATCTCGCAGAGAGAGAACTGAAGAGCACTTAGTTACATCGAGCTGGTATTAAACAACCGTTTAATATCACTAAAAGAAAGGCCAATTTTATCAGATATCCACTGACGTCTTCCTCGTGCACGGCCTGGACAATCTCCGGCTGTCGTTGCATCGCCCGAGCAATCCAGCTCATCGTGTCTTCCCGCAGCTTCAGTGGCTGCTCATCGCACTCAGCGACTCGGAGAAGGCCTTTCATCTTAATTTATGCAAATTTTTATCAAAAAGCCAATCGATAAACTTTATTTTAGATGATAGCAAATAAAATGAAAACTCATATCGTGCTGTTTCATACTGTAATAATTAAGTGGCATGAAACTCACCACCATTACGGGATCATCAGTTTTCAGTTCGTTCTGGCTCACCAGGAATATCGCGGCTTCTCGCTGTTCGAGTCGACGACACAATCTCACAATACATGGGGCATAATTAACATTTTGGACATGTATTGTAGTGAAAAGCCGAGAACAATTCTTCATAAACATCTTTCTGATACCTCAGCGGCCCTCCCTTCCCCGCCTGCCGAAGGATCCCATGACTCTGGTCCCTTCTCGATTCGTCGCTCATCCTTTGTGAAAGCAACTGCAAATGAATTTAATTACCCTGAATACTTAAAGATAAAGTTTACTCGAAAATTTCAATTCTCTTGTATTTATTCTCATGGTTATAACAAACTAAATAAAGTTTTACAAAGATCTACTTATTAAAAAAATAGTTATATGAGCAAAACCCCACGGATGTGAGCAAGGGAGATAAATATATATACTACATACACGCCGGCTGAAGAGAATCAGCCAGGTAGGACGACGAGAGTGAAGTGAAATGGCATGAATGTTGACGGTTCTGTGAAATCGACCTTACACTTCCTTCAGTGAACTTTCGCATGTAAATGAGTGCATAGGAAAGAACGGGCTTATTATCGATGTTAGATCTAACGTTCATTCAATATGGAAATCGTCCTGACTCTATGCGGAGAGGAAGATCATCTTCATATTTTTTCCAGATTCAGGGAGGATGATCCAGAATTTTTTTTATATATTTTCCCTACCAGCATAGTCGCGACTCTCTGATTGTGAAATACAAGCTCCCGCCGTCAGGTAAAACGAGTTCAAAATTGATTTTTTTTGGCTCCTTTAAGTTGGCCGTTGGATTTTGGTAGATTTGGGTAGTTCGACATGAGAATGTGACTGCAGGGAGTTCAACATGAACGAGTGAGAACGAGCGGTTGATCTACCTGAACGAGTGAGAACGAGCGGTTGATCTACATGAACGAGTGAGAACGAGCGGTTGATCTACAGCATCAATAGCTTCGAGTCACGCTGAACCTTTGATTTCGAGATATGTAAATGCTTGCTTATTTCTTTTAAGAACAAATGGTAAAGATAAGCAGGAATTTAAATATGCGACAATTACCAGAAAGTCGTATAAAAATACATAACCAAGCAATTTTGTTGGATTTATTCCATAAGCTTATTTCAACCACTAGTCGCCTTATGGATTGCTATTTTAGAAAGAATAGTTAAGAGTTTAACATACTGATATGAATGAAAAAATTACGCGTGCATTTGTCGATTTTTAATTGGATTATTTTTCTTCTTTTTCTTTTTTATTTATTTAAAGACTGGATATGTTTTCACGTCGGACGGAATCGTCCCGATGAAATTCCTTTATTCGGTTAGTGAAAGTAGTAAGGATATAAATGAATGTTGAATACAGATTACATAGAAGGACAAGATTAATGGATTGTCATAAACATGAATGGACTGGTTCGTGTTTGTGGATACCGCGCCTTTAGACAGCTTGATCAACCAGGCAAGAGAGATCCGGGGCCTGTTCGTACTTGTTTCCGTCTTGTTCTTACTCTAGTATTCGGTCAGAGATAAGGGGCAGTCGAGAGATTGAGAGAGAAAGAGTCAGAGGTGACAGTGAGAGATTACAATGAACGAGAAAGAACGATGAGTGCCGAAACATTCAGTGGCAGTGCTTGAGCCGGCAGATTGAAAGAAAACATTCGGATATAAAGTAATATAAAACAGTAAGAAAGACTACTTCGAGCCATTCTATGAAAGACTTGCAGGGACGAAAGACAGGAGAGATTGAAAGACATTGTACGAGTCGAAAAAGGGCAGCGGCAGAAAGACTTAGCGGAGAAAGAAGTCAACTACTGAAAGACATATCAGGCTAAAGTTAGTATTGTGAAAGACAGAAAGAAAGATTCAAGCATGAGCAGCGAATATGGTACGAATATGTATGAGTGAGTAACGAAGGGAGCGAGTTTCCCCTACGTGGCCTGAGCAGAACCAGGGGCATGCAAGGTGTAGACACGGCCAAACTTGCTTCTTCTGATACTAATACGAATGAGAAATGTTATAGCCTTGCTATTAGAAGGGCGGGTCGGTCTGGAGCACGTCGATGGCCTATGCAGTGAAGAGTGAGAGGGAGCGAGAGAGCACGGAAAAAGCAGAGGGAGAGAGAAAAGGCAGAGAAAGAAAAAGAGGGAAGAATGATGCAGCCCGAACAGTTCGCACGATGCTTCGTCGCCACCGCAGCCTTCGGGAAGACTCGACCAGACCAAAGAATGACCAAATCGCCCTCGGGCGTATTTTTGTGTTGGTTGTGGGTTAGGAGAAGCGACACTCGATTAGATGAAGAAAATATGAAATTAGCTTGCGCTTTCGTCTTTCTTCGAGATGTTAATAGTTGAAGCAAACGAGGAAAGCAGCGATGAAAAGAGAGAAAAGGAATGAACATCGAAATGAGGTGGGAATTGCCATGTATGCGCCGCTGGCGACGAAGCAGGACTAAAGAAGAGTGCGTCGTGCGTGTGTTCGTTGCGGGACCAGAGCGGGAAGTTCTAATGAAGACTTAAAAAAGAGAGTGTTTACATGTTTTAATGCAAATGCCTCACTGCTGTACTGATGTTTGACCGAGGGTGAAAAGACTCGCAGTCCCACTCCTCGAAGGGTGAACTGCTCTAGTTGGGTGCCATCAGTGCCGAACCCGTTTTCGTCGGCGCCAGACCGACCAGGAAAAAGCGCCCATTCTTGGGAGCAAGGGGAGAGGGGGCAGAGAAAAAGAGAAATATCATTAGAAATAGAGAGAGAATGAGAAGAGAGAAAAGAAGAAGAAATGATGTGTTACAGTGCATGCCTCGGGGCAATTGTAGTAAAGCAGTCAGGTCCACGAGAGGGAGTGAAAGACAACGCTCAGCAGCGGGTAGAAAGACGGCTTCTTGTGCCTTGTTGGGATGGCATTCTTGCCAGATTACAGTAGAAGGGTACGGTATATGTACAGGGGAACAAAAGGCATGTGTACGAAAATCTATACACAAATCAATAAGTAAATAGAATAAATATGCAATAATTGTACAAGAAGGGCGGGACGAGAGGCTGGCGACTTCAGACTGGCCGAGAACGTTGGAGTTCGAATTCGGAAGGAAGAGGAAGAAGAGAGCAGAAAGATGCACTGGCCACGCTGGTAATGTGACGATGCAGTGGCATACAAGCTTCACGAACTGAATTTTAATTAAGAAAATATACAGGCTCACTTGCAATTTTTTTATGGGAAAAGGTAGAAATAAATCTTCGCTCTACTTCAATAATTATAAGAGAAAATAAATCTTCTTACCAGTTCATCAAGATGACGTCATGAGATGGTTGAAATGCATGGTATTGTGCTCTGCCCCAGCCCGAAGTCGGCCTCCCGCCTTCCGCTCGCGCGGCCCCCTCAGTCGAGGCTGCGCCCCCCACGCAAGGGGAGGCTCCTGCAAGGGAAGACATTCCACTCAAGTAGTCATGAGATTCGGAGTTCATTCATTCGGAAGTAATCAATAAAGATTAATGCATGAAGAGCACACGAGAATTTCCATTGGAACTGCAGTATCAAGAAAGTGGATTGTGTAATCGTTGGGTTTCGTGAGTGACTGAGAGAGGTGTCTCCTCACCAGAGGAGAGCATCGGTTCGAGTGGCTAACCAAGGAGGGGAACGGTGGCAAGAAAGGAGGAGCGTGCGAGAGAGGAAGACAGAAAAGAAGACAAAGAGAGAGGACAGAGATAGAGAGAAGAGAGATGGAGGAGAGATGGCTAACTGGACAGAGATAGAGAGAAGAGAGAAGAGAGATGGAGGGGAGATGGCTAACGGTGACGTCAGCAGATTGGAGGACTCCAAAAAGCAGCGGCCGAGGTGAGTAGAAGCTGAACCGGAAGGCGCCTCAGGCAAAAGTGCAGAATGGGGAATGGAGAAAGGGGAGGGTGGGAGAGAGAGACTGAGAGAGAAGGGGACTTGAGAAGGCAAGAAAGGGTAAAAAGCAGAGCGATAAGTGCTCTATTCCTTCTCATACTCTCTTCTCCTCTCTCTCTCTCTCTCTCTCTCTCTCTCTCTTCTCCCTGAATTCTCCATCTTCTCATTCTCTACTTCTCTTTCTCTTCTCTTCTTCTTGTTTTTGATGGTATGCAAGGTGTGCAAAAAGCATCGCTTCCGCTTTTTCCACCGCTCCCGAATGGCGCGGCCAGTCACTTCTCTGTCTGCTCTCTCCGTGCCCCTCTCACTCTCTCACTTCTTTTTCAGTCGTCTCTTGTACAACGCACCACTCGGAGAAGAGTGAAATGGAGAGAGTGCGAGAGCGCAAGAGATGGCCTGGGGCGAGAGAGTTAGAGAGTGAGAGAGTTAGAGAGTGAGAGAGTGAGAGATCGAGAGAGTGAGAGAGTGAGAGAGTGAGAGAGTGAGAGAGTGAGAGAGTGAGAGAGAAGGCCTGAGGCGATGGAGTGTCCACCACTAGCCGGCTGACCACGCCCCACGCACGCGCCTCCTCGTGGCCGCTCTCGCATTCCCTGACCAGTGGCTATACGAATATCGACGTAAGCAGTGGTGGAGAGCGGGTGAGAGAGAGAGAAAAGGAGAAAGAAAGAGAGAGAAAGAGAGAGAGCATGGCGGAGAGAGAGATAGCATCAGCTGTGTTGTGACCACTCGGCCATGCGTCCAGACAGCCCTAAAGAGGTAGTAAGAGAAGAGGGGGCAGGGGACCTCAGGCAGAAGAAGACCACACGATGTTGCAGGCTGCACTTGCAACCCAAACACTTCTAAAGAGTGCACTCGCACTTCTCGAGAGAAGAGAGCAAGCGAGTTAGGGAGAGGGAGAGAGAGAGAGGGAGACTAAGAGAGAGAGAGTGAGAGAGAGAGAGGGAGAGGGAGAGGGAGACTGAGAGAGAAAGAGAGAAAGAAAGAAAAGAGTGGAGACATGTTGCCTCTATCTCGCGGAATGCCGCGAGAGAAGGCAGAAAAACTAGGGAAAAAATAATGAGAAAAAGAAGATGAAAAGACGTAGCGAAGTGCAAGTGACCGTTGCCAAAGTGTGCTGAAATGCACTTTGAAGAAGGCAATAACGGGCCAAGAGTGCATTCTTCATTTATCTCTCGCTCTCTCTCTCTCCGTCCCTCTCTCTCTATTTCTCTCTCTTTATCTATTTCTCATTCTCTCCCTGTCTCTTTCTCCCCGTGCATTTCGCATGTGCAAAGTGTGGTCTTACTTGGTCTCACGCACTTTTAGAATTTAGGAAAGCTGCCAGAAATCCGGTAAGAACGTGCAGAAAAGGAGAAAGTATTAGTAGTGTAGCGAGGAAATGAAGCTCCCTTAGCCGTGGCAGCCAGTGTTGCGAATGGGGGAGGGAGGGAAGGGAAACCCTGATCCTAGCTGGAAGAGATGCCACCTTTCGCTCCCAATGCATACCGTAATGTCAAGCATTCCGTTTCTTACTTCTCTTCGTTTCTCATCTCTCGAAGATCTCTCATTTTTCTCTCTTTCTCTCTTTCTCTTTTCCATTCTATTTCTCTCTCTATCCTTCAGCTTTCTCCTGCTGTATCCCCTGAAGAGCTGCTAGGAGTGGTTCTACCGGATCCGGTTATGGCTTACAGCAGAAGCGGTACCATTATGGCGAGCGACGAATACATTGGAAATTGAAAAGTGAAAGGAGCAGAGGAATGCGAGAAGTGGAAAAAGGTACAGGGAAATGAGAGAGTGAAAGAGAAAGAGCAAGACAGAACGAGAGAGAGAGAGAGAGAGAGAGAGAGAGTGAGAGAGAGACGTAGCATGGGATTTACGATTCATGGATGGAAAATACAAAAAAAAGAAATCTCAGTACGAAGGATTCAATCACTTTCAAAAGATGTGTCCATTGCATAATTCAGGATTTATAGAAAAGTAAAAAAAAATTAAAGCAACTTATTTTATAGCATATATCGGTGGATACAAGAAGATATCTATGCTAAGGATCAGTAAAACCCAAACCGATACAATCGGCTGTGACAAGGGAATAAGTGTGAGTGCTGCTGCTGGTAGTTGTGGTAGGAAGGGGGAGTGAGCGGAGTGGCTGGTGGTAGGTGAGCAGCAGCACCAGGCAGCATTCTCTCGCTCTCCCTCCCCTCTCCCTCCTCTCTCTCTCTCTCTCTCTTTCTCTCTCTCTGTCTCTCTCTGTCTCTCTGCACAGTTTTCTCTTCTTCTCTAAGTCTCTCCCAATCACACACTCTCTCCCTCTCGTCTGGAGGCTTTCGCAACCAGGTCGCGCACACACACAAGATAGTGCAACGCAAACGACACGAGATTGCGTGTCTGCTTGTGGATGCCCTTTCTCTCTTCTCTTGCTCTCTTCTCTTCTCTCTTTCTTCTCTCTATCTCTCTTTCTCTCTTTCTTTCTCTCTCTCTCTGTTTTCATTATTCCTCTCCTCTCTTTCCCATTATCTCTTCTCTCCCTCTCTATCGCTGTTGTATCCTGCAGCTGTCACTCTCTCGCGCTGCACCAGCCTGTGCTACCTCGGGCCTCCAGCCTCTTACACCACTCTGTCCACCCGGTACCATTCTTTCTCTTCTCCTTCTCTCTCTCTCTCTCTCTCTCTCTCTCTCTACCACCCTGCACTGATCGTGTGCTCTCTCGTATTGCCTAAGGCGATCGGCGAAATAAGGTGAAAGTCCTCTAGCTGTCTGTTGTCTCTCTTTTCCGACCGCTCCCTCTCCTCTCTGTCTTGCTCTTCTCCCCTCTTCAGAGAATTCATCGCTCTTCCTCTTCCTACGACACTGCGCAGAGTAAGCAAGGAATGCAATCGATGACGCCTCGGGCTATGCCGGGTTGGACGCAGAGGAGGGCGGAGAGGAGAAACACCGCTCCTTGGGCTGATCGAGATATAAAATATACATACATATAAGGATATAAGACATTGAAAATTCCTCGATTTTAAAATCTATAAAGATGCTAAAATAATTTTCAGTATACATTTGTAGATATGCATGTACATACATACATACATGTACAAACATATATTGCATACATCGGGCAATTGTGTTTTGTCTAAATACAAATTCTGCATTAAAAAAATTGAAAAAAAAAACTAACATGTTTACCACATTCTGAAGGATTCACTGGTTACTATCAATTCCCAGAATGCATGAAAGGTGAGAATTCTTCAGTTTGATTCAGTCAGTGGGTACTTTTCTTTTTAACAATTTGCGTCTTGTTTCCTCGAAGCTTTCTATTCAAACAATGGCCGATTTATTGTTTCTGCGCCAAATGATTTATGCATGCAAGTGGCCACCAATTTCATTCGACACACGGAGTAAAGCAAAACGAATCTCTTTTCATTCTCCAGCGCTTTCAGTAATAGCGGATTAAATTATATACAGCATTATTAAAATGAGCATACTTGAAATGAAGTTATTATATACATACATACATGTTATTCAAATTGTTTAAGACCGTTAATCGTATGTGCATGTATATATAGATATATGCATACATGAATGGATGTACATTCGCTTGACACTCTACCATATGTGAGCGAAGCAGCCATTAACTCCCCTCTCGAATATATCAATCTAATTCTGAACAAATATCTGTCATCGCCAGGCATTTTCACTCGTTCATCATAAAACTTTAGCTACGTGCTTGTTGGCATTTTGATTAATTCCCATATGCGCAATCGTCTTTTTATGTTTCCGAGAAGCTAAAGGCGGCCTCTCTTGGATTATCGTGCATTCCGTGGCACAACCCTTACCCATTCGCACTTTGTAGTCGACCGAAAAGGATCTTCTTTTAATGAGCAGCTGGCTTTAATTGCACTTGGCATCACTGCTTTTATGCTCCCATTGTTGTTTTAAATTGCACTATTTAAAAGAAGTGACGCAACAATTATTCAAAGTCGCTAAACTGAATAAAAAGTAAGATATCGTGGTCTGAGACAAATCTGGCGCGTACTAGCTATTCCTGCCATAGGACATTGTTCTTTCGCTAAGGACAAGATAGTCGCCAATTTCCAGCTCATTTTTTGGATAATATAAATGATTCTCTCACCCGAGTATTGCACACTTCTCACAGACAACTTTTGAAGATTACGAGCGGTTGAGAATAAAAACATTTTCAGCATATGTTTATCCCCCTTCAAGGATATGTATGTATTTTGAATTGTTTGGCAATACACGGCGTTGTGGGAGATTGACAGTTCACTTTATTCACTTTCACTGTGTTTGTGTTTCAAACTATGCATGGAGATCATTCATCCAGATTCTCTTTTTGTCTGCATCTCGCTTTCTCATTGCACAAATCTTCCCTGGCCGTGAATGGCCATGTATTCTGTTCATTTGAACAGCCACAAATATGTACATGTTGCAAGCGCTGTCTGTTGTTGCAGTAGTGAACAATACAACTTTAATTGTTTTTCCTTGTCGCATTTCTTTAAATTTGATGTAAAAATTCACGTTAAATTAGCAATCCAGAGAATAACTTATTTGGTTCTTTTTTCGCTTTAATTCGCTTTAGTCGAAAACATCGGCTTCGAAAGTATTTTTGTTCATTAGTTACAAATAGAATTTGAGAGGGGGGCGACATCCTTACTCATTTGCTCTGTCGATCCACCTGACATAGTAGATGAATGTCTGCGGGTAGTTAATGAATCCTTTTCTGCCATATTATCATGCAGCTCTCAGAATGTGAAGGCTTAGTCTCAGAACGTGGTGAACCCTTCCATTTGCACCCTTTCTTGGCCATAATAATTGATTGGAAAGTTGTTTCTCTCTCGAAGGCAACTTTTCCATTGAAGTGTTTCCAGATTTCTTCATTAACGAATAGACATAAACATATTTATTTCTGTGAGTCATTAATGAAAATGATTAGATACTCTCAGTATGGATGAAGCATCCCCACTGATAGTGTTTCCGCCTGCAACGTGGTTGAGTCTTCTTTCCTTATAAACAAAACAAACTCCTCTATAGTCTTGGCCCATCATCGCAAACTTCAAGATGATTAGTAGTCACCAAAGTACTTGTCTTTATATACACACGGTCCTTCAAACCGCGCGGCTTGCTGCAAGTCATTTAGGCTGATACGCCGATACTCATAATGAGTTTTCGTTTGAAAATGAAAAGGGAGGGAAGACGTAAATACCGTAGTTTTGATGATTTTGTGTGGACAGTTCTGACAGATTTTGTGACAAAACTAAAACTTTGATACGAAGGGGCTGCTACGTAGTAGCACGCAGGCAAAAATGTTGGCTGGCTCAACGCGTGAATTCGCTCACGCGTTGGGGCATGCTCAGCATAGGAAACAACCGCGCGTTTTCTCACTGGCTGAAGGACCGTGATAGATATATGCTGCATTGATGTGGGTCATCTGGGTAAACAAATGTATAAACGCACTTTAAAAAATCTTTGCTATTTTGGAATCGAATCAAGTCCTCTCTGTTTCTCACTAGCCCGCGAATGTGCATTTCGATTCCCTTCTTCCCTTTTTAATCTTCTGCATTACGTACTAGGAGTTGTTTAGGTGAATCTCTTCGTACTGGAGACTGTGATTATCTGTTTCGATTCTTACGAAGTGTAGTTTCAAGGGAAACCTCGTA
This sequence comes from Allodiplogaster sudhausi, assembly GCA_945643635.1. Taxonomy (NCBI): domain Eukaryota; kingdom Metazoa; phylum Nematoda; class Chromadorea; order Rhabditida; family Diplogasteridae; genus Allodiplogaster; species Allodiplogaster sudhausi. Next base: position 1,545,188 of record CALZFC010000031.1, on the reverse strand, counting down.
GACGATTCAAAGCTTTTCCTGCATTGAGATGTTGATAATGAGCCTGCTTGATTATCTTGGTTCGCTTGTTTAGCATCCTACAATTAGTTTGCACGCTGACTCTCATTAGTAGAATCTGCAATGTTCATTCAACTAACAATAAGCGTAGCGTATGCATTCCTGCAGGTATGTCTACAAATTCATAAAAATACATGTATGTATGTATGTATGTATGTACATGTGTATACATCTATATAATATGCACATACGTATGTATGCATTATATACGAATGGAAATAGGGGCAAACATCACTTGCTGTTTATGCTCCTCTGTATGCACATTCTATGACAATGTTCATCTTGTTCAAGACCGCCCATTTAACTACATCAATATTTCTGGGCGGCAAAAGTCGTGAATATTTCTTGCTTCTGCTTCAGCAATTTTGATCCATTAATTGTGGAATATGTAATTTATTATGCTTTCATGCAAGACACTATTGACATCTCCCTGTGACTCCTCGACGTGTCGTCTAGTTGGCGTTTTTGCTGGATGATCTCTTCGAATACTCGGCGGTCTTGAACTTGATGTAGCATGTTTAAACATTGATCTGCTTGCTCTGTAATGCATAATCCGTGGTGTTGTGTTAAATTGAAAGATTAAATCGTCTCCTTATGCTTTCTTTCATTTTCCCGGTGAATTTCCCGACCGCGGGGGAGCGAAATTGTAGACTGGAATTTTGAACTCTTTACCGATGGCCACCCCTAAGACGAGAATACTTCTTAAGGAAGCGACCGGATGCCCTCCTGCATGACCCTGAACATTTCCATCGAATTGGCCTCTGTCCTGGTAGGCACTCCCAGCGTCCTCTTCTGTGCCGTTGTACTCTCACTTTTCCACTCGCTACACAACAACTGCAGGTCGGACAAGGAAACATAATTCATTGAATGAGGAATTCACTTGTTTGACGATTCGAATACTAGAATGTCCACTTATCATTTTTTTCGCTTTAAGACTATTTTTACCTAAGGTATCTGCTGTTCCTTTGGCTCTTCGCCAACTCCATGATGGTCTACGAACATTTGGCACTTTGTCTCTGGAAGATATTCAATGGCTATTGCGTTGCATTAGATTTGAACAATCCAGGTGAGGAAGCAATTTGTTCATTGTTGCTTCGGAGTATGGAAACAGCAAGGAAAGACAGCAAGCCAATTCAGGAGGCTAATTACTAATCTAAGCTCCTATTTTCCGAGGGCCAACTGGACTTTCTGTTTGTGCACGAGACGGGCTACGCCTTGTCTTCCATCGCCGAGTTCTTCATTGTCCTCGAGAGAATTCTCGCGAGTTGGAGACTTGAGAAGTACGGCGACGGATTCTGCAAACTGCTCACGCTGCCTGCCATCACAGTCCTTGCGGTGCGCTACTTTTCTTGTTCTTCAAATAGAATCTTCATCTCATTGGATTGCGTAACGAATGCAGACATGATGATGTCATGCTTGACGTCGGAGATCAAAACAGAAGTATTCTCCTTTGATGCGCACTTGAACAAAGTGTCATTCTTGTCATCCAACTGTTTCAGGTGATTACGAGTATTCTCTTCGCCTATGTTCTCTACTTCAGTCAGTTTTCCTTCCTTGTCTGCCATCTTTCACATTGTTTGGTCAGAAAAACAAGTGTGGAAAGTGCTGAGTTCCAAGAAAGAAACGAGTAGACATTCTAATTTCAGCTTCTTTTTTTCTCGAAACCATCATCGCATGTAACTTTTTCGACTTCTCCGTCATTGCGGTCCGTTCTCATTGCTCAGTAACAGCTGTGTTCTCCAAAAATGGTTCTGGATGCAAATAAGATTTCATGTCGAAAGTAGTATACAACATTCGCAGTGTTCTTCACACCTAGTAATTGAAGAAACATGCATGAATTGATGCGGAATTGTGTGCACAAATTGAATGTGCATACTTATATAAATATATAAGTATATAAATCAGCTTATTGGTTCTGAAATAATTATGAAGTCGACATATAAAAGAAGAAGAAAATGATTCAGTTGAATGCTCACAGCTATCTTCGCTCCCGCAAGCTCTACCGAATTATGTACGCCCGTTGCACTCTGAACGCACGCTATCAGGCAAGCTGGCACTCCTTCTTAAAGGCCACTATTCTTATAGTGGTTTCATTAGCTGCCTTCTCAAAGGAATCTGCGTTATTTTCGGGATACTGCGTAAGTAAAAGAGAAATAGAATGAATGAAGTGAAGGGATATCTTGATTGTCCAGATGAGCGAAGTGATGCAACTGACTCGCTGCATCATGCCCATCTGCGTGCTCAGTATGATCTTCAAATTGGCTGCGATGCTGGCAGGTCAATATCTTTTCTCTTGCCGCCGGAACTTTGTTTTCGCGCAAGCGATTAACAGGCAGTACTGAATGGCGTGCATATTTCATTAGTAATTAAAGAGTGTCATAGAAAAGAGCCCCATACTCATTGCAGGATATGCGTACTGGTTTGACATTAGTGTACCGTTTGCGACGGTTCAAGCCTACTATAAAACGGCACGAATATTGCGTGAATGGATTCTAAGATTCTTTTTTCTGAATTCGCAAAAAAAAATTGTTGTTTGAAGATGCACACTATCAACTGCACAACATGCGTATGGCTTCTTATGCTGCGACACAGGTCTCTCCGTTCATTTTCTATCTTAGTTTTTCAACTAACAAAATATTATTGGTTCTTTGGTTTTCTTTCGAGAAAGATATTTTACGCACTCATTTTTTTATGCCATTAAGTAATGACTAATGATGCTCTTTTTATAGACATTACTAGGTTAATAAAGTAAATGTCCTGACAGGAATAAGTAAACAATAAAATGTTGTCAGTGGTCTTCGCCGCCGCACGTGTTTCCTGCTCCACCGCGTCGCCTGCTCCTTCCGCACTGCGGAAAAGGACGCGTCGGCCATCGAGACAACTCCGTCTTCCGGATACACAACCGAACACTTTGACATGCTCACCACAGCCTGGAAATGCTCGAGGGTGTAATTTCCATTCATACATTCATCGTCTCAATCATTTCGCACTACATCATTTTGCCGTTCTTCCCGTTTGTCTCCATTACAATCTTGTCTTTTGTTTCGTGCACCGTGAGAAAAAGCCATAAACACATTTTTGCATTAACTCGTGAAAATTTATATGTTTTCTTGAGCTATCGCATATTCTCAGACTTCTCGTTATTACTTCCTTATTATTGTCATTTTGAATTATGGCACACATCTATTAGCATTGCATGATTCTTGAACTGTGACAGTCTTTCATTTGTTATGTCTTCATTTTTTTGCTTGAATACTTTGCACTTCGATATGACCTACAAACATTCTACACCACTTATTTTGATCTCAGGGTGGAAAAGGAGTGGGAAGGATGGTGAAGGATGGCGAGAAGACACGGATTCTACTTTTCCTGAATTGTGCTGCTCATTCTTGGAACGTGAAGCACTTGAGGGAGTCTACTAGGAATCTAACTTATTTTTCACTTCTTCCGTCCTCGCCTTCTCTCATATCTTCTGAATGGTCTCCTTTCGTTTACTCGTACTCTCTATCTTCTTATCATTCGCAGCCGTGTGAAAAACAATGAAGAAAGTCCATTGCATTCTTTTTGCACGGCGGGGGTAAAAATTTTTTTTATTATTTGTAAATAGTTATATTCTTTTTTTATGAGACCTTAAGAGAGCCTCTCCGTAAGCCTCCAGTAGGGCCTGCCCCAGATCCAGATGTTGGATTTCGAGTGTGAAAACATTGTCAGGCATGGTACCTGGCCCCAGTAGCAAGATTAAATGGTAAAAAATTTTTTGAAAAAAATATATTTGTGTGAAAAGTTAAAAGTATGGATATAATTTGAATTCATGTATCTCGCTTCAAACTCAATATTTTTCAATTTTCTTTTTTTTATTGGCATCCCCGTTGAATTCTAAACAAGCGCTCTCTTGATGTTTTTGTTCAAGTACATTATTTTCATATCGAAAAATTATTTTAAATATTTCAATTTGACCGTAAACTACCTTAAACTCATTTAGTTTTGGGTTTTATATCTCAAAATGTAGAGCATTAAAAACTGTATAACATATCTTCTTTTCGTTTAGCGTAGATGTCCCTAGGTGGGTTAAAAATAGGCTCAAATAGTGGTACCTCGGATACGTCTTATTCAAGAAATGCTCGAAGAACAGATTAATTTCTAGGTGTAACATAAAATGAACCACTTCATAAGATTCAGCGCGTGTTTCTTGTTAAAAAAGCTATTCAACAAATTTCATAATACTGTCGTTTTCCGTGAAAAAAACCTGTTCTTCGATATTTTCGCTGTTGACAGAAAATGACCTAAAACTATTCTAATCGCTGTATTTTCAACACTTTCAGCGAGAACAGAATACGGAAAGTACTTTTCAGTACGCGACAACATTCTCTACAACATACAGCGTTTTCATCGGGATAGGGCGTCCCTACTCATGACAGTATCGATTTTCCTATGGCGCCAGAACTGTCAGATCCGCATTTTGAAACTTTTCGTGCAATCTTAATGTTTCTTACTCATCCAATACACCATTCTGCTCCACGAAGCATCCTGAGATCAGAACCGATGTTTATTTTGTATATTTCCCCTGGTAAAAGCCCGCAAAAGGGTTTGCATGCGCGCGGCATCGAACCTGCGACCCATGACATTCGACGTGCACAACCAATACGACAAAATTACATTTAAAAATTCATTTCTCGAGACTGCTTGAACCAATTATAAAGGTTGAACTATCAATCGATAGCAATTTTTTTACTATTATCAATATTTAGGACATGCCGTGCCAGCCGCAATTTATCTTCACATTGGGTACCGGAAAATTGCCCGGAGGGGCTTTGCAAATTAAATTTTTTTAAGAGGCCAGTTCCGCAGCAGCTATTTCTCGCATATTCAACCTATCACCACACTACAAAAACTATTAGATAGCTTTCGCGAAGACGAACATCTTTCCCATACATCACTTCTTCATGAATAAATTGTTTGATATACTTTTTTTGTTTTCGAATATTTTGGCGTCTTATTCGGCCTTACCATCATTTTACACTTTTTGACGTATATTTTTATTTCGATTGCGCGCAAAAATTGCTATCGATTGATAGTTCAACCTTTATAATTGGTTCAAGCAGTCTCGAGAAATGAATTTTTAAATGTAATTTTGTCGTATTGGTTGTGCACGTCGAATGTCATGGGTCGCAGGTTCGATGCCGCGCGATTGCAAACCCTTTTGCGGGCTTTTACCACGGGAAATATGCAAAATAAACATCGGTTCTGATCTCAGGATGCTTCGTGGAGCAGAATGGTGTATTGGATGAGTAAGAAACATTAAGATTGCACGAAAAGTTTCAAAATGCGGATCTGACAGTTCTGGCGTGACAGCCATAGGAAAATCGATACTGTCATGAGTAGGAACGCCCTATCCCGATGAAAACGCTGTATGTTGTAGAGAATGTTGTCGCGTACTGAAAAGTACTTTCCGTATTCTGTTCTCGCTGAAAGTGTGGAAAATACAGCGATTAGAATAGTTTTAGGTCATTTTCTGTCAACAGCGAAAATATCCAAGAACAGGTTTTTTTCACGGAAAACGACAGTATTATGAAATATGTTGAATAGCTTTTTTGACAAGAAACACGCGCTGAATCTTATGAAGTGGTTCATTTTATGTTACAACTAGAAATTAATCTGTTCTTCGAGCATTCCTTGAATCCGACGTATCCGAGGTACCACTATTTGAGCCTATTTTTAACCCACCTAGGGACATCTACGCTAAACGAAAAGAAGATATGTTATACAGTTTTTAATGCTCTACATTTTGAGATATAAAACCCAAAACTAAATGAGTTTAAGGTACTTTACGGTCAAATTGAAATATTTAAAATAATTTTTCGATATGAAAATAAAGTACTTGAACAAATACATCAATCGAGCGCTTGTTTAGAATTCAACGGGAAAGCCAATAAAAAAAGAAAATTGAAAAATATTGATGATGAAGAAAGTTATGGCGAATTATACTTTTTCCTTACTTTTGCATGCCTAGGCAAGAAAAAAATTCTTATAACAAAATTGATCTACAAATGTTCCCTACAGTGCGTATGGGTACCCCTCATAAAATTTTGGATAACTGAATCAGAAAATTTTGCGCCGGGGCAGGCCCCCATTGAGGGCTGCTTGATCCTTACAGAGAGGCTCTCTTAAAGCTTCATGTCGACGTCCTTTTTTATTCCATTTCAGATGCAAGATGAGACGAAAGTGTATTTTGTTGCAAAAAGAGAGCTTCAGGAAACAGAGTCTCTGTAGATGACATACATAGGTTGAGGAGATTGGATTAAATATGGCAAAAATCAATACTTTAAACGAAAGTGTAACGACCCTGGTTTCCATGTTTGACACTTTGCGGTGAAAGGAATATTCGCATAAAGTATAAGGAGTTGCAACGAAGTATGCACACATGCAACACAATTCGCCGCTAATTTTATTCGCAACAAGATACGCGATTTGATTTACATGAGTTAATCGAAACGAGTGAAAATGACGGTGGATGTCTACAGAGCAAGCGAACCACACGAAAGAACGTAACCAGACATGCATATGAAAGTATGTATGTATGTACATATGTACGGCAATCTAATTACTGTACACCTCAAAACCAAAAAAATGAAGTGTTCCTGGCATGCTGTCACGGAACCATGGCTCTTTTTTAATTCTCACTAAGTTCACCTATCTTTTAAATAAGATACATATAAGCCTTTTCTTTGTAAACTAGATGTTGTTCAGTTTGAAGCTCTGGTTTTCATTTGCTCAGTCATATTGCGCTTTCAAATTATATGTGAATGTATCTCGATCTGCAATTAATCCTGTTATTGTACATATCTGCTATAGAATTGTCCTGCAGATGAATTTTTCTGCTTATTGTTAGATGCTGATACTTTATGCACATTTATTGCTAATTTAATTCTCTCGAGCAAGTATTCACCAATAATGCCCTCTGCGCTGCTTCCCCATCTCGTGCTCTCATTCTCTTTCCATCTTTCTCGCTCTATTTCGTTCACTCAACTCATTCCCATTCTGACCACATTGATTACAGTATTCCCCAAGAATGAATGGAATAACTGCCAATATGCCGAGCTAATCATTTATTTTAATTTTTAACAGAGTCCACCTTTAGTATGTGAAAATGTACATATGCACTTTGCGTAAATCAATTCTATGTACATACATATAAGTCACCTTCTGTTGAGCGAGGTTCAGTCTGTGAATTCCTTGCTGAAGTTATCTATTACAATTATAATTTGTACAGTAAATATGATTTACTACAATTTTTCCGTGGTGTAAAGTAGTCTACCACGACCGAAGATTGTATGAAGCTTACTTCCTGGTACTGTTAGAATCGCAGCCCCTTTCTAGATAGTGGATGAAAAGTGACATCGTAAGAAGCATTAGTGTGATTAGTATTGAGTGGCGTCAAATATCGAATGCCCGTGTGTCTCACTTTTCTCGCGGGCGTCCAACTCTTCTCTGTCCTCTTCTGCATTCCAAGTCTTTTCTTGTGCGCCGTGGTCTTAACCCTCTGCCACTCGCTGCACAACAACTGTCGGTAAGATGGAAATGCTTGTTTGGGGTCGGAGAAGGAAACTTGAATCCACTAAAACACACTAAAACTAAAAGGGTGAAAATCTACATAACTGCATCCACTAAAAGGGTGAAAATCTACATAACTGCAGATACTTGCTGTTCCTTTGGCTTCTCGCCAATTGCCTCATGGAATGCGAACATTTCCTCGTTAACCTCTGGAGGATGCTGATTGGCCACTGCACTCCACTCGGCATGAATGATCCAGGCAAGAGCTTGGACAACGCCAACATTACAAAAGAATATTTTCTATATTTGTAAATTAATTAGAAAATAATAACTGTAGCCCTCTCAATGTGTCCACAACCCGTAGATTGTGCATTCTATTTAAAGCAAAAACATTAGCCTTGTGGTTAAATTAATAACAATCCAAGATCCACCTTTCCTTTCAGTTGGCCAAGTTCAGTTTCTGTTCGTGCACGAGACGGGCTACGCCTTGTCTTCCATCGCCGAGTTCTTCATTGTCTTCGAGAGAATCCTTGCGAGTCGGAGACTTGAGAAGTACGGCGACGGATTCTGCAAGCTGCTCACGCTGCCTGCCATCACAGTCCTTGCGGTTGCACAGTTTACAGTGCTCGAATTTATGATTATTTATTTAACAAATATTTATGTTAAGGTGATTACGAGTATGTTTGTCTCATATTCAATTTACTTTAGTAAGTTTCATCTTTCCAATTTGTCTTCCTCTTTGCATTTATTTTCTTAGGAAACTACTACATATATAGTGCCACAATTTTGATTCCAGCTCCGCATTTCCTCGAGTCTGCAATCGGCTGCACACTCTTTGATATCTCCATAATTGCAGTTTGTTTTTTTAAATATGTCAAATTTCACTAAACAAAAATCAATAAATTTGAATAATTTCTAGTTGAACGCGTACAGCTATCGCCGTTCTCGCAAGCTCTATCGCGCAATGCAAGCGTGCTCCACACTGAATGCCCGCTATCAAGTGAGCTATCTAGTTGGCTTCTTCTCAATATGAGCAAGAAGCATGTTTTCAATGATGAATATCCGTAGATGAGAGAAGTGATGCAACTCACCCGTTGCCTTATGCCCATTTCCATTCTCAGCATGCTCATGAAATTAGCGGCGGGCCTTGCAGGTTATTCATTACACAGCCATTTTGAATAGAATTCAATAACTATTACTATTGACGAGATAAAGCTTTCCAAGTCGTCCTGTTGCCCTAAAAAGCCTTCGCTGTACCTTTGCAGCATACGCGTACTGGTTCAACATTAGCCTTTCGTTTTCTGCAATTCAAGCTTATTATCAAACGGTTTGCATGCAACATATTTCTATTCCTTTCAGCCTATTCCGAAATTATCCTACTACCAACATACATATTTGTATAAATACATGCTACATACATATTTTTCTTCTTCTTTTTAAGGTTCACACGATCAACAGCACAATATGTGTCTGGCTACTTATGCTTCGGCATAGGTCTTTTTTAAACCCATCCTTGTTTTAACCTACATATTGTGATGATGTTTTACGCATATTTTCAGCAGACGAAATAGAATTTTTCTATTTAATGAAGGTTTGTTAAATAAACTGTGCTTCAGCGGCCTCCGTCGGCGCACGAGTTCATTGCTGCGCCGTTTGGCGTGTTCCTTCCGGAGGGAGCAGGAGGTTGCTGCCGTCGAGACAACTCCCTCTTCCGGTTACACAACCGAACACTTTCACATGCTCACATCCGCGTGGAATTGCTCGCGGAAATAGATGCGAACTTGACTATTTATTTTGCTATTATGCTTAATTAACCATGTCAAGTTATCTCGACGACTTTCCTCGTAGAATTAGAAAGCTTTCTTCGAGAGCAAATAAAGCTACTTTGTGATCGCCTTCATTATATCTATATAGTTTAATTTAGTGCACGATTTTATGTCGTTGCTTTCTATTTGCATTAACACATGTACAACAAATGTACATACATGTATGTATGTACATACAGAGCTTTAATGATTAATATCCAATTACAGTAATTCATAGGACTTCAAGAATTTTCAATTCTCTATGTAATCTCGTTACTTTCGCAGGAATGTCTGAATTTACGAAAGATAAAAGGTGAAAATCGTGTGTAGCTGAAGTATTGCTGGCGTCATTCACCGTTTCGTCTGCTGAAAGAACGCCTCCTTATTTTGAGAAGAAAATATGAGTGATGAATAGTCCTTTATGTTTCTTAGGCTGCTTGTTAAGAAAGTTGCGATAAACTTCTAGTCATAGATATCTTTTAATAATTGAACTCTCTATACCCTCTCTACAGCATTTAGAATAAAAATTGATGAAAATCATCTTTGCCATTTGGTAAATAATTTTCACAACATTGCAAAAGATGTTCTCTAATTAGTAACTCGAAAGACAAGATACTTTTTGTCAACTATGTAATTAAAAGGCTGTCACACCTCAATTGTAAGATATTCCTTTGAATCGAATAGCAATTGGTTGGCTCATATTCTTTATATTATCTACAGTCCCGTCCAACATTGTTGGGTCCGAAATTAATCCGATTAATCCGATTAATAGGATTAATTTAAATAATTTAAAATGGAATTGCGAAGTCCTGAGAACATGCCGTGCGATTTCTTCGGAGGGTTTTATGACTTTTTTTCATTTCGCATAACCCTGGAGAAACCGTTTTCCAAAATATGGCGAAATGACAAAGATCTGACAATTTGACAATTGGCAGTTAATCACTTCTTTGTATGATCTGCCCATATTAAGTTACTTCAACTATTTTATGTTCAGCCAATTTGTCTGTGTTCATTTCCTTTTTTTCATAGCCGAAACTTCCATAGCGGGAAGGAATAATCATCGCTTACACCATGGGAAAATTGCTGCCATGTTAGGGCCATTTTCTGTTATAATATAAGTCGGAGATAGTTTACGTATTCATATTCCTTTTAATGAATACTATTAGTTTTTTCATCTCTCATAACATTCCAATCAGATACTTTTTAAATACATACGTTTATTTTGTAATGGGTGTTTTGGATGTGCTATTTCATACATACATAGTACATACAATATGTATGTTGATGAGACTGTATCTGATACTGTACCTGAGAGTGGAGCTGAAACGGAAGTAATAATAGGCGAGGGGGAATGAAGTGACTGTAATAGTCGCGATATCTCGTGTTCTGTTGCGTACTGTAATATGAAATTAATCGCGGCGGTATTAAAATCATCAATTGAGTATACAGGAATGGACATCTCCCTTTTTTCTCGTGCGTTCTGTGATTTCGCTACCATTCTCAAATCCTCATCTCCCAGATCAGCCATGCAAAGTTCTCTCCAACTTCTTTTCGAGATATTGCTAGAATGCAAAACGCATCATAAAATTATCCTGCAGACGCCACGACTGCCCGACAGTGGGCCGAGTCCGCCGCTTCATCGAAGTAGTGCACGGTACACCGGAGCGGAGCAGCTGAGTATCATCTCCCACTCCATGGGAGTCACTCTTGCAAGGAAAGCCATCAAGGGGGAGCCACTCAACGATGGGAACGGTCAGTGCGACGAGAACAGAAACATGCTTACTTACTACCACAAGCCTTGAAAAAAATACATAGTACTTTCCATGTTCTTTGTCTCTAAAAATTGAGTCTAATTTCATGCATATGTATAATAAATACGACCTTTAGCTAAGTGCGAGATTGGCAAGCCCCTTCCCTTCGTGGATGCGTTCATCGGCCTGGCTGGGGCCAACTATGGCCTTTGCAGTTGCATGGGAGTTGCCTCTTACTCTTTACCGGCATGCAGCAGACAGGTATTTCAGATTTTTTTTTCAGAGAGTGTTATATGTACATACATACATTCATATACAGTACCGTCCAACATTGTTGGGTCCGAAATTAATCCGATTAATTAAATTAATTTAAATAATTCAAACTGGAATTGCGAAGTGCTGAGGACATGCCATGCGATTTCCTCCGAGGGTTTTATGTCTTTTTTCATTGCGCGACACCCTAGAAAAACCCTTTTCCAAAATATGCCGTAATGACAAAGTTCTGTCAATTTGACAAAGCTACGCTGTTTAGCGGCATTTTTTGCTAGGTGTTTGGCTGAGAAACGAGCTGGCTGAATCCAGCAGCCAAACTACAAACAACAAATTAGAGTGAAATTTTCTAAGCACTTCTTATTTTGTTTGAGTTTCTTAATTTGTTTTGCTTGAGTTTCTTATCATATTTGGTTATAAATGATAAGAAAAATGGAAAATAAGATTTTCTGTTGCGAGCAAAAAATTTGCTCTTTCAAAGCATCGAACCCCGGACCTTGGGACTCCCAATCAAACGCTGTCGCAATCAGAGCCGGTAACGGCCCGGCCCGCGGGCCGGGCCGGCCCAATTTCCCAGGGCCCCGGGCCGGGCCGGGCCCAAAAAAGGTGGGCCGGCCCGCAGGCCCGTTTGGGCCGGATAAGCACACGATGTCGTCCAGTCAGGACGACTGGTGGCATATGAAATGCAAAACTTCCCTCACATATTAATTTTTCTTTTCTAAAATATTTACTACTGTACTTTAAAATGAATCTTCGTTGCATGAAATTTTTCCTGTGAAGAATATTCATACCGCGCCGAGCAGGACACTCCTCCTGCAGCACTACAAGGGCTGAACGTCTATACATATGTATATTCTCCATGATACCCCTTTGGTTATTTTGAAAGGCAGTGACTTCTCGGTTCTCTCTCGGGTTGTGCTTTATTTTCTAATCTGCGAAAACATATTCTTGAGAAGCGGTAATGAATTTTCGCTCTGATATACTATTTTTCACTCTCTCGCTGTCTCTGTCTCGCTCTCTTCTCTCTCTCCATCTTCTTTCCATCTCTCTCTCTTCTCTCTCTCTCTTCTTTGTTTCTGTCTGATTTTCTTTCCTTTTCAAACTAGCTAAAAGGAGTGATAAGAGTTTAAACAATGTCAGTCAGCAGACAACATCAGAAAATCCGCCGTCCACTCGGCAGTTGGAGGCCCGAACTATTTGTTGACCCAAACATCATAATGCAACATCAGAGATGCTCCCGTCCTCTCGGCAGATGGTGATGGGTGGGGGAAGAAAGGTACCGGAGCAAGTTGCCGGGTCGGGAAGGTCCCTCCAGTTCTCCCCCAAGCGACGGTTTACTACCGCGGCTCATTAGAAAGCTCGTGAAAAATAGAGTGGCTAACACCCACATTAAACAAAATTTTGCGCGTGTGTAACTTAGTAGCATGTAGAAAACATGTAAACATGTTGAACAATATAAATTCTGAGTTTTAAGGTACTTAGTAGTTCATCGGAAATTTTTACCCGAATTTTTTGAAAATCGGGCTCAAACGGGCCTACGGGCCGGGCCCAAAATTCTAGGGCCCGGAAATGCTTCGGGCCGGGCCGGCCCAGACCTTGGGCCCGACCGGCCCAAAATTTTTGGGCCATTTACCGGCTCTGGTCGCAATACACCACACGTAGCTTGGGAAAGAGGGAATGTACCTTTCCTATCCCGACCGGACCCGACCAAAAATCAACCAGAAATGCAGTTATCGCCTAGAATGAAAAGAGATCGAAATAAGAGGGAGAGATAGAGAGGGAGAAGGAGAGAGATAAAACGAGACTGAGAGAGATATAGTGAACGAGAGAGAGGGAGAGAGAGAGAGAGAGAGAGAGAGAGAGATAGAGAGAGAGAGAGAGAATGAGAGAGGCAGCGAAGAGAGAGAGGTCGATCGCAGAGATTATCAACTCTTCGCAATGAAAAGTGTTGCGGTCTACGCTTTACAAAAATTAACCAGACAAGCCCCTTGAATCGTCATCCTCCACGCTTCTTTGGTGAGGCTGCGAACAATGTGATAAGAAAGGTACGTTCTATCCTGCTCGAGCTCCGTGTGGTGTATTGCGACTGCGTTTGATTGGGAATCTCAAGGTCCGTGGTTCGGTGCTTTGCAAGCGCGACTTTTTTGCTTGCAACAGAAAATCTAATTTTCCATTTTTCTTATCATTCATACCCAAAATGATAAGAAACTCAAGCAAAAAATATTGAACAGACGGGGTTCTGGCCAGGCGATAGCTGCGGTTTCCATAACGCCACGTGCAGTTTGCCCCTCCAGCCGCTGCCATGCAATGCGTCCACTTACTCCGACCTCTTCATGCAACTCAACCAAGTCTGCCATTTATTTTGGGACAAGGAAGAGCGGACATATTTGTATACCAAATATGTTTCCTTTATCGAAAGTTTTCCCAGTTGTTTTTCTTGTGTGATGCATCATGCCATTGTATACAGGATACTTTTCCCGAAGGCGATCGAGTCATAAGCGCATGGAGCACAGGTTAATGAGAAATTGACGCATTGAGCGTTTCCAAAAGCACATGCTCTTGCGTTTGTTCTTTAACTCTATTTTTTTTCTGCAACAATTTGGCGATTTTTTTTCAGCTGATGATATAATTCAAAATAGCGACCTTGTCTGGGGGCGAGTCTCATCCCGCGTAGTTCCATGCAAAAGGCAATGAAAGAATGTTTATTACTTGATTCTCTTTTTCCAGGAGAGCCATTTACCTGATATTGCATATGTGCCAACTGGTGGTTGCCTTCGCAGATGTTCCGATCGCTCTCGCACATGCAGACGTTGCCTTCGCAGATGTTCCGATCGCTCTCGCACATGCAGACGAAGGAGTTGACAGCCGACGACCAGCTCGCTTGGCTGCAATGACTGAAGCCATGAATGAATCTCCTCTCGCGATATGGTCCTTGTCTGTGTCCTTCCATTACTAAAATTTTGTATATATTTACGTATTTGCGAATATTTTCTTCATTTTACCACTCTCAGTTTATAGTTATTGGATTAATTCAATGAAAAAGCAATTGAAATAAAGTACATAAATGTCACGGAAGGAAACATTTTATTAAGAATCTCAATTTTAAAAAGAGCAGCTATAAACCTTTCAGTAGTTGCTTTCGTTTTGGCGATGTAGTGATGTGACGCTTTCTTCTTTGGTCAAACAGCTTGGAGTTGAATAAAACAGGGTTCAAATTATATGAAATTCTAGCTTTTTTCTCATTGTCTCAGCCGCTGCAAACTTCTGTATTTTAAAGGGGGGGGGATTAGTGATCACTGTGTGAGCAATACACAACCGCGAAAGGACTTGGAGAGAGAAGAGCATCTCTCTCCCCTCTCCCTCTCTCTTTCTCTTTCTCTTTCTCTCCTTCCTTGCCTTGTGTTTTGTGCATCTGTGCAGTCTTCGTAAGCCGTCGGAGGAGTGATAAGAAATGGCTTAAATCCGCCACCCGCCGCCCGTCTCAACTCGTCGTGGACAGCAGAAGCAGCCGCGTCAGAGACCGCTTCCTCGAGATGCTCCGCGCTCTCGAACTCCTCCTTCTCTTCTCTGCTGTTGTATCTTTCGCTGTCGCTGACAGTGTCAAAGGGCCGATCACTCCTCATTTTAAGAACTGGCTCGACAAGTCAGTCTTACAAGATTTTTTACATAACTTCATTTTTGATTGAATTTATGGGCCATTCAAACAGGAATGGATATGGTGCAGACGACTTTGAGCGGAAGGCCTGGGGAACACAGGGCAGCTATGGAGGAAAGCAGAGTGACGCCGATGAGGTAAGCTTTAAAGGAGTCGAGGGAATTTTGGATTTTCTGTAATGTCTTTCGCAAAAGAGAAAAAAACATCTATTAAACCAGAACGGAAAATGTAGTATCATCCCTAGAGTGTTGCATTGGTTTAGTCTTCAGGTGAAGCGCATTCCGGTCGTCTTCATCCACGGCAACTCAGACGCCGCTTTAGCATACGGATCACTCAAGTCGGGCTGGGACAAGAGCATCGAACACTTCCAGAATAAGGGAGGATACACTCCGGCAGAGCTCTACGCTGTCTCGTGGGGAGACGCTAATTCCTTACATTCGGGAGAGAGGTCGTGTTTTGAACCACAGGAATTATGTCTTGTGTAACATATACACATTGGTGTTGTGGTAATTGTACCGCTGACTAGAGAGCAGAAAGAATATGACGCATGGTGAAGCAATCTCTCTGCAGACGCCACGACTGCCCGACGGTGGGGCGCGTGCGCCGCTTCATCGAGGCAGTGCACGCGTACACGGGGGCGGAGAAGCTGAGCATCATCTCCCATTCCATGGGAGTCACGCTGGCAAGGAAGGCCGTCAAGGGAGGGCCACTCAACGATGGCAACGGTCAGTGACGCCAGCACCAGTTCCTCTTTCCATTATTCTAATTTAAATTAAACATTTTATTTTATTTTTATCTTATAGTATGCCCTTGAAATAACATCGAAAATTTGTTTTAATATTGATTACTGCAATCAGAACTATGTACATATATGCATACATATTTGTCAGTACCTTGTAACATCGGCAAGCCTCTGAAATACGTGGACGCCTTCATCGGGTTGGCGGGCGCCAACTTTGGCCTCTGCACCTGCGAGGGCGCTGCTGCCTACCTTCAGCCTTCATGCAATCCAAAGGTTCCATTCCAAGCTCGATTAGTTTGTAAATGAAGGATGAGAAAGAATGTGAATAGACGGGTTTCTGGCCGGGCGACAGCTGTGGCTTCAACTACTTGACATGCGGTCTGCCCATCCAGCCTTGGCCATGCAACGCCCCCACTTACTCCGAGCTTTTCACGCAACTCAACTTGGTTCGTACTCTTTGCAAGCAATAAACTGGCACCTTTAGAATGCAAATCCCACATACATACATACATAGTATTTATAGTAATAGTAAAACGTTGGAATTCTTTGCAGGATATTACCCGCGAAGGAGCTCGAGTCATTAGCGCATGGAGTGCAGGTTCGTTAAAAAAAGAAAAGAAAAACTGAAAAGTACACTATCGTATGTGCTTGATTAATGTTATTTCAAGCTGACGATGTAATAATGAGCGGGAACCAAGTGTGGGGCCGGCCGACCAGTCTCATCCCGCGCAGCTCTGGTCAAAAGGTCACTGTTTTCTGCTGGCATCTAACTGACATCTAAGGTTATTTAAATGTCATTTTATAGACGTACCTCGCCTACTCTCACATGAACACGAAGGAATTGACGGTCGACGATCAGCTGGCTTGGCTGCAAGGACAGAATCCATGAAAGACACTCTTTCCATCAGTTAAACGTGTACATATCCATCTTCTCCTGGCCGTTCGTGATCCTGTGAATTAGGATCACGAATTGTCGAATACGCGAGTGCGCGTTATGTAAATACATAAATCACTATCAGTGTTGGTTAAAAGTTAGAGATGACAAGAATTTATTAGTCATAACCACATGTGAAAAATGGAAAAATGCCATTCACACCTAACAGTGAGAATGATACATATGACGCGATTTGCGAGAGAATCGTAAGGAAGCCAAAGAGCCGGGGACCCGGCAAAATTAGATTTCGCTCAAAAGCTCCTTATAGGTACTTTTTAACACGGCGAAACTATTGGAATGGGTCCTGGAGTCTGAAATCGCCATATTGGCGAGCTGTGCGAGGTTAAAAATTCGAGAGCCCGATAAAACTTTCAGAGATGGTCGCACATTCGCGTTCGCTGTTTGGCACACAATAAAGTTATATTAGTGAAAATTTGGTCATAAATAGACAAGATATTGCTTTATAAAGTTACTAAAGTAGAATTTGAAAATATTCACTTTTATGGTCTCAGTGGACTCTAGACTTTGGTGAGGCGTCATTCTCTTATATGGAAAATAATCATGGGTTTTCTATCTTAAGTTGTAGAGCAAAAAATTATCTTTCCAATGAGCTATAGTATGCCAGATACCGACGAGCTTTTTTATGTTTCCAAATCATAAAACTGTTGAAATACGCTTGGTTCAGTGCCTGTGCATCGGCTTGCACTTTGTTTGGGCGTTACCCACGCCGAAACCGCAACACAAGCGATATACCGCATGAAGGTAGTCTAGGGAATTTATGTAGGTTTTTATGTAACTGTTTAAATAAAAAATTTAAATGCAAAACAAATTTATTAAATGCCGGGAAAAAGAGTTCGCTCGCACGGGGCATCGAACCTGGGACCCTTGTATAGCGACCCCAACTCATTCGCACTACACTAAACCATCCTTTGTGAGCCAGCCAATGCCATTCTTCTTACCCTGCCCGGTGCATAGGTCAAATATTCGCTGAACCTGCGTATTTTAACAGTTTTATGATTGGGAAACATAAACAAGCTCGTCGGTATCTGGCATACTATAGCTCATTGGAAAGATAATTTTTTGCTCTACAACTTAAAATAGAAAACCAATGATTATTTCCCATATAAGAGAATGGCGCCTCTCCAAAGTCTAGAGGCCGCTGAAACCATAAAAGTGAATAATTTCAAATTCTACTTTAGTAGCTTTATAAAGCAATATCTTGTCTATTCATGTAGTAAATATTGCTTTATTATGGGCGAAACTGCAAACGCGAATGTGCGACCATCTCTGCAAGTTTCATCGGTCTCTCGAATATTAAACCTCGCGCAGCTCGCCAAAATGGCGATTTCAGACTCCCGGACCCATTCCAATGGTTCGCCGTGTTATAAAGTACCTATAAAGAGCTTTTGAGCGAAATCTAATTTTGCCGGGTCCCCGGCCATTTTGATACTCTCGCAAATCGCGTCATATGTATGTGCATATTCATATAAATTATTATGAAGCGAATTGGCAGTCGGTCAGTAGGCCTACAATTGAATAAGATTCTCAAGAATAAAACGGAACACTTGGCTTGACTTCTTCTTTCTTGTTTCTTCGAAAAGGAGGGAAAGAAGCGAGGGTGGCGAGCAGCTGGCCAGTGAGGAGGGAGGGGGGGGGGTGGCAGAGGAATCTCTGCCAGCCCACGGCTGCCATTCAACTCGGCACTCGTAAATGCTATGGCGATACCCAGAAGCCTCCCTCTTCCCAATTCAACGAAGGGCAGCTCTGCAGACATGATGGATGGAGAAAACAGAGAACTGGAGAGACTGGCAGAGAGAAGCAGAGAAAGGAGAGAGTGACTGAGAGAAGCAGAGAAGAGAGAGAGTGTGACTGAGAGAAGCAGGGAAGTGTAGGCCAAAGCATGCGGCAGGAAAGAATAGCACGGATAAAGAAAGCGATCAGAGTACAGCAAGCAGAGACGAGAAGTGTACGACAGAGAGGAAAGAAGAGAACGTGTGATCCAGAGAGTGGAGACAGAACGCGAAAGAGAGAGCCGAGAGAGAAAGAGAGAAATGCTCGCCCTTCACAACACAACACGCGTTGCAGGGGCGGCTTGAGCTTTTCTACGAAAAGCACCCATCGTCACCTCCGAGAATATCTGTGCACCAGGCAGCTGGAAGAAGAAGTCGCGAGAACCGCGACGCGTCGGGGCGGACGCGTCCTGCGGTTGGGTATAAAAGAGCCCGAGGGTGAGAGTGGGGCACAGTGAGTCTTTCGCTCAGTCTCAGTCCCAATCATGTGCGACGAGGAGGTGGCAGCGCTCGTGGTGGACAATGGCTCCGGCATGTGCAAGGCCGGCTTCGCCGGAGACGATGCCCCTCGCGCCGTCTTCCCCTCCATCGTCGGCCGTCCCAGGCATCAGGGAGTCATGGTCGGCATGGGACAGAAGGCAAGTCTTGCTATACTTCGTTTTGATCTCACAATATAAATACATATATCTTTTCTTTAATTTACCATACATAGTTTAGGATTAGTTCATTGAATAATTATATTAGTTCTTTTTTCTGAAGGAGAAAGTTATACTTAAAAAAACTTTAAAACTTTAAAAACTTTATTCGCGCGTATCGGGCCAATGTGTTGATGGAATACACGTTTATCTATCACATGGAAGTGGGCGATCGATGGGAGCAGCGTAGAGATTGAGAACTTCTGTATAATTATTTTATACATAGGATTATTTAGTTTATTAATTTATCTAAATTACATGATGTACTGTAAAAGAGGAAATAGAATAGCTTCGCAAAATGACTTAGTGAGCATTGTCTAGGTCGGAATAGCGGTGAAATACGATTGGCTCGATATGGCAGAACATAAGATATTTTTCGTTTCCAAACATTCATCCTAACAATGGAAGAAAAGGGAAAATTTATACAAAATCGCTGTAGGTTCTGCCGTTAAATTTCGTAAAGTGTTAGATATAAAACTTCTTTCCTTTGCAGGACTCGTACGTCGGAGACGAGGCGCAGTCCAAGCGTGGTATCCTCACTCTGAAGTACCCGATTGAGCACGGCATCGTCACCAACTGGGATGACATGGAGAAGATCTGGCACCACACTTTCTACAACGAGCTCCGCGTTGCCCCCGAGGAGCACCCCGTCCTCCTCACTGAGGCTCCCCTCAACCCCAAGGCCAACCGCGAGAAGATGACCCAGGTTCAGCTCTCGTTTACATTTTTATTAGACAATGATATTTCGAATTGATTTTTCAGGAAAGTGTTGATATGTCCACACAATATAATATGAGACCAATGTAAAGTTTCTTCCCATTGCAGATCATGTTCGAGACCTTCAACACCCCCGCCATGTACGTCGCCATCCAGGCCGTGCTCTCCCTCTACGCCTCTGGCCGTCAGTTTTCGTCTTTGGCATAAAGAAGAAAAAAGTGAGAGAGGGAGGGAGGGAGAAAAAGAGATAACGAGTGCACAAAAAGAGAGAGAAAATGAAATAGATAAAAAGAGTGCCGAAAGAGAGAGAAAGAGAGAGAGAGAAAGAACGAGTGCAATAGAGAGAGAATGAAAGAGATAAAAAGAGTGCACAAAGAGAGAGAAAGAGATAGACAGAGAGAGGGAGAAAACAACACCTTTGTGTCTCAATTGGCGAGTGATAAATAAATAAATAAGGAAAACCGAACAGGTACCACCGGAATCGTCGTTGACTCCGGAGATGGAGTGACTCACACCGTTCCGATCTACGAGGGATACGCGCTCCCCCACGCCATCCTCCGTCTGGATCTGGCTGGCCGTGACCTGACTGACTACCTCATGAAGATCCTCACTGAGCGTGGTTACTCCTTCACGACCACGGCCGAGCGTGAGATCGTCCGTGACATCAAGGAGAAGCTCTGCTACGTCGCCCTCGACTTCGAGCAGGAGATGGCCACGGCCGCCTCTTCCTCTTCCCTCGAGAAGTCCTACGAACTCCCTGACGGACAGGTCATCACCGTCGGAAACGAGCGATTCCGCTGCCCCGAGGCCCTCTTCCAGGTATGTTCAAATTCCATCCACGGGAACAGAATTGAATTGGGCAGAAAAATCCATTCAGACGCAATTTAAACATTCCATTGCGATGAAAAGAGATAAAAAATAAATTAATATCCCGTTATCAGCCGTCTTTCCTCGGCATGGAATCGGCCGGAATCCACGAGGCGACCTACAACTCGATCATGAAGTGCGACATTGACATCCGTAAGGACCTCTACGCCAACAACGTCCTCTCCGGAGGCACCACCATGTACCCCGGAATTGCTGACCGCATGCAGAAGGAGATCACCGCCCTTGCCCCGAGGTGAGAGAGTGGAGAGAGTGAGGAGAGAAGCTAGAGAAAGAGAGAAATGAATGGTTTCCTTGCAGCACGATGAAGATCAAGATCATCGCCCCTCCCGAGAGGAAGTACTCCGTGTGGATCGGCGGCTCCATCCTCGCCTCCCTCTCCACCTTCCAGCAGATGTGGATCTCCAAGGCCGAGTACGACGAGTCCGGCCCGTCCATCGTCCACCGCAAGTGCTTCTAAGAAGTCTTCACTCGCTGCTCGCTCACTGCCTTCTACGCCTTCTTTTTCTCGCTCAATCTCTTTTCATTGTTTGTTTCATACTTCGGATGGAAGAAAAAAAGAAGGATAATCATCACTGCCCAGTCGCCCAGCGACGCTGAATAACATGATTCATTGTATATCTTCTCTACACGCTATATATCATCTTTCTCGTTCCCGGGTTCGCGACAATAAAAATTCGCCAATCGCGAACAAATTTCTTTTCTTCGAAATATCCAAACATGCTCAATGGCCCGCAATTACAAGAAAGATGTCTGCTTTTGTGTGCACAAGAAGAAGTCGAACGACTGCTTTATTCCGAGTCTCGGGACACGACGGAAACGGCGAGGATGCTGACGAAGAAGTGTAGACTGGAGAGAGACCTTCTGCAGCTACCCCTTACAATTAGAGTCCTCCGTTCGGTCCACCTAAAGCAAGAAGAACATGGGAACTTTCAAAGAACACAACATAGTTTATATTCACAAAAAATATAAAGATGACTTACAGTTCCAAATGGAGCCGCAGTCATCGTCGCAGTGGACTGACGAATCTGAAAAAACTACTTTGTTTACTCAAACATTACTGACATAAAAAAACAGAAACGCACCAAAATGTCGCGTGTGCGTTGGCCATTGGCCCGGACGCCATCGGACTAAACATCAGCAACGTTTTCAACCACTCATTTCTCATTCAGGAAACTCTTGAATTAAATTACTCCGTGCTTACCCCCAGAACGTCCTGGAAGAAGGGATGCTCGAGGAGGGCCGCGCCGTGGAGACGATTGCGCGGCGAGTAGGTCAGGATGGCCGCCAGCAGATCGGTGGCCGCGCCCACGACGGGCAGGCCGCCGAGACGAGACGGAAGCCGGCCATTCGGGTCCGCCAGGTTTAGGGCCTGAAAAGGAGGATCGAGTATTCACATAGTTGATTCATGGCAGCAGACATGATCGAAGCCTCTCTTCTCAGTGACGGGGACGGTGGCCTCGGAGGGGACGCGCATCCTTCGGAGGTCCATCTCGTTCGGCGGGCCGAGGGCAGACACGATCATCTGCAGCTGCTCAGCACCGTTCTGCAAGCACAGCAATTAAAATGGAATTATTATTATTACTTTAATATACAATATAGTGATATTCCTTGAAGAAGCACGACCTTGCCGCGGAAGAGCTCGCGCGTCTTGAGCATCTCGCCGAACACGCAACCGGCCGACCACACGTCCACGAGGTGCGTGTAGAGGCGGCTTCCGAGAAGCATCTCGGGCGGGCGGTAGTGGCGAGTCACCTCAACCACAAATATATTCATTTATAAGATTGTACCTTTATTATTATTTTTAGTCATTTCCGATTGATATGGTGCCTTGAAAGAGCTTGGTTAATAGTGTACTTGATAGGCCGTGGAGCGGTCGCCTCTCTGGATGATCTTCGCCGACCCAAAGTCTCCGATCTGGAGGAGTCCGGCCTCGTTGTTGACGAGGATGTTGATCGGCTTCACGTCTCGGTGCGCGATTCGATTCTCAAAGATAAATCATTCAATAATTCCAATTCGTTCTTTTCTTTTTAAACGTTAATATCTTAATTGCCGGTGAAAAGTCAGGAAACTGAGACGAACAGAGGCGAGGAAGTCGAGGCCATTGAAGAGCTGCCAGGTGAAGATCTTGATGTCAACGATGTTCATCTCGGATCGGATCAACTGAAAGCAACAGTAAAAATGTAAAAGGTAGTTCTAAAATAAAATAAAAGCTGAAATGTGTAAAATAACCAACCGTCTGCAGCGTTTCTGGCATGTAGGCAAAGACGAAACCTTCGCAACTCTCAAATTGCAGAATAAGTTTCGTAAATAAGTTTTCTTTAAAAAATAAATTTTTCTTTAAAATTCAGCTCGGAAACCGTTCCGTCGATGGAGCGATTCCTGAATTTGTAGAGCAGTTGGATGATGTTGCGCGGCTGGGCACGGCGCATCCCTGCCAAGAGAAGAAGCTCGTCGCTACGGACAGAGGTCTCTGCAAAGAGAATTTGGCAGAGAATAGAAGAGAGAGAGAGAGAAAGAGAGAGATTGGGCGGAGAGAAGGAGAGACGGGCAATGGAATATTTGAAAAATAACTAATGCACGAATCGCGGATGGGAACAACTCACTGGGCCACGTCTTCTTGATGGCGACCTCAATGGCTTCTTGATGGCGACCTCAATGGTTTCCGTACGAGACGTCCCCTGAATGTTGACAAGAGAATTCGCTTTATTGTTGCATCATCCAATGACTGACCGGTAAACATTGGAGAAGACGCCGGAAGAGCACCACCTGAGGTCGGCGAGCTCGAGCTCGAGGCTGCTGTCGTCGCGGACGTCCACTGCTGCCTTCAACAACCACAGTATTTATCTATGAACATATAAATTTTTTTACAATTTTAAATGAATCCAAGTTCTGATGAGACAGGCCTGGGTGTGCTTGCCGTACTTGGTCTCGTCGTCGAGAAACGACTGGTATGTCGAAGCCTCAACAAATACTCAATTGCTCATGAAGGGACAACTTTCAGGAATACAGTGCGGAAGGCGGCATAAGCTCTGACCGGAGCAGAGCGCGAGCCGTGTACAGAAGTGGGCCGAGCGGGAGGACGCTCTGTCGACATCTGCGAGGCATTCCCGCGTCGCGGGCGTCTTCGCTGGTCCTGTAAAGAAAGATCATGGATACTATAGACACACTAATCTAACAATCCAAGGAAGCTTCCTTAATAAATTTTTTAAATATTACTCCTTTGCAATCTTCGGTCATTATAATTCTTTCAAATTGCAATGTCAAATTTCCATCTTCATCAAATGAAATTAAATCGTCCTGCAAATCTCATCGATACAACATTTTCATGAATTCATCCGAAAATATTCTTCTCATTATCCGAATTTCGGCTTTGTGTCGCCACAATTCAAATTTTTCAGTCGCCTTTGTTTCCGTCCAAGCATACTGACACTGGAGCTACTATGACGGCCTGAAATGGAAAGGCATCTTTAGCATATTTTGGTTCCAGATCAACGTTTGCTTTTTTTCAAACATTAGTTCAATATGATAGAAGATTCAAAATGGCGGACTCTCGCTGCTGCTTTTCGCGGGGTTTTTTTCCCCGCTACTTCGGAAGAGCTTCTTGAGCCAGTTGTTCATCTCCTCTTCTCGTAGAGCTTGACGAAGGGGAGAGGAGACTGGAGATGCAGCCGGCTGGATACGAAGAAGATGATAGAAGTGATGCCAGCACTGCATTTTAGACACCTTTTATAAGTTTCTGAAAGTGCATTTTTAGTTATACTGTTCTTGCATAACTGATGGATAAAAGAAGTATAAATGCCCTTAAAGGAGGTCCGAGGCGAATAAATAATGTTTTGTTTTTTTCGCCTTATTTGGTCGGGTTGTGCTAGAAACTTCGATCCCAAGTGTCCCGAAGTCACAAAAACCTTCATGCCCTGAGGAAATTAACACTGTTTTCTACTTTGAATTCCCAAATATTTTATTTTCCCGCCATTTTCAAAAATTTTTGAAAGAGCCACACTGTGGCCGCTGGGGCCAACCGAGTCATGCCCATGAATTGCATACAAATGGTGCGCGCAACCAACATTGGCCGGGTTTTTCTTAACACGTAGCCTCACCTGGCAGTGGTGCAAACCACAAGTTTCTGGGGAGAGAGGCAAGGAGCAGTAGCACCATTTCTTTTGATTCTTTACTCCGTACTTTTTATCATTCCGTCCAAATCCGTCAGGGACTTCGTGGTAGGAGTTTTTCTCTTTAGGCCTCCTTTAACAATAAAGAACATCGTTGGCCTACATACATATTTCACGTTCGCACTGTATTTTTGAACAAACTTGTTTATTCCTACAATGAAAACAAATAAATATCCTGCCATGAAGTCTGAATGAATTTCAAAATAATTTTATCTGTTACTGAATAACTTCTCGTATTGAAGTGGTAAGTTTGAAGAAATTAAATTAGTCATAGTTTGAATATTTTGCATCACGACTGCACAATGTTTAGGATATATGAAACAATGTGATTGAGAGTGAGTGTTATAATGATAATGACGAAGATAAGTTCGACTGGCAGAGGTTTCACAGGTTCGGCTTGTCTGAAATCCCTCAACTCAAGCGCCGACTCCACTCGACTCCGCGTCCTTGGATGGGGCAGGGGAGGCGCGGAAGGAAGAGTCTCGGCGACCACGGGATAGAGAGGGCGAGTGGATGCTTCTCTTCTCAGGCGCTCATTCTCCGCGCGAAGCTCAGCCATTGTTGCTTCTGCTTCTTTGAGACGGCGAGAGAGGTCCACCTGAACAGTGAAGATGAAAAACAACACGAATTGTACGGAAATGAGTAATTAATTGCAACTTCAACGACGAAAAACCGCTCAAGATTTGCTAATAGAATTTGTTAATATACTCAGGGCAAGCAAAAACTCACCAAGAACCATTGCATATTCCTGGCTTCCTCTTTCACGCAATTGCTGCCTCCGGCAGTCTGATAGTCCGCCATAACAGCGTAAGGTCTGTATTGATACATACATATGTAGGCACATACATATGTATGCATGTACATACATACATATTTCTATTGAAAAATTTCGATTAAATAATAAGTGTTTGGAAAGAATAAGAGATAAATTGTTTGTAGTCGAACTCCCGAAATAAAAAAAGCAATTTCCATGCAACGGCCGATAAGGAAATCATTTTGCTTCTCTCATTGTCAGTTTCAAAACGTTAAACCTGAATGTTGTTTTACAAGAGAAATACGAAATCATTTCACCAGGAAGGGCAAACGGTGATGCTAAGGATGAAAATATAATCAATTTGTGTCCATTCCACTGGCACGAAAGAGAAGGAAGAGAGAAAAGATGAAAGGTGTCACTGAATAGAAGGGGGAAAGGCGTGGAAGGTAGGGAGAAAATGAACAGAGAGAGAGAGAGAGAGAGAGAGAGAGAGAGAGAGTAAGAGAGAGACAGAGGGAGAGAGAAGCTGTTCTGCCTTGTGAGTCACTATACACCCATATGCTCAGATAAGGAGACCCACGGGTTCGTTTTGTACGTTTTCACACTCATGCCATGTCGTTCGACTGCAATAAATCTTTATTTAATATATTTAACATTTTAAATAGTACCATTCGTTATCTGGAACATGTATAGTGACACAAAATTCTAAATGTTGTTAGAGTTTTTGAATTCGAACTGGACAGCCTTGGCTTGGCTTGAGAATCATGTCAAGGCAGCGTTGGTTCTGATCGAATGAGACGACTCCGATGAAACGGAAGCGGCGGAGCAGCCAAGAAATCATCACTAGCTTCTCGCGAATTGCAAACTTTTGACCTTAAGATGGTTCTATCATGATAAGAGAAAATCGGTTAATAATCTTTCTCAAGTCCATCTGATAGTAATTTAATAATGCAAAAGGTACCGATTCCGTGGTCCGGCTGAGAAGGGAATGTAGTCGAAGACGTGGTGCTTGGTTTCGCTCTCCTTCAGAAAACGCTCAGGAATGAAAGAGTACGGCTTCTCATAGACCTTAAAGAGTTTAGTGTTTGCCTGAATGTGCTGCTGACATATTCATTAAGGTGAATGTCAATGGACGGATGCGCCAGCTGGGAGGATGTGCTGGCCTGAAATACAACAGTCATCGAATGTATAAATACAGAAATTGAGTGAATGTATTATGTATAGTAGAAATGCATGCGCTTCTAGTACCCATAGGCAGGTCCCCTTGGAGCTCTCGGATTATATTCGGTGCTGATGGATACAGGCGGAGTCGAGGAATGGCATCTCACGGACGTGGGCCGTCGTGCATTCTCCGTCAGGGTCAGCAGCTGTTTCACAATCAGTCAATCATCTCATCATCAAGTACCAAGTGAGCACATTGAAGACAACCCAATTTTGTTCACCAGGAGTTATACTTACAAAAGCGCTACAATACTTCCCCTCTGGCCCGCTCCTGCGCCTCCGGATGGCACGCAAGACACCACAAAAGCCAACCTTGCGCAGCTGCCGTCGTGTCGTGGCCTGAATTGGAGAGCGGATTACCGGACGGGTGGGCGGAGCTTGTTCCGACGATGTTCAACCTGCGCCCATGAAAGTCTCGACTTCCTCCTGAATGCGAGATATCCAGCAGCATGTCAACGAAGCAAATCTTTTTTTTTCTTCTTCAGTTAATTCACAGGAGGCATTAACACCAAAATCGACTGAATCTCGCTTGTGCAAAAAAAACTGGAAGCGAATACTATATGCCTCTTATGAAGGAGTACTTATGCAACTTGTCAACCGAGTGGCTTATGTTAGACTGTTTGCTAGCGATCATGCCAGGGAGGATTAGATGAAGACATCAGCACGAGAGCGATTACGATAAACACTTTTTTCTTATTCATCATTGTCTTTCATCGGTTCGCTTGAACGTACCCCTGATATCCTTTGGGATCTAACACGAAAAAAGATTGTTGTCAAGTAATGCTCCCATTTCATTTTAAAAACAAATAGTTCGAGGACGAAGATAAATTCAAAATGTTCTCTGCTACAATACAGCTTTGCAAATAAAATGCGTACTGTGCATGACCATCACAGAATACAGAAAGGAGCTCAGGAAGAGATTATTTCACGCCATCTAGAGAGTTGAGCCATCAAATACAAGTGATGCTCGTATGAAGCAGCATTTCCAGTTGATATAAAAAGGAGCAATTATAGGGCTCTGAATCTGGCTCATCTACATGTTTGCAGAAAAGTTTATGCATTTCAAAACTACTGTCACATCATAATCGTAAATCAGCTCATATTCTCATTTGCTGTTTCGTATTGCTTGAATCCCGCATATGAAATGAATTGTATGCTTTATTTTCCCTGAAGCCAAATCGTTGTAAATGTCGAAAAAGATTAGAAGAGCAAAGTATAGAAGTGTGTTCTGTTCTCATTTTATTGCTTGTGTATAACTGTTCCACGAAACGAATTGAGTTGAATTGCGGGGGCGTTTCTCACTGGACTCTTATCATCTTCAAGTATTGGACTTCTGGCACTGCCTGAAACCACGAGAGCATCATTTGGACTCCACTGGAAAGCGATAAGAACACCAAGAGAACTTGAAGAACTAGCAAAATCGGATGTAAAGAAAGAAATGATACAAGAGAAAGGGGGAACAGTAGATCAAGAATCGGGGGCGGCTTCGTCTTTCGTTGTCTTGACACGCGGCATGACATTTTAAGCACCAATAATCGAGCATATCAGCCACCGAGAGCTTATATAAGAGATGTCAGTGGCATGGATTCATCATTGCTTCTCTTTTGGAAGGCAATCGGATCGAAATGGTTAGCCAAGACTTTTTAGTCTTCTCTTGGTATTTTAGATCAACCAAAAATAATGGAAAGTAGAATGTTAATTTAAAAATACATACCTACATATATATATATACATTATCTCGGCAACGTATTTTGTTTCGTAAGTACCAATAAATGATTGCTAATTATTCTTTATTTAGCAATTCGTCGTGCTGATCGCCCTCATCGGGCTAGCCTCTGCCATCCCGGATGCAGCTCTGCTGCTGAAGGGCAAGGACCTGGCTGACTACGTCAATGCTGCGCAGAGGGAATGGGTCGCCGACCATAGTCTGGCTGAGACTTTTGCTAGGAGAGTCAACTCACTCATGAGCATCAAGTACACAAAGCATCCTGCTGATGTTAAGGTTACTTTGAAGAACGGAATTTTTTTAAACAATAATCGACTTTTCATTAAGTTCATCATATTACCTTCAAGGAATGCCTTCTAAAAAGCGTTGATTTCAGGCCGAGGAAGTGAGTCTGACGAAGGAGCAGCTGGCAGCCATCCCCGACTCCTTCGACGCCCGCCAGCAATGGCCGCAGTGCTCCAGCATCGGCTACATCCGAGACCAGTCGGACTGCGGCTCATGCTGGGCCTTCGCTGCCGCCGAGGCCATGTCTGATCGCATCTGCATCGCCTCGAACGGCGCCAAGCAGCCCGTGCTCGCCGCCACCGACCCGCTCGCATGCTGCGGATCCTACTGTGGATACGGGCTAGTACATACATACATACATACATACAGATCTTTATATTGCAAATGCAAATTTTTAAATAATTCAGTCTTCTGTTAAAATAATATTGCATTTTCAGTTGCCGTGGTGGCTACCCAATCCGCGCCTGGAACTGGTGGGTGCGCACCGGAGTTGTCACTGGCAACGGCTTCTACGAAGGCAGCGGCTGTCTGCCGTACCCGATCGAGCCCTGCGGCACGCACACCTTCAACGGCACTGTCCACCACCACGACTGCAAGGGAGAGGCATCCACTCCCTCGTGCACCAAGAAATGCCAGTCTGGATATGCTACCGCGTACGAGCAGGACAAGTGGCATGGTTGGTCTTGGATGACGAGAAGGCGGTGAGAGACGACAACGAGAGAGTGTAGGGGAAAGAGAGAGCAAAGAGTGGTGAGTGGATTGTAAATACAATTACCAGTCTCCCACTACGAAAGAGAGCAAAGTAGCTGCTTGAGGGAAGTCAGCGTACGCGGTGCACGCGACGGAGGCAGCGATCCAGCAAGAGATCCTCACGAACGGCCCGGTCGAGGCTGCTTTCACTGTCTACGCTGACTTCATGCACTACAAGACTGGAGTCTACCATGTTAGCACGCAACAAACTAGGAAAACATTTCAAAGTGTACCAGTCTGTTCGTCTATCTTTCTTGTTATTAAAATGAATTTTTTCAATTAAAATTGTATTTTTCCATTTGTGAATGTCTTTATTTCAGCACACCGCTGGAGGCGTTGAGGGAGGCCACGCGGTCAAGATCATCGGGTGGGGAGTCGAATCCGACACCAAGTATTGGCTCGTTGCCAACTCGTGGAACGTCGAATGGGGACTTGATGGTGAGCCTGCGAATCTTTTTCTTTTATTCCAAATACAGACACAATGAAACGTTTTTGTATACTTTTTAAGTGTGTATGTATTTTTCTACAAAGTGTTGTGTTTTGAGTTTAATTGTTTAATTGTTACATAGATTGACTGAACCAGGAATGTGAGTTTTCAGGCTTCTTCAAGATCCGCCGTGGCCACGACGAGTGTGGAATCGAGAAGGGAATCGTGGCCGGCTTGCCCAAGTTGTAGAGCTTGTGCCGACCATTTTAATATTTTTTATGTTTCGAAAATTGAATCTGATAAAGTTACATGATTTGGCACACCTGGAATTCACAAGCAACAAGATGATCTTCTTAGAAAATATCCACGAATGTTGAAAAGCAAAACATCACTGCTGTTCCGGATAAAATAAGCGCCAGGATGAACTCTCAATGATGTGTGGTTGAACTAGCGGAGTTCATCGCATGTGTTAATAGTGTTCTAATATTTAACCGACATAGTGTCACAGAAGAACTTGCGATTGGCCAAAAGATGTTCAGAAGCAGCACGGTCGCCGACGCGTTCGCAACTCATCGGATTCCTTCAAGATGGCGGGGGCGGCGACCTGCCCCTCCCTCCGCCCCTCCACGTGTCGAGGACGTCTCCCGGGGCTGCTGCTGTACCCGCGGGATAATAAGGCAAATCTTAGATATTTTCCTTATGCTGCCTTATTTCTGTTCCCACATCAGTTTTTGATTATTACTGAAAGTTGAACTTATAGGCGACAGTGTACTGGCTAAGAGATTTCCAAGACTATCTATGAAATGTATAATCCTAGGTTCGAATTAAAGGCTTCATTTCGGCCTAATTTTGCTCATTATGAAAGACAGAGCTTTTCCTGCTAATAGATGTACATACATATATGTATGTATGTATATTTATGCGTACATACATGCATATTGCATGAAAGTTCCGCATAGGTACCTCGCATTTCATAAGCTTTAATATTTCATCATGTTGCTTAGTTTCTTTCCATTCTTCTGCTGCATGTAACAAGGTATAGGTTGTATCTTTTATTATTGCAAGTTTTATTAATAATATTTATATATGTAATATACAAAATGCGTATGGCACAGTGGAGACATCTTAGACCTTGGCGAGACCAGCGACGATTCCGGACTCGATGCCGCACTCGTCGTTGCCACGGCGGATCTTGAAGTAGCCTGAAACGACAATCAATGAGAAAAATTAACATTTTCTCATTATTATATTCGTTTTAAATATTGCTTTATGAATTATCAGAATCTTACCGTCAAGTCCCCAGTCGTTGTTCCACGAGTTGGCAACGAGCCAGTACTTGGTGCCGGATTCAACTCCCCATCCGAGGATCTTGACGGCGTGGCCTCCCTCAACGCCTCCGGCGGTGTGCTAGAAACATAATCACTTTAATCACATTTTGAAAACTGTGGTTTTTAAATATTAGAAACCGTTGGTTTACAGTGTAAGTAGATTGCACTTACGTGGTAGACACCGGTGGTGTAGTGCATGAAGTCGGAGTAGACAGTGAAGGCAGCCTCGACGGGGCCGTTGGTAAGAATCTCCTTCTGGATGGCGGCCTCGTTGGCCGGGACGGCGTAAGCAGACTTGCCTAAAATCAATATTTCTCAAGTTAAGCTACCAACATTGTGTGATTGTTAAATGTTGATGACAGATCATTCTTCATAACATTCAAAATGTACTGACCGAACACCTTGTCCTGGGCATACGGGGTGGGGTATCCGTTCTGGCACCTCTTGGTGCAGGACGGGGTGTCGGCCTCCTCGAAGCAGTCGTGGTGGTGGACGGTGCCGTTGAAGGTGTGCGTGCCGCAGGGCTCGATCGGGTACGGCAGGCAGCCAGCTCCCTCGTAGTAGCCGTCTCCGGTGACGAGGCCAGTCTTGACCCACCAGTTCCAGGCGCGGATTGGGTATCCTCCCTCGCAGCCGTATCCACAGTAAGATCCGCAGCAGGCGAGCGGGTCGGTGGCGGCGAGCACGGGCTGCTTGGCTCCGTTGGTGGCGATGCAGACGCGGTCGGACATGGCCTCGGCGGCGGCGAAGGCCCAGCACGAGCCGCAGTCGGACTGGTCACGGATGTAGCCGATGCGAGTGCACTGAGGCCACTGCTGGCGAGCATCGAAGGAGTCGGGGATGGCGGCGCGCTCCTCCTTGGTGAGGGTGACCGGCTTGACCTCGGCGTCGGCGGGATGGCGGGTGTACTTGATGGCCATGAGGTGGGCAGCGCGCTGGGCGGGCGCAGCGCGGGTGTGGTCAGCCTTCCACTCGTTCTGGGCGGCGTTGACGTAGTCAGTCAGGTCCTTGCCCTTCAGCTTGAGCGCGGCATCCGGGATGGCTGTAGCCAGGCCGACGAGGGCCAGAAGGAGAAGCTTCTGCAAGGGAAAAAGATCAAACTGTACGAAAGAAAGATTTATTGAAAATAAAAATAAATAATTATCTTTGCTTCTTAGAAAATGAATGAAAGAGAAGCGGAGAGAACGAAAGGCATAAGTGGTGAACTGACTCCAGTCATAGTGGTGGTTGGCTGCCGTTGACAGTGAAGCATCCTCCACCTCTCCCGGCTTTTATACTACTATCTGAGCCCAAATAGGGTTTGACGCCATCTTGAGTGAATTTGTGTGCGAGGCAAGAGAGAGGAGCCCTTTAGATCTGACATTTTTTTTTCTTTGCGACTCCTTCAATCAGGTGCTCTCTCTCATATTTTTCTCTTGTGCTTCCATTTCATTCTTTATCTCACTTTCTCTCATTGAGTGCGAACTGAGAGTTGACTCTAATTCTCTGCGTGATCTGAATGTAACCAGCCGACTCACAAGCGGCCCTCTTATCTTCTCCCTCGGCGACACTTGCTCCGTGCCGCGTTCTGCTGATGCTGCTACGCTGCACTATCACGCATTCTTTGGCGTCGGAATAAGCTTTTAGTTCGAGGATGCAGTGACGCCACTCTCTCAGAATTTCTGATATGACGCGGGCTATGCAAGAATTCCGCCACTACACTAAAAGCCGCTGAACTGTCAGAAGTGAATATTTTTTAAACAGACCGGATCCCACTGCTTTGAGATGTCCTGTATTTATGAAGTGAGAAGAAGCATCGATAATAATCCGAGTTGGTATGATTCAGTGATTTTCTTCTGAACAATTATGCATTTCATTAGAACTTCTTTGTAGACTTGTTGACTTAAAATATAATTAGGCACAACTGAATGTGCATTTTTGTTCGTTCAGGCCTAGGATATCACTTACGGAACTTTTTTTAAAGAAAAAAATGACTAAAACTGTATGTTACACTGCTACCTCAGAGTACTCTCCAAAAGTCCAAAGTACCGTTCCTGCCAGTCTATGTGTCCGGTACTCTTAAGCCTCTTATGGAGATAACGGGCGATCTTAATCTCGCTGTTGCTATTGATGCCGGGGCTTACGGAGATGCTTCATTTTTTTAATCAAAAATTGCACAGATCACTCTTCACAATAACATCAAAAGCATTTCATAAATTTTGAGCAGACTACATTACTAGAATGCCTGATATGCTAACAATGCACATATTTAAATATAACCGCAAATTCGATGAGTTTAGACACTGCTCCAAAGGGAATGATTTATTTCCTTCGGGATGTGCTATTTTACACAGTGAATGTTGCATTAGACTAAACAAACAGCTTTTTTAATATTCTTTATTGGTAGATATAGCAACGCAATGCGGACAGCGATATTGGGAATACTGTTTTGCTGTTCCCGGACAAACGTATACAAAGAAAATTGCTTCCTTTACCTGTTTCTTCCCAATACTCTTTATTTCTTATTCAATTCAAAATTTTGTTAACTATACTGATCCGAGCCTGCTTTACTCTTAATACATACTTGAGGTTGGATATAAGCTGCTTTGTGTTTTTGTTATGTACATATGTATGTAGATAATGTATGATATGTTGATGATATCTAACTACATATTATGTACTTGAGTACTTGACTAATATACATATGTAAGTATGCATGTAGATATTACTATCTGCATAACTATTTCTTTTGGATCTCTTCATCACTTCTTGCTTGCAATATGTCATAGATATGAAATGTTTTATTATTAGGTATATATATAATCTGTACAGAAATAATGTTGCTCTTTATCGGGATGAAGTATTGAATGCTTTACAGCTTGGGAAGACCAGCGACGATTCCGGACTCGATGCCGCACTCGTCGTTGCCACGGCGGATCTTGAAGTAGCCTGAAACCAGTCGATTTGAGAAGAGTCCATCCATCTGCTATTTGATGTTTCGTAATTGTCAACTCACCAGTGAGTCCCCAGTCGGTGTTCCACGAGTTGGCAACGAGCCAATACTTGGTGCCAGACTCGACTCCCCATCCGAGGATCTTGACGGCGTGGCCTCCCTCAACGCCTCCGGCGGTGTGCTGAACATATTGATCGTATTATCGTGGACTGTTTAGTTACCTTCATCACTAATTGATGTAGTGAATGGACAGGCCTAATGAATGGTACATCAAGGATAGCTTACGTGGTAGACTCCGGTCTTGTACTGCATGAAGTCGGCATAGACGGTGAAGGCAGCCTCGACCGGGCCGTTGGTGAGGATCTCGTTCTGGATGGAGGCCTCCTTGGCTGGGACGGCATACGCGGACTTGCCTGAAGATTCAAAGATTTAAACTAATCACACCACTCAGCAGAATTCTTCATGACCGTGCAGCACTGACCGAACCACTTGTCCTGAGCGAAGGCGGTGGGGTAGCCAGACTTGCAGGTCTTGGTGCACGACGGAGTCTGGGCATCGGAGAAGCAGTCGTGGTGGTGGACGGTGCCGTTGAAGGTGTGCGTGCCGCAGGGCTCGATCGGGTACGGGAAGCAGCCAGCTCCCTCGTAGAAGCCGTCTCCGGTGACGACGCCAGTCTTGACCCAGTAGTTCCAGGCGCGGATTGGGTATCCTCCCTCACAACCGTAGCCGCAGAAGGAGCCGCAGCAGGCGAGCGGGTCGGAGGCGGCGAGCACGGGCTGCTTGGCTCCGTTCGAGAAGATGCAGGTACGGTCGGACATGGCCTCGGCGGCCGCGAAGGCCCAGCACGAGCCGCAGTTGGACTGGTCGCGGATGTAGCCGATACGGGCGCACTGGGGCCACTTCTGGCGGGCGTCGAAAGAGTCGGGAATGGCAGCCAGCTGCTCCTTGGTCAGCTCGACCTCGTTGACCTAAACAGTCTGCGTTGCCGGTTGTCTCATGCAACAGGAGATAGCAACGGCACCTGAGCATCCGAGGGGTGGCGGGTGTACTTGATGCTCATGAGGGCGGCGGCGCGCGCGGGCGAGGCAGCGGTAGTGTGGTCGGCGACCCAGTCCCTCTGCGCAGCATTAACGTAGTCAGCCAGGTCCTTGCCCTTCAGCTTGAGGGCGGCATCCGGGAGGGCCGCGGCCAGGCCGACGAGGGCCAGAAGGAGAAGCTTCTGAAGTGGCAGCACACAATACTTCATATGCAGTGGCTATCAGTTATATGAAGATACATTTAATGAATATAAAAACTATTTTAAGAAAAGCAATAGGAAAGAATAAAGGAACTGACTCCAGTCATTGTTGCTGCCGAGGACAGTGAAGACCTGCTTCTTCATCCTGCTTATATAGAACTCGCTGATCAGCGACTAGCCGACCATAAAACTTCGAACAGTTTCACTGCTTTATTACTCTGCTCATTTGAGTGCTCTTTCCCTCACTCTAGCCATTCCATGCATTATCTCTGATGCCTTCTCCTTCATCTTCTGATGTTCTGCGTTGTTTGCTCCTTGAATGACAAAGAAGTCGACAGAGAGCAGAAATAGCACTCGTAAACTTAGAATCTGTGAAATCAGAGAACTAAACTTTGTAGAAATAGATTGGCAGATTAGATATGCACAGGATGCAATAAGAAACTAGAAAGTACGCTGACCACAATTGCTGCTGGGAGATTATTCCTCTTCACATGTTCCATTTTGTGTCTGACGGAAGACAAGTCCAATAGATCACCGTCCTTGTATCTTCACAATGGAAATTACACTTTTTCCGTTTACTCAGTAATTTATGTAAATACATATTCGTTGTAGCTGATATCTGCATACAGCTCCTTTGATCTGAGAAAAGCTTTCCGGGATCGATGTGGGAACTTTCAGAATCCAGAAAGCTCCAAATTTCCCACATTTTGCCTTTTTTTTGCTGATAGGCATATTTTTTTTTACGATAGTTAAAATCTCATTTGCTTGTCGAATGACTGAATAAATTTGGCTCCTTCAATCAGCGATTAAAAATTTTTTTCGAAGAGTTGCTTTGTTATGTTGCATAATAGCGTAATTTCAAATTGTCTTACTTAATAATCCACGGGAAATTAATAGTGAATACATTTATGAACCAGAACTTTTGATACTTTATTGACTTTCTAATTTTTAATTTTATAACACTTGTTTTGCTTCTGTGTGTTCTCATTTATGAACTCTAGAACGAATTATTCTACTCGAATTGATTGCTGCGAAGGTGTCGTTTTGACGGCGGTCAGGGTATAGGCAGTCTGTCACAATTCTGCATTTAATTGGAAAACAAACTACATATAGGTTTATTGTGATGTCGAATGAGATTTTCAAGAAAAATATTTAGTTTTTTTTTTTTTTTTTTTTAGAAAAATACTATGTTAGAATGGAACAATGTGACATCATATTGCCATTAAACTGCTTCAATGTCCGCTTACGAATTACCCAGCTCAACATCGGATGATACTCTTTAATTCCTTCGAACAAACTACGATTAATCATTTTGTTAATTTTGCACATCGCATGACAGCCTGGATTCTATGAAAGGGAACTGTAGCATTCTCCTTACAGTTAGGAAGCTAAGGGCCATTAATTTATTACTCGCCCGGTTGCTGTGGCAGCTTCTTCTTCTTTTCTTATCAGTTCCTTTCCTTTGTCATTCTGCCATTCCCTTCTTTCCTTTCCTGGCTCCTTCTCGGGGCGTTTCGCGTGATTTCTTATCACTGATAACAGACTACTGATGTGTCCTCTTTGTTCGTCACTCGAGTGCACTTCAGAGAACTGACGGCGAATCTGTCGGGACCTTATCACCTTGATTTTCAAGAAAATGCATTTAGTTTTTGTGATATACATAACTCTACGTCTCTATCTTAGAATTAAACATTGTCACTAACTTGCTTTCACATTGAATTGTCATATTTCTCGAATGATGAATGAACAAATAATACCTAAATATTCTTTTTAAAAGGAAATAAAATTCTACACACACACACAAATATAGTACAGAGGTTGAACTTAAATTATTTCATCCTCATTGAAACAAGATAGTTGCTGGCTCGTATTAATAGGAATTATATATCGAGAAGCTCGAAGCACAGAGAATGCATAAAGAACTTGCATACTTGCATACTCTATGATGCGATGTGCGGGCGAATCAAAGGCACCGAGTACCCAGCTAAAATTTAACATCCCAGACAACAATAGTCTACAGGTTCTTCCTGATATGATGAATCGGTCGGTCATGGTTTGGCTACATGAAAATTATCTATCCCATTTTTTCATATGAATTGAAATTAGTTGTACTGGTATGCAAAACATCGATTGTCTAAACGCTTACGCATAACACTTACATAATATGTACTAACATTCATATGTAGATTTGTTTGTTTTTAAAAATACGCGCTAGCCAAAAGATACTTTTCACCAGAATTACCTCTGGTCTATTTGAATGGTATTATACAGAGGAAAATATGATGAGATTTCTTATCTCATGATGTGATCAAAGACTCAATTTGAGTATCAGCCCATGAGAATGGGCTTCTTCTTCTCTCTTGATGAAGGAAAAGGATACCATCACATGGCGTTCTCTTTTATTGCGCTCTCGTGGCAAGCGCTAAAGACTGTTTGTCCTGCCAAGTTCAGGCTCTCATAACTGTCATAAACAAGTTGCCGTCTGAGAAAGGTGAAAGACGAAGACAATCGTTTACTTCTCTCTTATCGTCAGTCTCTCATTTCTTGCTCTGTCCATTTCATTTTCTTTTCAGTCATTCTTCTCTTATTTCGAATGAAGAAGCCTTTGGCTGGATTGTATTCTTAAGCATTAAAAGGTACTTGACACATCAAAGATGTCTTGTTTTAATCAATGAGAAGATAATCGAAGTTCAGAATGCATGGTATAATTTTACATTGAATTGCAAGGCATTCATTTTTTGCCTGTTTATTTTTATTTTACAAAGTGTTACATGCAAATATCATCGTTCACTCCGAGGGTTCATGAATGATAATGAGTATACATGTTGTGTAGTATATATGTTGTATAGTTCACAATATTGCATATGTTGTTTAAAAAAAATCGTTTCGCCGTCCGCCTGATTTTTTTCGTTGAAAGATGACAAAAGTGCCTTGGCATGGGGGCGGATGCCACGTGAGAGAGTTCTTCACGGTAATTACCAAATGAGATGATAAGAGAACGGCTTACAGTGCAGTTCCGAAGGAGAACAACAACGGATGCTAGGTCACGAGGAAATGCAGACGAAAAGAACAAAGAAGGCTAAAACGAGAATGAAACATTATTCTTTGATTTTCAGTGCCATTTGAACTCATCAGAAAATGACAGTCAATCATTACAAAATATTATATTGATAAGGAAAATTTTACTCGATTACAAATATCTAGAATGCCAGTCAGATTCAGTGTATGTAACTGATATCTGAATTTAAAGATTGATGCGCAGGCCGAGCAAATCCTCTTGCCAAAAAGGGAGCGTGAAGAGCCACGGCAATTTGAGATCTCGCATAAGTTTTCGGTGATCGCATTCCCGTGTATGTACATGCAAAAATTAAACAAACCATGACAAAAGCTTAGAATGCTACAGTTTACTCTTATCATTTTAGATGAAGAGCCCATAACGTCAAACAAGGAGAGAACCTATGGAAAATCAGGGAAGCAGAGAGAGTGGCAGGGAGGGAGAGCCAGACAGCTCGCGCAGATCATGCTGAACTGAATAAAAAGGTCGC
Organism: Allodiplogaster sudhausi; assembly: GCA_945643635.1. NCBI lineage: Eukaryota > Metazoa > Nematoda > Chromadorea > Rhabditida > Diplogasteridae > Allodiplogaster > Allodiplogaster sudhausi. Next base: position 1,505,959 of record CALZFC010000031.1, on the reverse strand, counting down.
CTTCGGCACTGAGATTCATGTCGCCAGCGCCGCTTGGAAACATGACCTCTGCTGTGAGTTCTCCACTTATTTTATTATGTATGTACATATGTACATACATATGTATTCAAAAAAAGATTCACATGTTATTAACTTACCAACTATTTTCAAGCCGCCCCTCCCCAAACAATATTGTTCTAATATGATATTTTGATTATGCAACTCAAGTTTTATTCCCTTCTACACCATCCTTTATTTTTCTTCTGTAATTCAAAGTTAATTTTATATTATTTATAATAGAGATCAAAAAGTGTGTTTTTAGAAACTTCTTGTCCTCGTTGCCCTTGTCGGCCTCGCCGCCGCGCTGCCCTCCTTCAATGGTCAGTTTATCGAATCTAAAATCGATCATCGTTTGATACATCAAGTTTGTTAACATCAGAGTGAGAGTTGATGAAGTTTAACTAAACTCATTTGTGTGAATGCCTATCTATTTACAAACATATATTTCTCTTAATTATTGTTGGCATACTGCAGCGATTCCCGAGCCGGCGCTGCACCTGACTGGGCAGCAGCTGGTTGACTACGTCAACTCGGTGCAGCCGCTATGGAAGGCGTCTTCCAAGCCGGTCGATGAGAAGCGCCGCAACGCTCTCATGGCCATCAAGTACACCCGACACCCTTCTGGCACCGAGGCAAGATCTGTTCATTCTCATTTTAACAATTACATATAAATATGTATGTATATCAAGTAGATAACAGGCAGAAACTTACTTCCTCAGTTTGAAAGTACTAACGAGATGATGTACTGCAGGTGCAGAAGGTGTCCTTCTCCCTGGAAGAGCTCGCAGACATCCCCGATGCCTTCGACTCCCGCCAGCAGTGGCCCCAGTGCTCAGGCATCGGCTACATCCGCGACCAGTCCAACTGCGGCTCGTGCTGGGCCTTCGCGGCCGCCGAGGCCATGTCCGACCGCTTCTGCATTGCTTCGAACGGAGCCAAGCAGCCATTCCTCTCTGCCTCGGACCCTCTCGCTTGCTGCGGATCTTACTGTGGATACGGCTGCGAGGGAGGATACCCAATCCGCGCCTGGAACTGGTGGGTGCGCACCGGAGTTGTCACCGGCAACGGCTTCTACGAGGGCAGCGGCTGCTTCCCGTACCCGATCGAGCCCTGCGGCACGCACACCTTCAACGGCACCGTCCACCACCACGACTGCTTCTCCGATGCCCAGACCCCGTCCTGCTCCAAGACCTGCAAGTCCGGATACCCCACCGCGTACGCTCAAGACAAGTGGTTCGGTGAGTACATATTTCTAAATCACTGGCACAAAATGAATACCTCGTAGTGATCTTGAAGTAGGATATTTCACTTTAAAGATCGAAATTTTATTCTTGCAGGCAAGTCCGCGTACGCTGTCCCGTCGAATGTCGCTGCCATCCAGAAGGAGATCCTCACCAACGGCCCGGTTGAGGCTGCCTTCACCGTCTACGCTGACTTCATGCACTACCAGAGCGGAGTCTACCACGTCAGTCCTAATTCTTTCTATGTTCTCGAACAGCTGTCGCGAGGACCAAATCAGGGACTTTATAAAGCTATAGCTGAAAAAAGAAGAGCGCGTCATTCGTAGAGTGTTCTGTGAATACACTTTCCGTGTAGGCGCCTCAAGAATAACATCATATGTATAATGAAACTTCAGATTGCACCTTGAGTTGTACAAAGAGAACTCTAAGATTCATGCATATCATTTTCAGCACACCGCCGGAGGCGTCGAGGGTGGCCACGCTGTGAGAATCGTCGGATGGGGAACCGAGAGCGGAACGCCGTATTGGCTCGTTGCCAACTCGTGGAACAACGACTGGGGACTTGCTGGTTAGCAGCATGGAATCTCTCTTTATAATTCCTCCTCTAATTTACGGTCGATTCCGAAGAAACGGCAGTATGTACTTTGTTTTCTTCGTTCAGGCTACTTCAAGATCCGCCGTGGCAATGACGAGTGCGGATTCGAGTCGGGCATCGTCGCCGGTCTTCCCAAGCTCTAAGCAACGATCCACCAATGAAGTGGAGCATTCGAGTCATGTACAGTTTTTCATTCTTTTCCATGCCGATAAAGACTTGACAACTGAAGTGAAGACAACTTTGCATTGAAATAAATCGCTTATGGTCAGGATAGAAATCTCTTCAATCAATAAATGGGTCCTCACGCAATCAGTATCTTAATTGATAACATCCCTTACAATGTCTGAAATGAAGTTTTAAAAAATTAACCAGTTGAAGGAGGTTCAACTAATATGTATTCGAGTGCGAATACATATATATTGTTTGAATGTGTTTATACTCTAGACACACATTAATCTAGTTTTTTTTATTGGGAAATTCATCTACCGCATTTTCTTTACTTTTTAATGCCCTAGCGAGAGGGGCACTATTGGAGGGGGGAGGGGTGATAACAAAATTTTACTTAAAAAAAAGAATCATTGCTCGAATTCAATGGAATCATCACTGGAATATCCTTTTTACGGACGATTATGAATGAATTCGCAAAAAGTTTATTGAGAAGAGGATACCATGATCCATTCGAGGCATGTCTCGAGCTGCCGCGCATTCAATCTTGGTCAAAGTCGCGCTGACTTGTCGACGATAATTTAAGCGTTCAGCGCTGGATGATCTATCGTCGAGCTTTTCAGATGTTAGAGTGAAAGTTAGAGTGAAAGTTGTGTCGCAAAATCATCATTCCTTTCGAGAAAGGAACCCGGTCGGCATGCCCAGAAAGTAACAAGGGAACCAATAAGCCAGTTTGACATGTTGTATGCATATATAGAGAGCAATATATTGCATATTATACTCAGAATTCTGTAAAATTCCTGCGTGCACTTACCGCAAAAGTACTGCGCTTTTCCGGAAGTGAGCCCGCTCAGAGTGTCCAGAAGGTCATAGTCAAACTAATGAGCTACCTATCCATGTTAAGAGAACTTGTCTGAGAATGTTATGATGGTGCGGGGGCCTAGGCGCATACGACAGAATTGGATATTTCTTCCGTCAGAGGCAGAGGTGGGAATGGGGCGGCCCGCGGGCCGGGCAGGCCCAATTTCCCAAGGGCCCGGGCCGGGCCGGGCCCAAGAAAAGTTGGGCCGGCCCGCAGGCCCGATTGGGCCCGATAAGCACACGATGTCGTCCAGTCAGGACGACTGGTGGCATTGATAAATGCAAAACTTTATTCATTTGTTCATTTTTCCCCTAAAAGTCATACTTGTATACATTAAAATGAATGTTCATAGCACGAGCATGAAAAATTCTGAATTTCAAAACACATTGTAACTCATTGGACTTTTTTTCCCAGAATTTTTTTGAAAATCGGGCTTAAACGGGCCCGCGTCCAAAATTCCAGGGCCCGGAAATTTCCGGCCGGGCCGGTCCGAGATTTAGGACTGGCCCAAAAATTTTGGGCCCATTCCCACCTCTGGTCAGAGGTGCAAAGCGGCCGGCCCAAAGAGAAAGCTCTTCAGCGTTCAACTTTTTATGATGCACCTGTCGTTTATCTTTGAATGCGCGGCCGAGGTATTAGTGTGGGCACTATTAGAAAAAAATGCGGTATAAAGACCAGTACACGCGATAGAATTAAGTTGTGGAAATAATTGTTTGATCTGCGAACACTTTCAAAACGTTGACTCAGCTATTTGAGCTTGTGTTATGCAACATGTAATTGTTCTGAGACTCTAGAGTATGCATCATTGTCCGGGGGGTTGAACCCGCACCACTTGGGCCGAATGGTCAGCGCACTGGCGCTACGCCGCTGATGATTGCTGCTCGTTATCGCGAGTGCGAGCAGACACTTTCGCTATCAACAGACAGGTGCAGTGCACTCTAATTTAAAACACATTGTGAACATAGCTTGAAATAGACTTGACGACATCGTTGACGAATTGAGAAACCGACATTTAAGCTTGAAATGTCGCCGCTTAACCCATATGCAAGACTATGTACATAGTCATGGATTGGGTAGTCAAGGGTCGAATAGCTCGAAATGCAATAATAATATTGTTGCAAAGAACAGAGTCAGCTGCATACGTAGATCACTAGATTCTTACGGATTAATTATTTCAATCAGCGCCAGCCTCATCGTTGGCTTTCTGCATTGGCAATGGAGTGAAGCCGATCCTTGCCTCTTTTTCCTAACACGTTTGTAGTTATAACTTTTTCCAATTATGTCTTGATGTCTTGTAATTTTGTAGCATTCGGAGACATTGAGAGTAGTGACAAATGGGAGGACTGCTTGAAGCAGGGCTAGGAGGAGGCAATTCCTCTATTATAAGAACAGTTTTCTATTCTCTGCCCCCCCCCCATTAACATTTTATAAACGTTTTTATTTTAATATACGCATGGTATTTTGTCGCATATAGAGATCGTCTGGTGAAAACTGATGACAAGAATAGAATTAAAGCAGTGAGAATAGATGTTTGAAGACATCTTTCGTTCCATGCTGCCCTCCTACTTCTTTGCAACGTCGGATGGTATGTATATATATTGGCTTTTAACCTTTTTTTAATTTTTAATATACGAATAAAACTTGATAGTTTAAAATCTAGTCGAAGAAAGATTCAGACGTTTCGCGGTCGTCCCTTCCGAATAATTCCATTCAAGAAACTGCTCTTTGGTCTCATGGCATCATTGGCCTCATCTCGCTCTTTCTCCATTTAATCGCGTTATATCTTATTCGATTTCACAGTCGTTTACAAAAACTATCTGACATTACTAGTGGTTAGCATATTCATATGTATATACATTTACACTCAATATATTTATAAATTTTTGCAAGATGATATGCATGTTGTTCGAGTTTTGAACTAACTGTTTCGCCGCGAGCATGATTCAGAGTTAGAAAGTTTTTTTTCAGTTTTCAACCTTGGTATTGGACATCCACCTTAACTGGCTGATGATTCCTCAGATGTTGTCGCCCCTTCCATGCATGACCACAACTGGCCTCCTCTCTCACTTCCTTCCCGATCTTGTGCCAGCAGAATGGCAGGCGGTATGTAAACCTTTTTCAAGTTTATTAAGATTTTCCATAAATACATATAATAGTTACTAAGACTGAAACATACGCAAATTGTAGGTGATTGCGTTTTTCGTCCTACTTTTTCCCATGCCAACATACATGCTCTGCTTCATATTTCGCCACCAAGTAGTCGCTCGTCTTTCTCATTATGAAGATGAAATCGAGAAGTCCTTCAACATTTCTTGCACAGGTGGTTCAGCCACTCAACTCAATCTTTCGCCTGCCCAACATCTTCCATCGTACGATCCGCTTCGGTTTCTACTCCGTTCTTATTCTTCCTGTCGTGCTCACGATGATTGGAGCCATGTCGCCTGATGCTGTTCGAGAATACCTACGAGAGGTCCAATCCCGTTCGAATATAACCTCTTAACACCATTTTCTACATTCATGAAAATCCCGGCAAAAGACAAACTGGAGATCAAAACATTACCGAAGCAAGCAACATATGGAAGCTTTTTTTGGAAGTTTTAGCATGGAAGTGAGACTCTGGCTTCTTCTCCATCTATTTTTTGCTTCTACACCGGCACATTTGTTCTCATTGCAGGTAATTTAGTACAGCATTTCCTTTGGGAGCAGTAGCTTGCCACAAAGATGCTTTAGATTATACGCATTTATGTATCTCACATTTTGATACAAAGATCGAGTTAAGAAAGCACTTTTGATCTCCGATTAAAAAAGTTCACAAAGACGAAGATTCGTAGCGCCCTTTCAATTGATAACGAAGTTTCCAGTGAATTTAATGTAGTTTTAAATTTAATGTTTTTCACAAAGGTGTAAATCTGCATGTCAAAACAGGAGAATGCTTGCCTTTGAGCGGCGACGTGCTTCGGTCTCTTCGTGCTGGTCTTCACCATCCAGAAAGCCTTGCCAGGCCAGCTCAGTGGAAACGCCAAGAGATACCGTCGGCAGATGACGAAAGCTCTCGCCGCGCAGGTCCATTCAGCAGCCTGATCTCCTTTGGTCATCTTATATTCTTACAACTTAGTCAGTGCTTCCTGCGACGCTGTTTTTCCTGCCGTACCTCGCGTTTGCCTTCTTCAACATGTTTAAAATACAGAATGACGGTTCGGTTACTCGGCAGAAATATGATTTCTAATCCTGGCATAGCTAATAAGAAAAGCAATTAATCCTTCTGCAGTGCTTGCTCTTCTTGCCATTCACATCTACTTTCTGATGAATCTCAGTCATCTCCTTGCTTTGATGCTGCTCACTCCTTCATATAAAAGAGCCCTTATCAGAATACTATCTGGAAATAAACTGCCGACCTCAGATGAGCAGAGTTTGCATGGTCAGGAGCTTTATTCTCTCTCCTTTTTTACAATTAATTTATCCTAGAATTTATTCAATGCCATGCACATGAAGACAGTTTTTGTGATACACTACATATATCGCTGACATTTTCAGAGCGTGCGTCGATTAGAAAGAGATCGGCAATTCGAGTCAGCCAAGTTGTACCAAAGCAGAGTTCATCTAATTAGTCGCATATTTTAAACTATTAATTTGTTAGTATTTATCATCTGTATGCAATTACTTTTGTCAATTGTGGCAGTGCTGTTCATGTTTGTGGCAAGTACAGAAATGCGTTCCGTCTCCAATCCAATCTTTTTGATAAAGCTTTTTTACGCTCTTCTTCACAATAGAAATTGGCACTAAATGTTAAGAGCGTGAGACATTTTGAGTTGGCCAAAAAAATCTGATTTTGAGAAACTCATTTCATTCATTTGCATGTTCCTACGCCTTCATTTATAATACATTAATCTAACCTGGTGGGTTTTTGCTTTTGAAGTGTGACGCTATAGACTTCTATTATAATAAAGCTACGTATGTATGTACAATGTAGTGTATGCCTCGATCTTCTCATCTACATACATATATGTATTTGTATGTGCACACGCTCAATTATAGCCATTCCGATAATTTATTCTATTTATTTCATCGCAGAAAAAAATGTGTCACGTGAATATATCATACATCTCTCAATATGACTGTGTGTAATTAGCGCTCAAATGTAATCAGACTGAGACATCAAAATGGCAACTTATTGATAGAATGGCACTTGTCGTGAGCCGTTGAAAAAAGCACCTGCAAAGTACTTTTATTTATATTTCTGATTAATGCGCACATGCAGACGTAGATTTTTTTTATAAATCAAAAGAATAAAGTGAATGAAATGGAACTCACTTATCGCACACGGCTCAAGCAGACGCTCCGTTCGGGCGTTCAATGCTGTTGCAAAAGTGTTGCGGAAGACAACCGACTGCGCGATACGTCTGACTGTTGATACGTAGAGCACTGTATAAAGCCATTTTATTTATACTTTACTGCACGATTTCATATTATCGCCGAATGTTTGAAGAACAGCTCCGACCATATCTTCCTTCGTTCGTCTTTTTCACCTCAAAGAGTAGGGGGATGTCTCCTTCTCAGTGGTACACCGTTTATTCGCGCCCATTCAACAAAACCTCAACTTTGAGAAGTACACCGTGTTTCGCTGCCGAGTGCCTCCTTGGAAGTGGCTGTTCTCTATTCCCACGCCACTCTCGGCTTCCTCTCCGTCATTCTCCATTCCATCGCTCTTTTTTTCATACGCTATCACAGTGACAAGGCGTCCGATCGATATAAGAACTACCTGACTTTACTTGTGGTAAAAACCAATTTCAATCGGTTAACCTTCCGTCAATAATTCTGTATGATTTATTACAGCTGTCGACCCTAATCATGGACGTGTTCCTCAACTGGTTCATGATGCCTCAAATGCTTCCTCCGCTTCCTTGCATCTCTTGCAACGGTCTTCTCGCACTGCCACCATTCGATCTACAAGCAAATATGCAAGCTGTCAGGAAATAGCAAGATTACTTTAAGTGAATAAAACATGCTTGAGCTGTGCAGTTGATGGCAATGGCGGCGATTACGCTGTGCCTGCCGTCGTACTCGCTGTGCATTCTGTTCCGACACCAGGTTCACTTCCCGTTGGCATAGATTAGCCCATTCCCCCTGAGTCTATCCCTAGGCAGTACAACCGCCCAACTCCACGTGGCATCTCCCAAAGTGGTTCCTGAGTGTATTTCGTACCTTCGCCTACTCGATCCTCGCATTTCCTGTGCTGATTCTGATGCTCGGGCTGATGTCTCCAAGCATAGCCGAAGACTATGTTCAAATGGCGAGTAACGATTACGAATTATTCTCAATAATATTCATTTTAATCAACTTTTCTTCTGCCAGTTCGACAACCAAATGATTTAGCAGACAAAGACTGCTGTGGTATCATCGAAATCAACTCTGTGCTTCTACACAGGAGTATTTTCGTTTTTCGCAGGTGTGAGTTGATCTAAACTCCTCTGCCTTATACCTTCACTGCAGGATGCATGCTGACGGGAGTGACTGCAGTCGTGCCATTCATTGCATTCCTCTGCTGGCACGTCCTCTACACAATCAAGAAAGCACTTCCTGAGCAGCTCAGCACTCACTCAAAGAGTTATCACCGGCAGATGACGCGGGTGCTCATGGCACAGGTTCGAGCTTGCATTTTTCTTCGTATTCTTATCATAAAATTTCCAATATTCAGGCGGTAATTCCGGCTATATTCTTTTGCATTCCATTTCTCTCGTTTGGCATTTTTTTCGTTTTCCAACTTGAAAGTGATAGTGTTTCCGTCACACGGAAATGACTGCATGTTTAGTTCGCATTTTATTATATTTGTATTTCCCGCTCCCTTTTGTAAGCAGTGTAGGACCTATGCGGTCGCGTGGTGGCTGACCTCTCCCTCGCATACGTGCATGCTAGGCCTATCCCGTCTCTGCCAGCTCATTGTTAGCGTCTCTCCTTCCCCGGGCCGGCAGGGCCTCTCCTTCTCCTCTTCACTTCTTTTACTTGCTGTTATGCCATGTTGTGTTTAGTAGAGTTAATGTAACTCTTCCTCGTTTATTATTACTGATGTATTGATATGGGCCTCTGGCCATGCTTATAATGCGGTTGCTGGCATTTGTGCCAGTTGAGCATATGTGATGTAATATGTGTTGCTTATGTAATTTCATCATATTTCGTCATTACTTCATATATGCTTGTTTCCTCAACTGTTTCTCTCTCTCATTCTCTTTCCACATTCTTTCTCCTCGGCGTCATTGTCATGCTTGCGTGTAAGGCCATCCCGCCCCTCTGACGGCTTTCAACCGTGCTTTAAGGGTTTGGCGACCAAGCTTGGCGCCTCCGTGGTGGTTCGTCTCCACCTCTTCTTCCTTCCTTCCTTCGAGCTTCGTCAGAAGCTCTCTTCCTCCTTCCTCCTACTTTCTCTCCTCAAGGACTCCGCGTCCAACTCCAGTTTTTATATATATTTCGTCATAAGGTTGTAACCTTCCAGTTATTTAGCTTCTCATTCACTTCTCTCTTTCTCCATACATACTTCTCTCTCATCAATCAATACGTGATTGGCCAGTGAGCCATCTCATGGACTCTCTCTCTCTCTCAACTCTCTCTCTCTCTCAACTCTCTCTCTCTCTCACTCTATCAATCGATACGTTCTTTACCTAGCAAGCCTGATTGCTAGTTGGCCACTTCATTACTCTACCGGTCATTAAGGTTTAATGTATTATTAATTCTTGTAATAAATCTCTTTTATTACTCGAGTTAGTCTCCTTTACAAAGCTTCACTAAAGGGGACAGAGTCATTCGGAGGTCGTGCGTGCTCTTATCATTCAGGCTCACGGTAAGGGCCATCTCCGAAACAGATAGTTAGTTTTTTTTAATAATCGCGGTTTTTAAAGCGAATGTACATGTTTATTCAGCTGTTGCACTGATTGCGATTCATGGCTTTTTCTTGATGAGTGCGAGCCACATTCTGGCTCTGCTCTTCCTCACTCCCTCATATCGACGTGTTCTCATTAGAATCTTCGAGGGACACAACAAGAAGAGCTCAGCAGAAAAAATTGCAAATCTGATTAGTTTGTTAACAACCCAATATTATCGTTAACAAATTTTTTACTATCTTACGTTTTCAGAGCTCAAAAGTGTGAGAAAACCAGCCATTATGATGAGTGTTGCACCGCCGACAAGCAGTGTGTTCTGAAGGAAAAGGTCAATATTTGTGTAGGCAGTGGAGAAGGCAACATCAGGGATATTAGTTTATACTCAGAATCTATCTTTCCGTCACCGTTTTCGCCATAATTTGTCACAATTGCTCGAGAGTAAACTAATGTTAATAGTTAATGAGACGCTTTTTCTGAGGTGCTCAATCAATTGAATAAAGTGCGGAGACTAGGCTACTATCAGAGTAAAAGCACAACGTTACTAGCATTCGCGATATTCTTGTACTATGTCCGAAAGTTCAGTCAGCTCAAATGCGCCCTAATAAGATTTGTGCCACCTGCCACAGCTATTTTCTAACATGTAACGGGATCTTAATAAATCGGCATACACACTAGGTTAACCTCTTTCGTAATGAGTTATTGAAAGTAGAACAACCGACGACGGAGAGAATATCATGAGTGAGAGTGTGAAGACTAGACGAGTCTTGATGTTTCATTCGAAGCACCAGGTGTTCAAATAATTAATGCCGCTCCCTCCAAACATCTGCTTCTAGATATTCTAATTACCGAGATAAATTATCAACTCGTTTTTTTCCCTTAGACCTTCGCAAAAATTCATCTCAATATTTTCCAATAACAAAATTTTGAGTGACAATATTGAGATACAAATTAACAAGACGTTGCCCACAATGCGTAGGCAGCGTAGGCAAAGCGTTTTATGTAATCTGATTCTGTTAAGCTACATATATCATATTAATGGATTGCAACTATTTCTAAATGTATAGAAGAGTCTGCCAGATGGACAAGGATGTTGACCAATAAATTGTATTGTGGCGCTAAAGTGGTTTTTGTTGTCCGACAAAACCTTTTTCTTTTAAGTGTTCCGGCCTGTGGATGGGGAAACAGAAAGTGATTGGGTTGCCTGGATGTCCTTTTTTAATGTGGAGATGAATGCAGAATTAAAGCTCATCAAGCTTGCAGATGAAAAAAGCACGAGAATTCAGAGCGAATTTAAAGGCGTGGCAAAGCGACATTTCGGAATCGCACTGTCAGTGAACACATAATTTCACACTTAATTTAACCTTCCTATTAATTAAGATTTCTCGTTGAGTTATTTATTATTCTAACTTCTACTAAATACAGTTTCAAAAAAGCTTTTGTAGAAAAATCAAATGTGGGCACAACATATGTATGTACATATGTATTATTTTACATACTTTGGACTTGTGTCGTATTCGTTCTCCTGCCTGTTCTATCAAATTATATTAGTCTTGTAATTGGGAGGCGTGGATGTTCGAAGAAGTACTTCGCAAAGTTCTTCCAGTATTCATCTTCTCCAAATCTGCCGGTATCTTTCTTACTTTCACATAATTATTAATTCACAGTTTACAAAAATGCGTTTTATTTCTGGAGATTCATTGCTGATTTGTTCGTGCTTCAAAGTATTCCTGCAGAAGTGTACCGCTCGGCTGAAATGAGTGAGTCCCTGGAAAGGGTCGCTCTCTGGTCACACGGAGTACTCGGCTTCTTCTCTCTTCTCCTCCACTCCTTCGCTCTTTTCTTCATCCGATTCCACAGCGACCGGGCATCCAAAGTCTACAAGAACTATCTGACTCTCCTGGTGGTGAGTGATTGCTCTTCTGATTCTTTCATTACAAATTCACTCAAGTAGCAATAGAACGAAATGGCCAAACGAACGCCATATTCCATGGGAAACATGATTTCAATGCTCTTCATTAAATGAACTTCCTTTATTCAGCTAGAGTTGTGCATTGTTCGCCTTTGGATTATATTGAAGATGATTATAGTTTGAGCAGAAAGGTCATCATTGTGAGGATAAAAAGGCATTCATCTCAAATACTTGAAACCAACAATGCATGTAATAATATTTTTCGAAGGGAAGTGAATATAATATAATATAAGTATGTATGATTTCCAGGTGTGTACCCTGATCCTGGATATCTCTCTGAACTGGCTGGTAATGCCCCGCTTGCTGCCTCCTCTGCCTTGCATCTCCGCAAATGGCCTGCTCTCATCTCGATTTATTCGTCTTCCAGTGAACGTGCAAGCGGCAAGTGCATAGTGTAGAGATCCTATACACTAGACAATTCAAAAAAAATCAAAATAGTCGCGATCTGTGATAAACATACGAAGGGTTTTAGAATCAATCGGGTTCTTTTTTCAGCTGATTTGCGTAGCAGTTCTGGTGTCCTCGATGCCCTTTGCTTTCTCTTCCGACACCAGGTTATTCTCATTGGCAAAATGATGAAAGACTTACTGGTGCAACATTCATCCATGCATGCATATTTAAAATTTGTTTTCCAACTAACAGTGACATTTCAAATGATTCATCGGACTTTTTAGACAGGGAGTCGTGGAATGCAATCGATGAAATGTTGGTCGGGTATTCGTGTTCTGTGCGCATTTAAATATAATAAGCAGGTAGTGCAGCCGATCGGTTCAAGCTGGCGTCTGCCCGCGTCCTTCATGCGAGTTGTGGAAGTGGGCTCCTTCATGCTGCTTGGCCTGCCGGTCAGCATAGCTGCCGTTGGCCTGATGTCGCCAGATATTGCTCAAGAATACCTTCAGACGGTTTCATATATTTATGCTTGTTAACATTCGAAACACTCATATAGGCAGTCAATCTCTATATTTGTTCAAAATACTTTCTTCCTAAGCAAAATATCTTCAGCAAATTGCGGAGGCAGCCCGAAATCCTTCCATTTCTTCGAGAAACACAATCTGCTTTTATACGGGAGTCTTCGCATTCTTCGGAGGAGCACTGTGTTATCTTGGCTTTATTTCCAGTCATCGCATGCAATCACCTGCTCCACTCGCTTGCTCTCTTTTTTCCTTAAATTATAACATCACTCTCCCAATATTAACCTTCCTCGTGCACCTTCAGGCGAATGAGAATCGAGTAAGGTTCAGAACAACTTCAACTAATTTACCTTATACAAGTTAATCTAACAGGAATTAAGCATAGAGAAATACCGAAAGTAAAGAACTAAAAAAATCTGACTCTAACCCTTATTAAAGCGCGTTCAGCTTGTATGGTTGGCGGAGTCGTCCTCGTGGTGCCACTCATTGCCTTTCTCTGCTGGCACATCCTCTACACCATCCAAAAGGCTCTGCCGAATCAGCTGAGTGCAAAGGCTAAGCTCTACCACCGGACAATGACATCCGCGCTTGCTTTACAGGTTACAATTTCTTCACTCTTTTATCTTACCACTAGTCTCTTTTACTCTATTCCACGTCCATCTAATGCTATTCATTCACTCTGCAAGGCTATAATTTCTGCCCTAGATAAAGCAAATAATCCAACGAAATCCAATGATCCCAATCAGGCTTTGCTCCCTGTGACACTATTCTGGCTTCCATTTCTCATCTTCGGCATAATGTATGTGCTTGAGCTACAGAACGACGGTTTGTCCGCTCTTGTTTCTACTGTCATCAGTAAATTATCATTATGCGATAAACTTAAATGTTGTTTAAATGAATTAGTCTTCAGTGCTCGGCTTGCTCTCCGTTCACATCTACTTCGTGATGGACACCGGCCACATCTTGTCGTTGATTCTGTTCACGCCAGCCTACAAAAGGGCCTTGCTCAGAAGCATCCGGGGAGAGAAGAGAAGGTCCGCTCTCAAGAACTCTTCCACCACTCAACTCGGTAGAGTACAGAACGACATTTCACAGTCTTAATAATAAGAAGAATGATATTCCCTTATCACGACAGTTACGGACAAATTGAAATATCTGACAAGAGATGTATGCAGAGAGAGAAAGAGAAAAAGAGTGACGTGTATGTACACATGTATGTTATGTAATCTAGGAGAATTCAGATCGTTCCAATGTCATCACAGCAAGAAGAGGAACAATAAGAATAAACGTCATCTATTAGGAATGGATTGTCATTCTCGACAATTCGAATTTTAGAACACTTTGTTGAAAAATGAATTCATAGGACAAAAATGCAGTTTAACCCTTCATCTATACAAGCTGTCTTAATTTCTAACAGATTGCTACTGTTTTTTGCTCACCTTCCTTTTGCTCGCTCTCATGATTTTAGCAGCTCAAATACATCTATTATTTTAGGTTTTATTGCTTCAATACACATGTACCAATGCACTGTCCTTAAAAAACATGAATAGCTTATAATATTTTCCTATTGGTGAGGTCATCGAGACCTTTAGCCAAATGAACCCAACTAGCATGAAATTATGAACATACATATGTATGTATGTATGTATATACATGCATATGCATGTACATACCTTTTACACCCCCCCCCCCACCCAAAGTTGTGACCGGTCCATCTCTAACGTGGTTTCCTGTGTGGCATGATAAGAGGTCTTATCACAATGACGATTATGGAGGTTGCTTTCTTCTTCTTTCGTACTGCACCTGTGCAGGATCCGATTAAAATTTTTGATATTCGGATGATGGTCGTTATTATCATCGTTGATCGTTATAACCCTGTTCAAGACTGAAAATAAATAACATTGCACGCGTTTTCGAGGGTATTTTTATGAATCATGTAGAAAATGCATATGTAAGAACAGAAGATGAACACCAACATGTTATGTTGATGACTACAAAATGTAGTTTGTTTTGAGCAGTGTTTACGACCGAAACATACGTACAATTCGTACGACGCTCCAAACGATCAAGTGATACATTGCCAAGTTTTCATGTGCTTTGCGAGCACGAGAGGGTTGAAGTTGAGTGGAGAGAAGATAAGATAGCCTCCGCAAACCTCTTTCGATGTCATGACCACGCAACGGCTAGTGGTCAAGCTCTGGCTCCCCGGTCACGCGTCTTACGCATAATTGATGGTTCATTTTTAGTATTAACAGAGTAAGTAAAAGGATGCGAAGAGTCCACTTCACTGATCCTGTCCTTCGAGAGTCGAATTCGGGTCAACTTCTGCAGTTCATCAACTGCCGCGTGCTTCTCGAGGGCAGACTGCGGGACGAGCATCTATGGGCAAGTTGTTTTGTTATTTCCAACCCAACAATGATTAATTATTCAATTTTATAAGGGAATTAAAACGTATTGAAGTGCACGTGAAAGACCAACTATCGATACTTTAATCTTCAAGATTCGTGATGGCAAAATCGTGGATGCTGACATAATCTTCTACGTGGAGCGAGCCTCGGCTGACATCCAAATCGACTGCGGCGGACTCGTTCTCTCGCCTGGCTTTATTGATATTCAGATTAATGGTTCGGCTCCCACCCAATCCATATTTTTACCGCATTTTGTTATTCTGAATAAGTACTATCAGCAATATTTTGATGTTAGTGCGAATCTCTCGCTAGAAGAGTGGAAACGAAAGAGTGGTGCATTCATGCCAAACACCTGGGCAGCATGTATGTACTTTGTGAATGTCCTTCTTTATGCTTTCTTTGCTATACATACATATGTATGTACATATGAACATATATATACAATTTTTTTTAAATAATGGATATTGCCAGGTGGCTTCGGAGTAGACTTCTCGACCTTCCCTGGAGACGCTGGCGTGTATATGAAGGGAGTGGAGATGGTCTCGCGACGCCTTCTACAGTATGGGGTCACCGCATACGCCCCCACCCTCATCACATCTGCTCCGGAAACATACAAAGCCGTAGGCCTGCACATTCTTTTGTTATACATACATACATATGTACATACATACATTCATACATACATACAGTATTTTCTCTATTAGTTCCCCGAGGTACTATTTTTCAATTCCTTTGCAGAGGAGGGGCACTATTAGAGGGAGGGGTTCTATTTTTCAATGTGAAACTCTAAAAGATTGTTAACAACATTTTCATTCAAAAAATCAAAGTACAATAGCTGGACATTAGTGGAATCATCACAGGAAGTTTTACCGCAGCAGTTGAATGAATTTGCAATCAGTTCCTTGGGAAGAGCATTGCGTCTCGAGCTGAGGTATTTGTCTATTAGGGGGGGGGGGTGCAGAAATAGAGAAAAAACGGTATGTAGTTGTTGCGAAAACAGATATGAATTAATAAACCTGTATAATGATATGAATTTTTCAAGTGTATTCCTAGAATAACTATTCGTGAAAGGCGTTGTGGCATTTATAGGTGCTTCCTCTTCTCCCTCCAAAGAAAGGAGGTCCGCATGGGGCAACGACATTGGGTCAGTGAACAAAATTTTAATTCGTTTCATTATTATGTAAGCTCTCTTTAACCAAGTGTGTTTTTTTAATGAAATTTGAGGCGTGCATATCGAAGGACCGTTTATCTGCAAGGCGAAGAAGGGAGCGCATCCAGAACACTTGGTTCGCTATACTTTCCTCCAAAACCCCGCCGAGTCTCTCGATGAGGTCTACGGAGATCTCTCCAATGTCGCCCTTGTCACTCTTGCTCCCGAACTGGCAGGAGCCTTAGAGGTACGCACTGCTGAAGTTATCAAAATTACTCTTCCTCAACCTTTAAATAGCGCCGTAGAAACAGAGTGGGGCGAAGAGAAGGAAGGGTAGAGAGAGGGAGAGAGAGATGGATAGGGAGAGAGGGGAGATCCACATGAAATGAATCAACTGTTTCCAGTGAACCGTGTAATTCAGTGCAATCGGGCTTGCATAACTAAAACACAAATGCTAATAGAAGACCAAACTCTTCGCAGCGAAATGAAATAGGAAAGTGGCGTGGAAATATCAGGTATGTAGGAAAAGTGCAGGCAATCCGCCTGTTCCGCTCCCGCTCGATCGTGGTTTCCCTCGGCCACTCCTCTGCCAATCTCAGACAGGGAGCCGCCGCAGTCGCCGCGGGCGCCAAGTGTATTACTCATCTCTTCAATGCCATGCAAGTGGTACGTCTCTCTCTCTCTCTCTGTCTCTCTCTCTCTTTCTCTCTCACCTATCTCCTAGTCTTATTAGCATAATCTTGAGTATCACCACCGCGAGCCAGGCGTGATTGGCTTGCTGGCCGAGGAGGAAGAATCGGATGGGCGTGGCTTCCGCTCCCTCAACGTAGCCTACGGCATCATCGCAGACGGCGTGCACGTCCACGACTCGGCCCTCCGAATCGCGCATCGAACCGCCCCCCAGGGACTTATTCTCGTCAGAATTCTCCCTCTTTCCCATTTCACTTCCCCAAGCTCCGTCTGCAGGTGACAGACGCGATTGCGGCCCTTGGAATGGGCGATGGAATCCACGATCTCGGCGCTCAGAAGGTATGCGTCCATGGCCGCCGCGCCACTGTCCAAGGCACCGAAACGGCGGCTGGAAGGTTGGGGAAATGGTGAAAAGCAGAGTGCAGCTCATCCTCTTCTTTCTGCATAAGCTATCCCTGCCTGCAGCGTGGCCGACATGCCCTTCTGCATCCGCTACCTCATGAATGCAACTCGTTGCTCGCTTGACGATGCCCTCCTTTGCGCCACGGCCAAGCCAGGCAACCATTCTTAATTGATTCATTTTACACTTTAATTCAATGCCTTAAGTGTGTTAGGTTAACGTGAATAAATATCTTAACCTACTAATATTCCAATTTACAATTTGTATTGACGTTCGGAGGAATGTGTTTGTTAATAAGAAGAGTTTCTTAAGCCGAAGTGATAGGCGTCTCTCCTCGCAAGGGCCAGCTGAGAATCGGTTCAGATGCGGACCTCGTCTTGCTCTCCGAGGATGTCGATGTCAAGGCGACCTTCATCAATGGCTCGCTTGTCTTTGTCTCCGAAGAGCGATAGAAGGCAGCATTTTCCTTTGGCCCTTCACCATAGACGTTTACAATTGAAGAGCTAATCATTCCTCATTTTATTTGTTTGCAGAAAAAAAGCTCATTTCTTCAAAAAAAAAATAATAATGGTGACTTTGTCTGCATACAGTTACAAATGTACAATCCAGAAGTAATTTCCTTTCCCCTTAACAGCCTCGTTATGTCAATGAATAATGCTTGATATCGATTAAACACTCCATTTCTTTACTCAATTTCAATTTGTTTGCAAGTTTACAAATTCCCTGCAGTGACGGCGCTCTCGAAACCGCAGGTGTCGTTGCCACGAAGTATTTTGAACATTCCTGGAAAGAAGGGAGATTATGCGTCTTTTCCGCATACGAGCTATGAACGAATGTTTAGAAAACAAATATGTACATATGTATGTATGTCACGAGAGTAACATTTCAAAAAAGAAGGCCCAGAAGCATGCTTCGAATCGAGTGTCTCTACATACATGGAAAGGACTAACCACTCTCTCCCCAATTGTATCCCCATGAGTTGGTGCAGAGCCAATACGGCACACCTTGCTCGATGCCCCAGCCGATTACCTTCACCGCATGCCCACCCAAGTATTCGTTCGAACGACCACACTAAAGTTAAAGTAAGTCTTTGAACTGTTTCATCACTTTTGAGTAGAATTATTCCCGGAAATTGTGGTTAAGTCAAACGAAAATAGCTCGCCAACCCAGTAAACTCCGCTGCTGTAACGGGGGAAGTCACTGTAGACTTTGAAGGCAGCGACCACTGGCCCATTCGCGAAGATCTCCTGGCGGATGTTCTCTGCTCCTTTTAGTGCGATCGCCATTTGGCCTGAGCAAAATACAATTGATAATTTTAATATCC
This sequence comes from Allodiplogaster sudhausi, assembly GCA_945643635.1. NCBI lineage: Eukaryota > Metazoa > Nematoda > Chromadorea > Rhabditida > Diplogasteridae > Allodiplogaster > Allodiplogaster sudhausi. Next base: position 1,487,333 of record CALZFC010000031.1, on the reverse strand, counting down.
AAAATATGAAAATGTCGGACGAGATCCAAGCAGATGATTAATATGTAGGTGTACATATATTCCAATGTTATGTACATATGCATGTACATACATATGTACATACTTACATACATATATATATATATATATATATATATATATATATATATATATATATATATATATATATATATATATATACATACATACATACATACACTAATATAGGAACATACATATACTAATATAAGAATGAGGAACTAAATTAGCACGGATAGCTGATTCTAAATTGATCGAAGGCACCTTTGTTCTTGTCGTTCAAATATGATTTAGCAGTGTAGTTTTGCTGGCAGGAAGACAAGCATTTCGGAGTTGTGAAGCCATTGATTGGGCATCTCGTAGATGTTCCCGGGCCGCACGCGAATGGATATGGTTTGCATGTGGACTGGACAGAAGGAGGCTTGTGGAATCTCATCCAGCCAATACTGTACACCCTTGTACATCAATACAATTATCGAACAATAAGTGTGTACAAGCCTTGTCTCCGAAGTGTCCTCCGGAGACGACGCCGTTGGAGATCCACCATCGGAAGGCTTCGTACGGCCAGCCGCCGTCGCATCTGCAAGAGAACTACAATAGACAAAACGAGACTTTGAACGATAGAAGAATACCCGTAGCCGCATTGCCTGCCGCAGCAGCTCAGAATGTCAGCAGAGGAAATACGAAGATTCCGCACGGATTGCCCAGAGGAAATGCACGTCCGGTCTGACATCACTGCCGCCGCGCTCACTGCCCAGCACGATCCTGCACGGCAATCTCGACTTTCCTTCTCTCTCTCTCTCTCTTTCTCTCTCTCTTTCTCTCTCTCTCTCTCTCTCTTTCTCCCTTTATCTCTTTCTCTCTGTCTCTCGCTCTATCCCTCTCGCTATCTCACTCTCTCTTACCACACTGCGATTGATCGGGTACATCTCCAATTGTACTGCAATTCATCCAGTTGTATCGAGAGTCGAAGTATTCTGGCAAGGTGGGTGAAGCACGTCGCTCACGTACCGGTCTAATTTTAACTAACTTAGGGAGGGTAAGGAGAAGAAGAAAGGGATGGAGAAGAGAGAAGGCAAAGGGACAGAAAGAGTGAGAGAGAGAGAATGAGAGGAGAACGAGCGAGGAAGAGAGAGCAATGGAGGAATGGAATGAGATAGAGAGAGGATGAGGAGAGAAAGAGAGAAGAAACGAGCAAGGTATATACATATATAAATTAATCTGAAATAGACAGAAAGTAACGGGCAAATGAACAGGTAAAAGAAGATTACATAAAAGGAAGGCGCGGGATGTACTGTTCGAGGCCGCCGGAGAGTCCGAGATAGCACTTCATCTGGCTGGGGCTTATGCCGAATAAAAATGGGTAGACTTTCTCCTAAAATAAGTGCATATCTTGTCAGAAACGAATGCAAGATTGCTTCGTTCGGCATACCAAATGTCGAGAGAAAGTAGTCGAAACAGCAACGAGTAAAAGGAAGTTGAAGGTCACTCTCTGAAATTTGTTTAACTTGTAAAGAAACAAGATATGAAAAAGAATTGAAGTAATCATGCGAACAAAAAACAATATATTTTGAAGAGACTTGCCCAGAAAAACATGCTGCCGGCTTTGTAAGAAAGATCGTCTGAGGAACCCTGGCCGAATGTTGGGAACAGTTTTTGTGCGGACATTGCAGTCAAAACAAGCACGAAAGGAATCACTTGGCATTCTGGCTCGTCCTTTGGACAATTCATTAGAGTTCCGCCACTTCGCTCTTTCCTTACTTCCTTATCATTACATGTACATACATACATCGACAGATTCAAAATAAAATTGGGAGATGTAGAGTACAAATGAATACACTTTACTCAGATTATATTGTTGTTACAATTATATGTATGATACATTTGAGAGTATGACCTCCCCATTCTTCTTCTTCTTCTTCTCACACCTTCGGCAGTCCTCCCACCATCGCTGACTCGAAGCCGCAGTCGTTGATTCCGCGCACGATTCGGAAGTAGCCTGGGAGTGTCATCTTTAGCATCTTCTTCTTCCTTTCCATCTATCTCTAATCATTCATCTCTCTCTCTCTTCCATGTGCCTTCTCTCGCTCACTTCATTTTCTTTCTCTCTTTCTCTATTTCTTACTCTAATTCTCACACACTCCCTCGCTCTCTAACCCTTCTCTCCCCAGTCCTCGTTCCACGAGTTGGCAACGAGCCAATAGGGAGTGTTGCCTTCCTTGCCCCAGCCAAGAACGCGGACAGCATGGCCGCCGAGGTAGCCGCCGGCGGTGTGCTACAAAAAGTTTCATTTTAGTGTGTTCTTAGTTTTAGTGAGCTTACGGTGTAGATTCCTCCGTAGTAGTGCTCGAAGTCCTCGTAGACGGAGAAGGCCGCCTCAAGCGGGCCATTGGTCATGATCTCCTTCTGGATGTCTGCCACTCGCCGGCTCACTCCATACGCAGACTTGCCTGAACGATTCTAACTTTGCTTCCTTCATTTTCTCTTCCTCTTCTCTCTCTCTCTCTCTCTCTCTCTCTCTTTCTTTCTCTCTCTCTCTCTCTCTCTCTCTTCTAAAAGGTACCGTAGTGCTTGTCCTGGGTGTAGGGGGTGTTGTATCCGTCCTGGCACTTTTTCGTGCACTTGGGGGTCGGGTACATGTCCTCCGGGCACGGCTTGTAGTGCGTGGCGTTCGTGTGATGCTCGCAAGGAGGGAAGGGGTACGGTAGGCAGGTTGACTGAGAGAAGGCAACGATAAGCGGAGCAAGGGTGGATGGCAGAAACACTAACCGAGTCGCCGTAGTTGCCGCCAGAGACGACTCCGTGCTTGACCCAGAAGCGGAAGGCCTCGATGGGATCGCCACCGTTGCAGCTGAAGAGGGCCAAGTTGTATCGTCCTTGTCAGATAAGATGACATCACTCTGATTCCCGCTTACCCGAATCCGCAAGAGTAGCCACAGCACGCGAGGATGTCGTCGGCCGAGACCTCCACCGTCTGCGCCCCCTTCGATGCGATGCAAATGCGGTCAGAGATTGCCTCCGCAGCGCCGAAGGCCCAGCACGATCCTACGGCAGCATTCTTTAGAACTTGATCTAATTTTTTTTTCGCCGATAGATATAGTAGTAAGTATCAAGTCGACAATATAATTCAATAAATGAACTTGTTTTAAAGAAGATAGACTCTCTATCTTTCTCATTCTTCTTTCTATCTCATTCTGCTCTCTCTCTATCTTTCTCTATCTTCTCCTCTCTATCCCTCTCTCTCCCTCTCTCTTTCTCTATCTCCTCTCTCTCTCTCTTTCTCTATCTCCTCTCTCTCTCTCTCTCTTTCTCAATCAAGATGCTCCTGACCACAGTCCGACTGGTCTCGGATGTACCCGATGCTCGGGCAGTTCGGCCACGCGGTGCGCGAGTCGAATGAGTCGGGCACATCCAGCTCGAGGTGACTGAAAACTACTTTTGTACTAAATATATATAAAAAAGGAATTAGGCGCGCGAACCGCGAGGCCGCGAGATGGTTCTGCGTCTTGGCAGCGATCTGCTCGAGGCTGAGAGAGAGGCCGTTGATGTGCTGTCGCTTCTTCTCAGGGCTCATCCCAGCGAAACGGCGGTTCAGCTTGGCCTGAATAGCCAAGCAGAGAGATGTCGTCATATTATACTCTCTTCCTTTTCAGCCTCTTTTTCTCTTCTCGCTTCGTCAGCTATTTTCTCTACCCCTTTCTGTCTCTTCCTTTCTCTCTCCCTTTCTCTCACTCTCTCTATTTCTCTCACTCTCTCTCTCTACTCACCTTGAAAGGGCCATTCTGGGCATTGATGTAGTCGACGAGCGCTTGCCCAGTCAACGCCTCGGCCTCGGCCGAAATCTTTCGGTTGAGGAATTCCGCTAGATAGGATAGGCACTGTGATAATGATATGTTAAAATCTTTTATTTGAAACAATATTTTACCATAGAGGGCCCAAGGAATTTTTTTTGATAAAGACTCCTCGTGGCTGCATACCTGGAACGGCGTCCTCATCGGCAGTTCCGAATGCAACCGCAACGAGCGCGGCCACGGTCAGAAGACTTCTCTCAAACATTCAGCACTCATTTCACTCCAACGCTTCTAGCATTGAAAGGGGTGATCATAATTTCATATTAGAATGCATAATGCATGCAGTTGACTTGAGATTCTTAAGATGTCAGGAGTGTTGCAGATCACAGATTAGAGAGGCGGAAGGGAACATGAAATAGCTTACCATGACGCGAGCAGTTGCTGGCTGATAACGACAGCCACGCCATTTTCAAGCTTCTCTTTATACTTGTTGGCAAGCCAAGGCAGTAGCAGCTATTTCCAGAGAAGCCAAAGAAATGCTGTGCTGCACACGAGAGAGCAGTAGACGTGAGGATAGAGTTAAGAGTTATAAGGAGAGAGAGAGAGAAAGTGAGAGAGAGAGAGAGAGAGAGAGAAAAGGGAGGGCGGAGGGGAGAATGAGGCGAGTAACGTTTCCAGTGATAAGAGACTCCTTAGTGACTGACATCAGATGGTATTGAAACAGGAATACATCTGCCTAAAACACGGAGGAATCTATGAAATTTCTGCTTGAACCACTTCTAGAAAAAAATACTCTTCTTGAAAGCAATTTATGATTTATGTCTGACGACCGATTCTATTTGAGACGTCACCCAAAATCGACCACTCCTTGAACAGTTTCATAAGGACACGGAATGTAATCACACTGTTATGAATAACGCAGTTGTCGTGATAATTTGTATTCTTTTACATCTCAATAATTTTTGAAGTACCTTTTATTTTACTAGTAATATCTGCTTTTGCTACCTAATCCAGATGCGAGGGCTGGGTCGTGTTGAAAAGTTTCGTTCGTTGCTTATCTGGGCTGGGAGTTGCAAGCAATGCTCATGTGACTTCTTCTCAGAATGGCTGCCCAGTTATGTTAGGAATTCATAGCAGCAAGCCATCCAAATACCCGGCTATATAATTAATATGAAGTTTCTAATATTGAGCACTGATGCTCAATATTAGAAACTTCATATTAATTACAAAACAAATAAAGTAATGTAAAACGTAAAGAATGGTTAGGTAGAGAAGATAAAGAGAATAAGATAGGGAGAAAGAGAGAGACAGAGAGAGCGAGAGAAGAGTGGGGAAGAGAGTGAGAGAGAATGTAGAATTGGATGTATTATTCCTAATGCGATCACTGCCCACGGGGTGTGCTCCTCGTGATATGTGCGCAGTGAGCAGCACTCCTCATGTGGCGGCAGTTTGGAAAATACCAAGGAAACAGAAGGCTGGCTGTGCCACTTCAACAACTGCTAACACGGTGTGGTCGTTGAATCGGTAACCGAGTGATAGGATGTGTGAAAGATATAGAGATAGATATCGAGGTAGAGAGAGTCCAAGAGATAGAGAGGAAGAGAGAAATAGAGATAGAGAGAGAGAGAGAGCACGAGATACAGATATAATCTCCACAACCTAAATCTACTATCTGCATCAGACGAAACTAGTGCATCGTATAGCGCATCACTCTCCCAAAACTTTTAACAATCAATGGCTTTGTATGTCAGTCGAGAAAGCAAGTCATATTTATCAACTCCCAGTAACAACACAAATAAAAAATTACAAAGAGGAAAGAACAACAACAACGCTATATACTCGTCTCCTCGAGTACCAGTTTAACTGCTGCACTTTGGGAATTACTTAAAAGTTTCCCTAAGACCCTGCTAGACACAGACAGAGAGAGAGAGAGAGAAAGGAAAAGAGAGAGAGAGAGAGAGAAAGGAAAAGAGAGAGTGGCAGAGAGGGAGAGAGTTGGCAGTTAAGCTTGGATATCCGAAAAATTGACACAGTTGGCCAGACTGCGAGTATGTAGAGTACTGGGGGGAACAGCCTTATTGAGAAAACAAGAGTGCTCATCCTTAGCAAAGAAACTTCGCTGAGAGCATAAATGAATAAGTAAACGCCGCCTTTGTATGCGCGTAAAGGCACCTAGCCTAGACTTGAACACTTGAGAGGTTGAAAGAAGAGCGAATCTCCTCCGCTGCTTCCACCATCTTCTTTTGAAGAGGAACTACGCCATTCCGACGGGTTCTATAAGAAATTAAGTAATAAAAAAAACAATATTAAGAATCAGTTATTTTATGTACGCAACAATTAATACAAAAGTAAAACATATAAAAAATAAAACGAACATTTTCAGACTGTCATCAAATGGATCCACAACCACAATTTCGCAAGAACGCGGAAGATTCAACTGGCTGTTAGATCTAGAATTAAAAAGAAAGTTGAATCCATTCTGAAATATTCATAGAAATTCTATAGAACATGCAATTCTCTAACAGTTGAATGGGACGGCCAGCGCGGATGGAGATGTAGAATTCATTAAAGCGGAAGGTCGAGAAGTAGTCGAAGAAACCAAGGAGAAGAGAAGACAACGACTGATCATTCTTACAGGCTGCAAAGAGAATAATAGGATTTAAATGACAGAGAGAGGATAGAGGGAAAGAGAGATAGATAGAGAGAGAGAGGAACAGAGAGAGAGATGGAGAGAGAGAGAAGCGAGAGAAAGGAGAGAGAGAGAGGAGAGAGGGAGAGAGAGAACTGAAGAAGACCCAGTGCAGATACATACGAGAAAAGATATCCAAGCTAACCAGGCAGCGGAGGATCGAACGGAGCCATTGGATCCAACTCGAGAATCTTGTCGTTTGCGAGCTTGTCCGGATACAATTCGTGGAGACAAGGCAAGACTGGTGGAGAGACTCCGCACTGGAGGAAGTGGATGAGGAGGGATGTCATCAGGTAACTGAAATCATCTATTGAAAGCAAGGGATTGCATGATCAAATTAGCAATGAAAAATATTATTTCTGCTATAAGATCCCACGGATACTCTTCGATGTCCGGAAGATAGCACAGATGGCATTTAGGTACGGGCTATATCGCGGCATCACGTATGAAAAATGCAGAAGAATCTTTTCTCTGGTATAAAGGCGGCCCTAGTAGAATCCAGCTGTTGTCACCTACGGATATACCAAAGCACGACGCCAAATAATGGCCAGCTACTCATTTGTCGCATAGCTCCGTTTCCTTATTGCTCTCTCGTTGTCTATTGTCCATTGTTATGAGAACGCATTTGAAGTGTCCTTTTTACAACGTTGATACGTTGACTTGTTATTTTCACAGGGTCCCGAAAGAACTGACGGAGAGCATTGAAACATTAGAAGAATATGAATATAGTCATTATCAACCTGTTAATACATTGGATAGGCCCATCGAATGTGGTCTGCAAAAGCCAGTGTTTGATGAAGAGACAAACAGGAGCGACGCGATCGTCCACTCTACAAAAGATTTCACGAATCTTCAATGAACCTCAAAATTAACTGGTAAAAAAATATTAAATAGATGTTCGCCTCAAAATATCAAGAAATGAGTTCTTCAGTTGTCTTTTTTGATGAACAAAGTAAGTGAGTCAATTTAAAAGCAAAGAGACCCCTCGTAAAGCGCCATGAGTTGACTGAAGTGTGCATCCTGGATGCCACATGAGATAACAACAGGAATCTGTGGCGAGGAATCGGCGAGGCGCGCCATGAATGCAAGCTAAAATCATTCTAAATGTAAATCAGAAAGAACATAATTTAACTTCATAATCAATTGATAATCGTCAATTAACAACTGAAACCAAATTTAGAGAATACCCTGCTTCTTTTAACTAACGCAATGTGGAATCGAACGTGACATCGAAGTGATTTCGGAGCGACTCTTCAGTACCTTCACTAGGGCTGGATAAACCCTCCTAAATGGATACGTATAACTTATCTGATCTATTGTCAAATCAAGCTGTAAAGAAAGTTATGTTACTAGACTCGGATAGATATCTAACCATACCTCTGAGTGGGGCGGGTGCAGTGGCTACTCTTCCTTTCCTTTCCTTTCCATTCCCTTCTCTTCCCCTACCTTCCCCTTCTAAGTTCTACTTCTCTAAGTTTTCTCTCTTATCTTAATCTTTACTCTATCACAATCACAATCAGGAACTTTTTAATAATTACTGCATTTTGCTTCTCCAAGTGTCGTCACATTAAATTTATTTTGGTGTCGATAAATATATAATATAAGTAAAATCAAAGTCTTTAAAGGAACCATCCATCAAATCAAAATAGAGTAATTATGAAACTGCCATTTGACCGCACCAAATTAATCTAGACTGTTTTTGTTCGGTCCTATAAAAAAATTAGCGAAACAACCTTGTGGCCATTAGAGCCAAGTGAAATACTCTTGGAGTACGCTTCTTAATACAGCCACTAAAGATCAAATGGCTATTGGTTCTCTGAGCTCCGCAGATTCCTACTGTATGCCAGTGATATAAATCCGTGTATCTCAGGATGAGGGACTGGTCCCCATGCGCCAAAAACATAACACATTTCATGTTCACGGGATGGTTCCTTTAATGGAATTTTTTCCTAAATTGTACCGTGCAAAGTCGACGTCCAGCGTATCCGTGGGATGAAAGAGGCAAAGATTGAGATCAGAGTTGTAGGCAGAGAGAAAAGACATTGTCGAGCCAACGATATGAAAGCGGACTCCGAACTTCTCCAACACCTTAATTGTACTTGGAATCAACGACGAAACATTGGACAATCTTTGCAAAAGTATTTTCTGATTTAAACTTCTGAAGAATATTATTGCTAAGAAAGCTGGAAATTTAGATAACCGTCTTAGCCGCATCCGTAATCATGTTAAGCACTTCGAGCTTTTGTTCATACTCTCTTCGATTCTAAAAAATAAAACAGGAGGAACTGAAGCAGAAAATCTCTTTCTTTCTCTCTCACAGCTAACATTGGGAATTTGTCCGAATCATCAATACTAGACAAGATATAAGCTATTTCCTTAAGAAAACCTGGACATTGTTGAGGAAGTGGTCATAGATGAGAGCGGAGAATTGCTCCATTTCCTCTGCGTGTTCCTTCTCCCACCAAGGAACTGTTGTTGAGGATTATGCAATGAACAGAAACTAGTCACTGTGACAGAACCGAACTCGTGGGGAGGGGCATAACCTGCTCTGGTCCATTGCAGGGAAATATCGAAGAAATAGAAAAAAGAATCGCTGACGATCAAGCCATCATCAGTTATATTAAGGTGCTGAGGACCTCGTAGAAAATGGAAATATCTCAAGCACTAGGTTAGCTCAAATAGAACGAATGTTGAATAGATTACGTTTCCTCTTTATCACTCATACAAACTAATAATGAACAGAGCAAATCCTTGGTTATTGGCAAAAAATACACAGCTACTAATCAGTTGTCAATTTCGATCTAAGGAAATGCAACGGCGACAGCAGAAGATATCTTAACTAATAACAAGGACTTTGAGTAATGCATCAACATTTAGATAAATTAAGGCTAAATTCCTTAATCTAAGATTTTCAGTAAAAGGAAACACTGGTGACGCAGAAAACAACAACAACACCATTCTATACGCCCCACCCCGAATACCACTTTTAGACAGAGACACATAGTGAGTGTGAGAGAGAGAGAGGGAGAGAGAGAGGAGAGAGAGAGAGGGAGAGAGAGAGTAATAGAGAGAGAGTAAGAGAGAGAGAGTAATAGAGAGAGAGAGAGAGAGAGAGAGAGAGAGAGAGAGAGAGTGATAGAGGAAAGAGGAGAGGAGAGAGGAGAAGGAGAGGGAGAGGGAGAGAGAGAGAGAGAGTGTGTGTGATAGAGGAGAGAGAAGGAGAGGGAGAGGGAGAGGGCGAGGGCGAGAGAGAGAGAGAGTTCAACAAATATATGTAAAAAAAATTAGCAGGTCAAATTTAATTAAGATCATATAATAAGAAGATAAACAATGCACTCTTGGCAAAGAAAAAAATGACAAAAGACCTCGACAACAAGACTAAGCACGTGGAAGGAGAATGCTCGCATCCTTCCCAAGAAATTTCACAAATAACAAGTAAAACCGAATTTGCATACGCGCAGAAGACAGCTCGCTTAGACTTGAACCATTGAAAGGTTGAAAGAAGAGCGGATCTCCTTCGCAGCTTCCATCATCTTCCTTTGAAGAGGAACAACGCCCACCACGCACGTTCTACACGAAATCAAGTTAAAAAAGATCAAGGAATGGATATTTGAACAATTGCATAATACGCTAAAGTAAAAACATAAAAAATTAAACGAACATTTTCAGGCAGTGATCAAATGGATCCACAATAACGATTTCGCAATGTCTCGGCGGAAGACTCAATTTGCCGTTTGATCTAGAATTAAAAGACATATTCCGATTAACAACGTCAAGTGGAATCGATTCTAAAATAAATAGAACACTTACAGTCGAATGGGACGGCCAGTGCGGATGGCGATGTAGAATTCATCGAAGCGGAAGGTTGAGAAGTAGTCAAAGAAGCCAAGGAGAAGAGAAGACAACGACTGGTCATTCTCACGGGCTGCAAAGATGTTATTGGGAGAGGGGGGGGGGTGAGAGAGCGGGAGAGAGAGAGAAAGAAAGAGAAAGGGAGAGAGTAGAATAAGAATGAGTACAGAAATAGAAGAGAGTCCTAGCTAACCAGGCAACGGCGGATCGAACGGAGCCACTGGATCCAACTCGAGAATCTTGTCGTTTGCGAGCTTGTCCGGATACAATTCGTGGAGACAAGGCAAGACTGGTGGAGAGACTCCGCACTGGAGGAAGTGGATGAGGAGGGATGTCATCAGGTAACTGAAATCATCTACTGAAAGAACATATGAAGATGTTCGTTGTCAACCTGTTAATAGATTTGATAGGCCCTTCGAATGTGGTCTGCAGAAGCCAGTGTTTGATGAAGAGACAAAGAGGAGCGAGGCGATCGTCAACTCTATTAAAGATCTCACAAATTTTCAATGATTGTTAATAGGCGAAAAGTAGACATGCAGCCTCTAACAATAAACACAATCTCTAAGAAATGAGCGTTTCAATTGCCTATTATAACTGGATTAAGTGAGTCAATATTTGTAAGCAAAAAGACCTTTCATAAAGCACCATGAGCTGGCTGAAGTGAACACAATGGATGTTGTGCGAGATGACGGCAGGAATCGGAGGCGACGAGTCGGAGAGGCGTGCCGTGAATGAAAGCTAAAAACGTTTTAAATCAGAAAAAAAAACAGAGCAACATCATATTTGATTGATAACCGCCATTAGTAACTGAAATGAAATGTAGAGAATACCCTGCTTAATGAAGTATCTAACTAACGTTGTGTGGATTCGCTAGTGACATCGAAGTGACTTCGAAGCGACTCCCCAGTGCCTCCACTAGCTCTCGATAAATCCTCCTGAATGGGGCAATCTTTCTCGATCTATTGTCAAATCAAGTGGTAAAGAAGTGTATATTTCTCGCCTCGGAGAGAAATCCAGCACTTAGCAAAACCAAAGGAAAGGGAATAATTGCCACTGTCGACTACTTGGGAATACTGAGCGGGGTTAGAGACAAAATCATAGTGGAGAATAGTTCTGGAGAAAATCTGGGCGAATCTCTGAAATGGACTGAACTTGACTAACCCTGCCTGAGACCAAAGATAAAATAGCCATACGCGTTCACGGAGCTCCGCAGATTCCTACTAGGCGCATTTCTCTGGCTAGAATCTATCGGATCAATTCCTTGTTTGGCCGAGGTAGAGAGAGTCCAAGAGATAGAGAGGAAGAGAGAAATAGAGATAGAGAGAGAGAGAGAGCACGAGATACAGATATAATCTCCACAACCTAAATCTACTATCTGCATCAGACGAAACTAGTGCATCGTATAGCGCATCACTCTCCCAAAACTTTTAACAATCAATGGCTTTGTATGTCAGTCGAGAAAGCAAGTCATATTTATCAACTCCCAGTAACAACACAAATAAAAAATTACAAAGAGGAAAGAACAACAACAACGCTATATACTCGTCTCCTCGAGTACCAGTTTAACTGCTGCACTTTGGGAATTACTTAAAAGTTTCCCTAAGACCCTGCTAGACACAGACAGAGAGAGAGAGAGAGAAAGGAAAAGAGAGAGAGAGAGAGAGAAAGGAAAAGAGAGAGTGGCAGAGAGGGAGAGAGTTGGCAGTTAAGCTTGGATATCCGAAAAATTGACACAGTTGGCCAGACTGCGAGTATGTAGAGTACTGGGGGGAACAGCCTTATTGAGAAAACAAGAGTGCTCATCCTTAGCAAAGAAACTTCGCTGAGAGCATAAATGAATAAGTAAACGCCGCCTTTGTATGCGCGTAAAGGCACCTAGCCTAGACTTGAACACTTGAGAGGTTGAAAGAAGAGCGAATCTCCTCCGCTGCTTCCACCATCTTCTTTTGAAGAGGAACTACGCCATTCCGACGGGTTCTATAAGAAATTAAGTAATAAAAAAAACAATATTAAGAATCAGTTATTTTATGTACGCAACAATTAATACAAAAGTAAAACATATAAAAAATAAAACGAACATTTTCAGACTGTCATCAAATGGATCCACAACCACAATTTCGCAAGAACGCGGAAGATTCAACTGGCTGTTAGATCTAGAATTAAAAAGAAAGTTGAATCCATTCTGAAATATTCATAGAAATTCTATAGAACATGCAATTCTCTAACAGTTGAATGGGACGGCCAGCGCGGATGGAGATGTAGAATTCATTAAAGCGGAAGGTCGAGAAGTAGTCGAAGAAACCAAGGAGAAGAGAAGACAACGACTGATCATTCTTACAGGCTGCAAAGAGAATAATAGGATTTAAATGACAGAGAGAGGATAGAGGGAAAGAGAGATAGATAGAGAGAGAGAGGAACAGAGAGAGAGATGGAGAGAGAGAGAAGCGAGAGAAAGGAGAGAGAGAGAGGAGAGAGGGAGAGAGAGAACTGAAGAAGACCCAGTGCAGATACATACGAGAAAAGATATCCAAGCTAACCAGGCAGCGGAGGATCGAACGGAGCCATTGGATCCAACTCGAGAATCTTGTCGTTTGCGAGCTTGTCCGGATACAATTCGTGGAGACAAGGCAAGACTGGTGGAGAGACTCCGCACTGGAGGAAGTGGATGAGGAGGGATGTCATCAGGTAACTGAAATCATCTATTGAAAGCAAGGGATTGCATGATCAAATTAGCAATGAAAAATATTATTTCTGCTATAAGATCCCACGGATACTCTTCGATGTCCGGAAGATAGCACAGATGGCATTTAGGTACGGGCTATATCGCGGCATCACGTATGAAAAATGCAGAAGAATCTTTTCTCTGGTATAAAGGCGGCCCTAGTAGAATCCAGCTGTTGTCACCTACGGATATACCAAAGCACGACGCCAAATAATGGCCAGCTACTCATTTGTCGCATAGCTCCGTTTCCTTATTGCTCTCTCGTTGTCTATTGTCCATTGTTATGAGAACGCATTTGAAGTGTCCTTTTTACAACGTTGATACGTTGACTTGTTATTTTCACAGGGTCCCGAAAGAACTGACGGAGAGCATTGAAACATTAGAAGAATATGAATATAGTCATTATCAACCTGTTAATACATTGGATAGGCCCATCGAATGTGGTCTGCAAAAGCCAGTGTTTGATGAAGAGACAAACAGGAGCGACGCGATCGTCCACTCTACAAAAGATTTCACGAATCTTCAATGAACCTCAAAATTAACTGGTAAAAAAATATTAAATAGATGTTCGCCTCAAAATATCAAGAAATGAGTTCTTCAGTTGTCTTTTTTGATGAACAAAGTAAGTGAGTCAATTTAAAAGCAAAGAGACCCCTCGTAAAGCGCCATGAGTTGACTGAAGTGTGCATCCTGGATGCCACATGAGATAACAACAGGAATCTGTGGCGAGGAATCGGCGAGGCGCGCCATGAATGCAAGCTAAAATCATTCTAAATGTAAATCAGAAAGAACATAATTTAACTTCATAATCAATTGATAATCGTCAATTAACAACTGAAACCAAATTTAGAGAATACCCTGCTTCTTTTAACTAACGCAATGTGGAATCGAACGTGACATCGAAGTGATTTCGGAGCGACTCTTCAGTACCTTCACTAGGGCTGGATAAACCCTCCTAAATGGATACGTATAACTTATCTGATCTATTGTCAAATCAAGCTGTAAAGAAAGTTATGTTACTAGACTCGGATAGATATCTAACCATACCTCTGAGTGGGGCGGGTGCAGTGGCTACTCTTCCTTTCCTTTCCTTTCCATTCCCTTCTCTTCCCCCTACCTTCCCCTTCTAAGTTCTACTTCTCTAAGTTTTCTCTCTTATCTTAATCTTTACTCTATCACAATCACAATCAGGAACTTTTTAATAATTACTGCATTTTGCTTCTCCAAGTGTCGTCACATTAAATTTATTTTGGTGTCGATAAATATATAATATAAGTAAAATCAAAGTCTTTAAAGGAACCATCCATCAAATCAAAATAGAGTAATTATGAAACTGCCATTTGACCGCACCAAATTAATCTAGACTGTTTTTGTTCGGTCCTATAAAAAAATTAGCGAAACAACCTTGTGGCCATTAGAGCCAAGTGAAATACTCTTGGAGTACGCTTCTTAATACAGCCACTAAAGATCAAATGGCTATTGGTTCTCTGAGCTCCGCAGATTCCTACTGTATGCCAGTGATATAAATCCGTGTATCTCAGGATGAGGGACTGGTCCCCATGCGCAAAAACATAACACATTTCATGTTCACGGGATGGTTCCTTTAATGGAATTTTTTCCTAAATTGTACCGTGCAAAGTCGACGTCCAGCGTATCCGTGGGATGAAAGAGGCAAAGATTGAGATCAGAGTTGTAGGCAGAGAGAAAAGACATTGTCGAGCCAACGATATGAAAGCGGACTCCGAACTTCTCCAACACCTTAATTGTACTTGGAATCAACGACGAAACATTGGACAATCTTTGCAAAAGTATTTTCTGATTTAAACTTCTGAAGAATATTATTGCTAAGAAAGCTGGAAATTTAGATAACCGTCTTAGCCGCATCCGTAATCATGTTAAGCACTTCGAGCTTTTGTTCATACTCTCTTCGATTCTAAAAAATAAAACAGGAGGAACTGAAGCAGAAAATCTCTTTCTTTCTCTCTCACAGCTAACATTGGGAATTTGTCCGAATCATCAATACTAGACAAGATATAAGCTATTTCCTTAAGAAAACCTGGACATTGTTGAGGAAGTGGTCATAGATGAGAGCGGAGAATTGCTCCATTTCCTCTGCGTGTTCCTTCTCCCACCAAGGAACTGTTGTTGAGGATTATGCAATGAACAGAAACTAGTCACTGTGACAGAACCGAACTCGTGGGGAGGGGCATAACCTGCTCTGGTCCATTGCAGGGAAATATCGAAGAAATAGAAAAAAGAATCGCTGACGATCAAGCCATCATCAGTTATATTAAGGTGCTGAGGACCTCGTAGAAAATGGAAATATCTCAAGCACTAGGTTAGCTCAAATAGAACGAATGTTGAATAGATTACGTTTCCTCTTTATCACTCATACAAACTAATAATGAACAGAGCAAATCCTTGGTTATTGGCAAAAAATACACAGCTACTAATCAGTTGTCAATTTCGATCTAAGGAAATGCAACGGCGACAGCAGAAGATATCTTAACTAATAACAAGGACTTTGAGTAATGCATCAACATTTAGATAAATTAAGGCTAAATTCCTTAATCTAAGATTTTCAGTAAAAGGAAACACTGGTGACGCAGAAAACAACAACAACACCATTCTATACGCCCCACCCCGAATACCACTTTTAGACAGAGACACATAGTGAGTGTGAGAGAGAGAGAGGGAGAGAGAGAGGAGAGAGAGAGAGGGAGAGAGAGAGTAATAGAGAGAGAGTAAGAGAGAGAGAGTAATAGAGAGAGAGAGAGAGAGAGAGAGAGAGAGTGATAGAGGAAAGAGGAGAGGAGAGAGGAGAAGGAGAGGGAGAGGGAGAGAGAGAGAGAGAGTGTGTGTGATAGAGGAGAGAGAAGGAGAGGGAGAGGGAGAGGGCGAGGGCGAGAGAGAGAGAGAGTTCAACAAATATATGTAAAAAAAATTAGCAGGTCAAATTTAATTAAGATCATATAATAAGAAGATAAACAATGCACTCTTGGCAAAGAAAAAAATGACAAAAGACCTCGACAACAAGACTAAGCACGTGGAAGGAGAATGCTCGCATCCTTCCCAAGAAATTTCACAAATAACAAGTAAAACCGAATTTGCATACGCGCAGAAGACAGCTCGCTTAGACTTGAACCATTGAAAGGTTGAAAGAAGAGCGGATCTCCTTCGCAGCTTCCATCATCTTCCTTTGAAGAGGAACAACGCCCACCACGCACGTTCTACACGAAATCAAGTTAAAAAAGATCAAGGAATGGATATTTGAACAATTGCATAATACGCTAAAGTAAAAACATAAAAAATTAAACGAACATTTTCAGGCAGTGATCAAATGGATCCACAATAACGATTTCGCAATGTCTCGGCGGAAGACTCAATTTGCCGTTTGATCTAGAATTAAAAGACATATTCCGATTAACAACGTCAAGTGGAATCGATTCTAAAATAAATAGAACACTTACAGTCGAATGGGACGGCCAGTGCGGATGGCGATGTAGAATTCATCGAAGCGGAAGGTTGAGAAGTAGTCAAAGAAGCCAAGGAGAAGAGAAGACAACGACTGGTCATTCTCACGGGCTGCAAAGATGTTATTGGGAGAGGGGGGGGGGGTGAGAGAGCGGGAGAGAGAGAGAAAGAAAGAGAAAGGGAGAGAGTAGAATAAGAATGAGTACAGAAATAGAAGAGAGTCCTAGCTAACCAGGCAACGGCGGATCGAACGGAGCCACTGGATCCAACTCGAGAATCTTGTCGTTTGCGAGCTTGTCCGGATACAATTCGTGGAGACAAGGCAAGACTGGTGGAGAGACTCCGCACTGGAGGAAGTGGATGAGGAGGGATGTCATCAGGTAACTGAAATCATCTACTGAAAGAACATATGAAGATGTTCGTTGTCAACCTGTTAATAGATTTGATAGGCCCTTCGAATGTGGTCTGCAGAAGCCAGTGTTTGATGAAGAGACAAAGAGGAGCGAGGCGATCGTCAACTCTATTAAAGATCTCACAAATTTTCAATGATTGTTAATAGGCGAAAAGTAGACATGCAGCCTCTAACAATAAACACAATCTCTAAGAAATGAGCGTTTCAATTGCCTATTATAACTGGATTAAGTGAGTCAATATTTGTAAGCAAAAAGACCTTTCATAAAGCACCATGAGCTGGCTGAAGTGAACACAATGGATGTTGTGCGAGATGACGGCAGGAATCGGAGGCGACGAGTCGGAGAGGCGTGCCGTGAATGAAAGCTAAAAACGTTTTAAATCAGAAAAAAAAACAGAGCAACATCATATTTGATTGATAACCGCCATTAGTAACTGAAATGAAATGTAGAGAATACCCTGCTTAATGAAGTATCTAACTAACGTTGTGTGGATTCGCTAGTGACATCGAAGTGACTTCGAAGCGACTCCCCAGTGCCTCCACTAGCTCTCGATAAATCCTCCTGAATGGGGCAATCTTTCTCGATCTATTGTCAAATCAAGTGGTAAAGAAGTGTATATTTCTCGCCTCGGAGAGAAATCCAGCACTTAGCAAAACCAAAGGAAAGGGAATAATTGCCACTGTCGACTACTTGGGAATACTGAGCGGGGTTAGAGACAAAATCATAGTGGAGAATAGTTCTGGAGAAAATCTGGGCGAATCTCTGAAATGGACTGAACTTGACTAACCCTGCCTGAGACCAAAGATAAAATAGCCATACGCGTTCACGGAGCTCCGCAGATTCCTACTAGGCGCATTTCTCTGGCTAGAATCTATCGGATCAATTCCTTGTTTGGCCATCGCTGCACTCGGATAAAAACATAACACATTGCATATTCAGGTGACGGTTCCCTTAATACAACTTTTTTTTTAAAGCGTACCGTGCAAACTCGATATCCAGAGCATCCGTGGGATGCACGAGGCAAAGATTGAGATCAGAGTTGAAAGCAGAGAGCAAAGATGTCGTCGAGCCAGTGATACGAAAATGGACACCACAGTTATCCAACACCTTAATAATACTTGGCCTCAATGATGAAATACTTGACAGTGTTTGTAAACGTGTTTTCTTCCTTTCTGTAAACAGAATCCCATGCAAATAATAAAGCTAGATAACCATCTTAGCCGCATCCGTAATAAGCTTAAGCACTTCAAGCTTTTGTTCATATTCTGCTTGCCCCTAAAATAAGGAAACTGAAGCAGAAAATTTTTCTTTCTCTATCTCTCTTTATGCACATCGCAATCTGTCCTGTATGCATCAACACTTGATTTGACAAGATATAGGCAATTCCCCTCAGATAACCTGGACATTGTTGAGGAAGTGGTCATGGATCAGAGTGGAGAACTGCTTCATTTCCTCCGCGTGTTCCTTCTCCCACTCGGCTGCTTCACCTTCTCTCCACCACGCAGAAATCACACCGTGCGTTAGAACCACCCGCCAGCGAGACTCTAGATTCAAAATTATGTTTAATATCTTTCAAATATTTAAGTCTTCCCGAAAAAACTATTTAGTTGAAAATCTGAATACCATCATCAAACGGAAATTTGCCTTCATTCAACTCTACAGGGTGGTGACGTGGCTTCGTACTCTTATACAAAGTGAAAGTAATCTTTTTTTTTAAATTTCATTGAAGTTAGACCAAAATGATCAAAAAAGTACAGAACAGTAAAAAAACAAATGTATGTAGCCGCTGCCGGAGAGGAGATATCAAAGGGCTGTGGCTAAAAAAAACATAACATTCAACAAGTAATAATTGCTGAAAGATATTTTGAGGTCCATCTTGAAGTAAAAAAAGACATTGAAGCGGACGATTAATTCATTAATGAATAAAAATATAAATTTTTGGTACATCGAACATAAGTTTGCACACAGAAGAAATGGGAAGACTTTGTGTACGGAAGAACTTTGCTTGCTAAAGTTGTCGTCAATGAGACAATATCAAAAGGCGTAAATTTAATGAAAATATGAAAAAACATATTTTTTGGTCGACTAGACCATTCCAAGCAAAATCTTAATAAGTTCAAACATGTAAATGTTTTGTTACCACAGTCGGTAAAAATCATGCAACACACCTCGAAAGTTCCAGGGTCGGCCGCGATCGAGTTGACGATTGCCGCAATCTCAGGCGTCAAGAACAATTTGTCGTAGTGACACAGCAAACGGGCTCGTCCAATGCGCAATTTCTAGAGTAATCGGACACTTTAGATTCATTATCAATTATGACGCGTCGTTTAACTTAGATAATCAGGGAAAAAACATTCCAGAACAATGAGAAACAAAAATCTACCTCCATTTGATTGTCACGGAAGTCAATGACAAGCTTTCTTCCATGGTTCTCCAGGACAGCGCTGATAGAATCCCAGTTCTCCTGCAAACAGTTAACGTTATTTCTTCATTTCCAAGATCGTTAGAATTCTGTCACAAATTATATGGTGATGACATCCAATCTTGAAAACAAATATCACGGGAAATCGAAATTGCCTAATTTAAAGAAACAGATAATTTTTCTATTTAAACATAAGTGGCTGCACGTACAGTTAAACAAGATAGGATAAAACAAGGGAAAGTAAATAAATAAAATGCCACTAACCAAGGATAACAACAGCTCGAAGAACGAGTCTGGGAAAATGTTCTTAAACGACTTCTTCGCAGCTTCGAAAAATTCAACAAAAGGATCCCTGAACAGGGCTGAAATAGTGGCTGTCCCTGAACTTTGGCTGGGGGTTACAATGTGAAAAATAGCCATCCCGTGGGGTTGGTTACAAAGTGTTTCGAGCCTACGGCCCGGGGGGTTAGAACTTTGTCATGGGTTAGATATATTTCAGCTCTGTCCCTGAAATGGGTATGACGAAACTATCGAACGGAAAAACGAAAACAAACTCATAGTAAATCATTCTGGGAAAACTTGATCGTCCATTTCTAAGAATATGTTTCAATGACGCCAAGGAGAAAAGAGAATAGCGATTTTAAACCTGTTGTCATCTTTCTTGCACTTTTTCACCGCCCTTCTTTGAAGTTGAACGGCATATGCACGAGGATGAGCGCCTAAGTTTTTTTTTTCGATTTAACCAAAAATTAGGCACTTTTCAGCTTGCTAAACTACAACAGTCAGTAAAAATATTTTTAGAAAAAAAAATCGATACCATCCATCCAGCAGCTGACACGGGAAACAATATCAGCGGGCAGTTCGGACGCAATCTTAGCTGGCAGAATTCTGTAACTTGATCACCATAGACTATTATTCGTTATGTTATATAAACTATAGTTTATCGAGAAAACAAAGAAAATCAGATAAAAAAAAATAGTCTAAAATTCTTTAAACTCAAACTTTTCGTGTAAAATCCGCACGTAATTCGCCCACCGCTCCTGCGATGCTGCCGCGGTAGCAAAGAGTGCCTAAGCGAAATTGAATTAATTAAGGCAAGCTCCAAAGATTTTAATCACTTTTATATTTTGCCTGTGTTCAAATATATTGTCTAGTTATAAGGCAGACAAAGACAATTACAACAAAAGAAGTGAAACGAAAGCTTACATGTTCCTCTTCGTGTGTGTGCTCGGCGGAGGAATATGTGAAGGAAGAAAGTGGATTTGTTGAGATCGCCGCGGCGTCTTCCTACAATTGTTACTATTATAACTACCGCCCTCTTTACAGTTTAATTACAGGATGAATATCCAATGTTCTCCGGCTTTAAAACTATTTTCGTCAATATTTTCCTTCATACTTTCCACCTTTCCTTTCTCCTTAGAAATGGCTTGATCTGAAGTAGCTGCTTCGTCGCCGAATTCGGGCAAGGGGGAGAATGGTTCCGCCTTAACCTGAATGAGGTGTTACATGCCAAAAGTCACTAGAAAGAGAAGAAAATGAACCTTCTTAATTAACGGCTTCTGTTCAAATTCATCTTCTGAGTGGTGAGACAAGGGCTTCTTCTTCTTTCTCTTCAATTAGAAAAGAACAACTTCACAGAGTACATTAAATACAAGTAAACAAAAGAACCTTCTTGGTTGACTTGAATGAATCTTCCTCATTGGATGCAGCGGCGCTTGCCACTTCAGTCATCGTGCTCTGAGCAATTCAGAATAAGTTAACAGAACATAATATAAAAATTATGACGAGTATGACTAAATAAACAGAAGTAAAAAAAAACACAAAACCCAAATGAAATTTCACAAAATGCTCTAAATTAATAATAATTAGAAACCATTGCAGCAGTTGGAATCTCCGGTGTCTTCTCGCTTAAAGGCGAAGGAGGAGGAGACTGCGCTTCAATCTTAATCTGAAAAGTTCACGATGTTGATATGAATCAATAATCTACACACGATTACAGCGATAATCAAGCAGCGGAGCTGATGGTGAGGGTAGAGAGACGGAGGGGGGGGGGATGAGCAAGAGCTCGAGTGTGAGATAGAGATGGCATAGGAGGGTGCTAATACATATAAATAAACCACATCCGTTTCCGTTTGATGGGTTAGAAGTAAAATAAAATATAACAAAATCTGAATTAATTTGAAACCTTTCGCCTGGAAGTGCAATCAGCTCGATATGGTCTTGCGGCTCTATCGATTGACTCAGAAGACATTAGTTCTGTCTGAAGCTCAAAGGAGAGTTTAAATTAATTTTATTTATTTAACGTATACGAAAATAAAAAATTGAAGCTTCAATTAGCTCAAAAGGCAAAAAATTCTAAGATTAAGGTAAAAGAACAAACCTTCACGATTGATGTCTTCTTCTCGGGTTCACTTTCAGAAGATGAGGAAGCGTGCTTTGATTTCTTGTTCTTAAAAAAAGTTGACCGAATTGCAGAACATTATAAAAGCAGTAACCATCTTCTTCGAAGAACATGCAGTTGTGCTGACTAAATCATCTTCCTTAGAGGAACTTACTTCTAAACTTGTTTGCGACAGCGGCTCCTGAATACAAACTGCATTGTTGCATTTAAAACAGTTTAAATAGAAACGGCATACCGCGCCTGATCTTTTCTGTTCCCTTAGAAAGTGGAAGGCTAAACTTGGTCAACATTTAACATTTTAAAAAACTGAATTAGCTGACTTCAGTGCATCTTCGTTCCTCTTCGATGTACTGACTAACGGATTTGTCCGCGTTTAATTGAGCAAGTTTGAGTCCCATTTGCTGCTTCTAAAGACATTTCCTTCGAATCGTCGATAAAACATACTACATCCAAGAATTTTAATAGAAAAAAATATTTAAAAAAAAAGATATACTTCACGGACACATAGTTAGACGAGTAATGATCAAATTTCGTGTGGGAATTGAACAAAGAGTAAACAAACCTGCGAACCCCCTTTTTTTCATCGCCGATGGTGCGCATAAAAATGTCAAATGCAGGCAACATCCGAACGGCAACCTCTTCCATACTTTTAGCCTGAAAAAAAGTATGATAACATTTCTTCAAACGTTGGAAATCTAAAACAGAAATTTCCAGCCTCGAGCTGTGAGTTAACAAGTTTTGTCCTGATCAGGAGGGGGATGTTAACGGGGAAGGGATTACTTGCAATTGCAATAAGAATAGTGTGGCCATGACTCTGGGACAACCATATTTGCCGTGAGTTTGTGGATTCCAGGCCATATAATTGAAACTGACATATGCAACGGTTTGTAAGAGAATTTTCGGCGAGAGAACAGAATGATTGCTGCAGATCGCTTTGAGCAGCTTGTAGCAGGCGAGTGCAAAGGCGTGTCTAAACAGAAGCAAGTGCTGCAAATCTTGGCTCATCTCATGTATTAAAGAGATACTCTTTGGAAATGGCGCTCTCGACTGGCTGCAGACTCGACGACAGACCAGTGATGGTGACATTCGCAGAGTGAACGCCATTCACAACTGAATCAATCATTCTTCGAAATCATCATTCGGTCTTTTCTGCCATAGCCGTAAAAAGATATAACGGAAGTCAAAAATTGAACAAAAATTACTAAAACTAATAAAAAACTGAAATCAAATATCCAAACAACTAATCATAACTTAACATCAAAAAAAACTGAGCCACCTTTGTGTTCAAATAGAAGCTCTCGTTGCGAGACTTGCGCAAGAGAGCGAACTAAATCTGCCATTCGCATGAGCTGCTCTAGCGATGGTTCTCTGCGAAAATTTAGCATGAAGTAAACCACCCGACAGATCCTTTTCTTTATCTTATAAATTCAATTTAGAGTACTATCCAACTGAATTTTAGTAACTTAAGACGATTATTCTTACTAGTCGATTATTCTTACCTCCCAAAGCCGAGATGCCTCGAATTTCGTAACCAAAACCTGTCCTGGTCTTTCCCAGGCATGTTAAGACCTGTAAGACAGAAACTACTCATTGAGATAGAAATTAACCATACGAAAGGTGAGGGCTATGCTTCATTGTAGGAATATATCAAAGAAATACTAAAAGAATCGCTGACGACAAAGACAGCATCGGTTTAAAAGTTATAGGACTCGTAAACAATGCAAGTATCTCAAGCACTATGTTAGCAAAAATAGAAAGAATACGGAATATATTACGTTTCTTCTTTATCAGTGAACCTAATAAAAGAACGGAGCAAGCAACATCAGATGGATCCGCGATGACCACTTCACAAGGGAAAGGAGGAAAGAGAAAAGGTACTGTTGAACCTACTAAGGAATGATGTTCAGCATTTATGGCAAAAAACTCATGCCGACTTTCGTTTTCCGCTTAAAATTTGTAACTTGATACGCACTAAAAAATAAACAAAACACTAACACTGTATCACAACGCACCAAATTTATCACGGTATCTCAAGTAAACTCAAACTTCACAAATTTTCGTGAACTTTTTTTAAGGGAATTAGTAAAAAAAAATCCAGGATTCTATATTGATGTGTGATTTGCCTGAACACGCTTTCTACAATGAGATACTGTTTAAAGTGAAAATGTTATAAACTTTTTCGAGTTTGCAAAGCTAATCTTGCGGCTAGACGCTTGAAAAGATTTATAAAATCAAGTAATGGAAAACGGAAGAACGGCTAGGAAGAGAAGTAGAGGAGAAAAATCGATAGAGAGAGAGAGAGAGAGAGAGAGAGAGAGAGAGAGAGAGGAGAGAAGAGGAGAGAGAGTGGTGGGAGAGAGAATGAAGAGAGAACGAGAGAGAGGGAGATGGTGAGAGAGATAGAGAAATAGAGAGACAAAGAGACAGTAAGAGAGAGAATGTTCACAATCGAACCCGATGAAGGCCATTTACATTAAACCCAACAAGTGCATCACACCAATGACAATGCCTCCCCCCCCCCTCTTCCTCCTCTTCTCCACCCTGTGATTTCTCCCGCGAAACAGAGGAAGAGATTAGAGACCGCCACGAGCGCCGTCGAGCTCTGGTCATTTACGGCATCCCTGTTCTTTCTGCCGAATCCCCTACCCAAACGGCAAATGCTTACTACAATGCAGTCCTCGGACTCCTCGATTGTCTAAATGTTCCTTGCCTTCCCCTCGCTGTCTATCCCCTCGTAGACCAGGCTCGCAAGCCATCTTCAAATCCCCTCAAGGTCGTCCTCCCCACATCCAAGTTTCAAATCCTAGCCATCTCCAATGCCCACAGACTCCGCCATTCTCCCACCTATTCCAATTGTTTCCTCCTTCCATCGCGTACTTTCGCCCAGCGGGGCATTGTTCCCTCTCCCCCCAAACTCCCCGACTTCTCTCGCTTCTACACCAAACCACATGGCCGCCGCTCGGCCCCTAACACCCTGCCCCCCCCGCCCTCTCTCATCTCGCGTGGCCACCCGCAGGCCTTCTCACTCTCACTCTCTTTCTCACTCTAACTCTCACTCTAACAACTCTCACTCTCACTCTAACAACCCTCCTATCTTCTCTAACCCCTCCTACGCGTCCGCGGTCACCCGCGGCCTTCATAACCACTCACCTCCTTCTCACATCTCTCACCACTACTCTCAACACCCACTGCCTCTCTCTCAGCCGCCTCTGCCTCTCTCTCAGCCGCCACAGCCTCTCTCTCCTCCCACTCCCCTTCTCTCTCTCAACTACCCACCCAACCCCTACCAACCTTCTCCAATGCCTCCCCTCTATCCCTCTCCTCCCAACTACTCCTTCCCACCCCCATCCCCAATACCAATTATAACCACCCCCATTCGCAGGCATAGCTCCACCATTTGTTCTTTCAATGCCCGCTCAATTGTGAACAAAACTTTTGAACTGTCCTCTCTATTCTCCCGTTCCTTCGCTGTTATTGCCATTGTCGAAACCTGGCTTTCCTCCTCCCTCCCTGATAGTTATCTTCTAAACGGTAACCCTGACTATTTAGTCTCTCGCCAAGACCGCCCAAGGCGCAAGGGCTGGGGCGTTGCACTCTTCTTCCGCTCTTCCATCTCCACAAACACCGTCCTCTCTAAATCATCCCCCAACGCCTTTGAGCTCCTCGCAGTAGATGCTAGTTTTAACAGTGATCTCATCCGCTTCATCCTAGTTTACCGTCCCCCTTCATGTTGTGCCTCTGATAATTCTATCCTTGTCAACCTTCTTACAGATCTCTCCACCGCCCCTCACCCTACTATCATTTTAGGCGATTTTAACTACCCAGACATCGTCTGGAATTCCACCAGTCACCCCCCGCTTGCCTCTTCTTCTAAGCTCTTTTATGACTTTACATCCTCATGCTGTTTTGCTCAACTCACACCAGCTCCTACTTGCAATGCTCACTTCCTGGACCTCGTTCTCACCAATACTCCATCCCTCCTCAGCAACACTATCCTCTCCCCTCCCTTCCTCAATTCCGACCATTCCACCATCGAATCCACCCTTTCTCTCTCCCACGCCAAACCTTCTTTTACTTATATAAGGGATTACAACAAATTCGACCACCATTCAGCCTCCATGTTTCTTTTAGATTTTGCCTTCCCAGCCCCTTTCCATAAGCTCTCAAGTGTAGATCACATGTACTCCGCACTGTCATCCGCCCCCCACGCTGTTGAAGACCTCTTCGTTCCCTTTAAACGTGTCTCCTCTCACGGTATTCGTATCCCCAATCACATTTACTGCCTTAAGCGGAAACGCTATGATGCTTGGCTCGCCCTCCTAGCCCATGAATCTGATTCCACTAGACATGCTTATTCCCTCATTAATTCCCGTTATTGTAAGGCTATTGATAAGTACTCTAGAAATGTAGAAAAACACGTCATTAACTCTAACAATAAAGCCCTCTTCTTCCGCTTTATGCGCAACCGCCTATCCTCCAAACCCCGAGGGGTCGATACTCTCACCTCACCTTCTGGTACTCTCTGCTTTACCGATGATACCAAGGCCCAACTCCTAGCTGCTACTTTTTCCTCTGCTTTTACTATTGACGATGGTAACCTCCCGGTCCTCGCCCCTAACTTTGTCACTCACTCTTCCCCCTCCTTTCAAATCAATTTCCCCCGTCATGAAATTTGCCGAGTTATCGAGACCTATAAGAACTCTTCCTGTAAGACTCCTGATAATTTCAACTTGTCTCTCATTAAGAAGCTTGCCATCCCCATCTCGGAAGCTCTGGAATATATATTTGACTTCTCGTACTCCACCTCATCTGTCCCTACGGCCTGGAAAACTTCCATTATAATCCCCATTAAGAAAAATCCTCCCTATTCTGACCCCTCCAACTATCGCCCTATCTCTATAACCTCATTATTTTCTCGAATTTTTGAACGTATGCTCTGTAAGAAACTCTACCCCTGGTGCAATAACGCTCACTTAATACCTGATGAACAGTACGGATTTAGACCAAAACGCTCCATTGATTACCAGTTGCTAGGTTGTCTCGAACATTGGACCGCTGCCATCTCCCGATCCCATTCCACTGATATCGTCTATTTTGATCACGCTCGGGCCTTCGACCGTGTCTCCCATGCCAAACTCATCCATAAGCTCACACTTTTCTCCCTTCCTCCTAAATGCATCTCCTGGATCTCTGCCTTCCTTAGTAATCGCACTTTCTCCGTCCGCGTAGGCTCCTCCCTTTCCCCTCCCTTACCTGTCACTAGTGGCATCCCGCAAGGGACTGTTCTTGGTCCGCTCCTGTTTATCTTATTTACTGGCGATCTCCCATCACTTGTCTCTTCCCATGATGTTCACTCGCGTTGTTTTGCTCTTTTCCTAGTTCCTCCTCTAATGCTCCTCTCCAGGCAGCCATTGATGAAGTCTCCGCCTGGGCCATCAATTGGCAGCTCCCCCTGGCCCCCTCTAAGTGCTCAGTCCTCCACATTGGAAAAACCAATCCTAACACTACTTACTACCTTAACGGTTCCCCTCTCCCCTCCGTCCCAATCATGCGTGACCTTGGCGTCATTATAGATCCCCTCCTCTCCTTCTCTCCCCACTGTTCCTTTCTCACTAACAAAGCCATAAGCAAATGCCACCCCATCCTTCGCTCTCTTCGCTCTAGAAATAAGAATGTCCTCCTCTCGGCTTATATCCTGTACATCCGTCCCTTGCTAGAATCGTGTTCCTCTGTATTCTCTCCGCGTCTTAAGAAGGATATCCGCAAGTTAGAAAAAGTCCAAAACTATTTCACGCGTTTTATTTACAGACGATCCCTTGGCTATTCTAACCCCAGGGATGTCCCCAACTCTACTGCCCGTAACACCGCCCTCTCCCTCCACTCTCTTCTAACTCGCCGTCAACATGTAGATTTTACCCTTGCGCGTAGACTCGTTTTTGGCCATAGGCGTATATCGGACCGTGTCCCCCACTATTTTCATTTCCGTAACTCTCGCACCCGTGGTTTGTCCTTTCTTCTCTCCTACCCGTAAAACCCGTTCCTCCATTCGCAACCACTCCTTCTTTATAAGAGCCGCCAAGGCCTTCAACGCCCTTGCAAAACATACCAATCCCTCTTCCCTCTCTTCTCCTGCTCCTCACCAAATCCATTAATTGTCCACTTCTGTACCATTCTTCATTGTTATCCATATCACTATTTCCCCTTATCCATTTCACTATTTCTATCTATTTATGTCTATTGCTATTCCTACTGCTATCTTCACATCACACACATATATATTCATCAAACACGTGCTTGACGCGTAATAAAATCAAATCAACATTAGTCTCCTATGACACTCAATGGCTTTGCGCTTCAGTCGAGAAAAGCAAGTCATATTTATTTATCAAGAGCCAATAACAACGCGGAAATAACAACAACAGCTTTCCATACTCGTTACCACCGATACCACATTAACCACTGCGGTTCGGAAAATACTTAATTAATGCTACACCAAGATACTGCTAAAGCGATTCAGAGGAGAGAGAGAGAGAGAGAGAGAGAGAGGAGAGAGGGAGAGAGAGAGAAAGAGAGAGAGACAGACAGACAGAGAGAGAGAGAGAGAGAGAGAGAGAGAGAGAGAGAGAGAAAGATAGATAAGATGAGGGAGGGAACGAGTTTGCAGTTAAGCAAGGAAATAATACGAAAAGTTGTCACAAAGTATTAAAACAAATATATATGAAATTTAGCAGGTGGAATTTAACTAAGATCATATAATGAGAAAATGAAACACGCACTTTTGACATCTAATAACGTTACTAAAACCAATGAAAGATGATTCTTAGTACAGAAACGTCATAATCAGCATTGCTGGCAAATTAAAAAGAAGCCTTTATATACGCGTAGAAGACAGAACATTTAGACTTGAACATTTGAAAGGCTGAAAGAAGAGCGGATCTCCTTCGCAGCTTCCATCATCTTCGTTTGAAGTGGAACTACGCCCACCGCGGAGGTTCTATAAGGAATCAAGTTAAAAAAAAAACAAGGAAAAAAATTACGGAACAAGACGGAACGCCTATTTCGTGTAAGCAACAATCAAATTATACAAAAATCAAACAGACAAAAAATTCAACGAACATAAGGCTGCGATCAAATGGATCCGGAATAACGATTTCGCAAGGACGCGGAAGAGTCAACTTGCTGTTTGACCTAGAATTAAAACGAATATTCTGATTATCAAGCTTAGTGGAATCCATTCTGAAATATTTAATGAAATTATGCAGAATATGCAATTCTCTCACAGTCGAATGGGACGGCCAGCGCGGATGGAAATGTAGAATTCATCGAAGCGGAAGGTTGAGAAGTAGTCAAAGAAGCCAAGGAGAAGAGAAGACAACGACTGATCATTCTCACGGGCTGCAAAGAGATGCGAAATATTGCAAGACTGAGAAAGTGGGAGTGACAGAGAGGAGAGAGAGAATGAGTCAGAGAGAGGACGAGAGAGAAAAGGAGGGATAGACAGCGAGAAAGGGAAATAGCGAGAGAAAAGAGAGAGAGAGAGAGAGAGAGAGAGAGAGAGATAAAGAGAAAGAGGTAGAGAGAGAGAGAGAGAGAGAGAAGGAGCGAAAAAGCGCGCGCGCGAGAGAGATGGAGAGAGAGAAGAGAAAAACAGAAAAGAGAGAGAGAGAGAGAGACTGAAGAAGACCCAGTGCAGGTACAGACGAGAAAAGATATCCAAGCTAACCAGGCAGCGGAGGATCGAACGGAGCCATTGGATCCAACTCGAGAATCTTGTCGTTTGCCAGCTTGTCCGGATACAATTCGTGGAGACAAGGCAAGACTGGTGGAGAAACTCCGCACTGGAGAAAGTGGATGAGGAGGGATGTCATCAGGTAACTGAAATCATCAAATGAAAGCAGGGATCGGTGCTGTCAAAATAGCAACGACACTTGCGAAATGGACAATTGAGCAACGCCACTCAATCACAACGGATCGCCGGCCATTCCAACGACATTTCAAAAGCGCGCCAAGGAAATAGAGCAAAGGTGACAAACGAGCAATAAGAAAACAGCGCAATGCGACAAATTAGCATCTCGGAGCTATCCCACTCGTTGCTCTATTATCGTAGCGTTCGTCTCCTTTGCTCTACTTACATGGCGCCCTTTTGACTTGCCGCTGAAATGGCCGAAGTCCCGTTGCGATTCAGTCGCCTTTTCAATTGTCCATTGTTATAAGAACTCCTTTGATACGTTACTTTTACAACGCGTTGCTATATGATGTTTCCATTTCTTCACGGCCCCGAAATAAATACACTTTAGAAATATGAAGTAGTCAACCTGTTAATACACTTGACAGAACCATAGTAGAATGTGGTCTGCAGAAGCCAGTGCTTGATGAACAGACAAAGAGGACCGAGGCGATTGTCAACTCTAGGAAAGATTTCATATATTTTCTATAAACGGCAAGCATAATTGGTAAAAAGATATTTGTTATATTCAGAGATAAACGAAAAATTACTGAAAAATTAGATATCTGTATATCCTCATGATTAAGCGCTATGTGAGTATCCCTAAGAAATGAGTGTTTTAAGTGTCTGTTACGATGAACAGGGTAAGCAGCAAACGGACCTCTCGTAAAGCGCCATGAGTTGACTGAAGTGAACGGCATGGAAGCGGTACGAGATACCGACAGGAATCGGTGGCGAGGAATCGGCGAGGCGCGCAGTGAATTTAAGCTTAAATCATGTTAAAATAAAAATAACAAAATGAACATCGTAATCGATCGTCAATTATTTACTGAAACAATTTAGGGAACACCCTGCTTAATGTGGTATCCCTTAAAGTAACCAAGTAGCGAATGTTTCTTCAGTAGTAGATCAAGGCCATTCTAAATACGCGCCCTCAAATATTTGGCCCTTCTTCTGTGTAGAATATGAAACATGAGAGTGCCCGCGTTTGCAATGCCATATATTAATTATTCAATGAACGGCTTCCTTAACTAACGAAATGCGGATTCGTGAGCGGCTTCGGAGTGATTTCGGAGCGACTCCCCAGTACCTCCACCAGCCTTGGATAAATCCGCCTAAATGGAGAGAGAGATAACTTACAGACCAATAGCCAAATAAAAAAAAAAGAAAGTTCTATTGCTGGACTCGGAGTGGTAACTAGCAGTAAACAAAATCAAAATTTTTAAAGGAACCACCCACCAAATCAACGTAGAGTAATAAGATAACTGCCATTTGACTGCACCAAATGAATCTATCCACTGCTTTCAATTACATTTTACAACCGTTAAAAAAAATGTAACCGGTACGACCATACTGCCTCTAGGGCCAAGTGCTTCTAAAAAAATAAGCTTGGAGGAGTTGGCGTCTTAAAGAGCCTCGAGTTCAAATATCAAGTGGTCATGCCTTTTTTAATTGTTTGGCCATTGATTTTTCTATACGGATCGGTCATCTGGGCCAAAAACATAACACCTTGCATATTAAGAAGATGGTTTCTTAAACTGTTTTTCTTAAAGTGTACCGTGCAAAGTCGATGTCCAACGCATCAGTGGGATGCATGAGGCAAAGATTGAGATCAGAGTTGAAGGCAGCAAGAAAAGACCGCGTCGAGCCAGCGATACGAAAATGGACACCAAAATTCTTCAACTCCTTAATTATGATTGGTTTCAATGAAGAAATATTTGACAATGTTTGCAAACTAACTTTCTGCTATCAACTTTTATACAGATTATTGTTACGAAAACCCAGACAGATAAAAAAAAAACCAAAATGAAGACAACCTTCTTAGCCGCATCCGCAATCAGGTTAAACACTTCGAGCTTTTGTTCATATTCTGCTCGTCCCTAAAACAAGAAAAACATGCCGTACTGAAGAAGAAAATCTTTCTCTCTCTTTCTCTCAATGCACATCGCAGTTAGGCTTGCATGCCTCAACACATGAATTGACAAGATAAAGGCGATTTCTTAAGATAACCTGGACATTGTTGAGGAAGTGGTCATGGATGACAGCGGAGAACTGCTCCATTTCCTCCGCGTGCTCCTTCTCCCACTCGACTGCTTCACCTCCTCTCCACCACGCAGAAATCACACCGTGCGTTAGAACCACCCGCCAGAGAGACTCTAGAGTCAAAACTGTTTTAAATATCTTTCAAAGAATAAATAGTCTTCTAAAAAAAAACCATTTGCATGAAAACTGAATACCATCATCAAACGGAGCTTTGCCTTCACTCAACTTTGCAGGGCGTGGCTTCGTACTCTTAAACAATGTGAAAATAATCTTCTCATTTTACTGAAGTTAGCCCAAAAATGATCAGAAAGCTCCGAACAGAAAACAAACAAATGCAGCTAACCTCTGTCGGACTGGAGAGATCAAAGAGCTGGGGCTAAAAACATATCATTCAATAAGAAATAACAAGTCCAATTGCTGAAAGATATTTCAAGGTCCACTTTGAAGTTAAAAAACAGACCTTCAAGCTGATGATTACTTCATTAATGGAGGCAAATACTCAATGTTTGGTTCGTAGAAGATGGCATTGTATACGGAAGAAACTTGCTTGTTAAAGCTGTCATCTATGCGACAATATCAAATGGCACAGATTAAGCTAAAGTAATCCCTGATCCTTTATTCGCCCCCGCCAGGAAATGTGAGCGACGACGAGGTCCCTACTCATGCTTGTGCACTAACCAAAATTAACCATAAGCGCTCTTCAAAAACATCGCACAATGAGAACACCATAATCATGTAGCAATTTTTGTATGCTTAGCTTCCCGTAAGTTGCTCGTTTTAAACACAAAAAAAGAAAGAAAACCAACCATCACGGGAACCATATCCTTGCAAACAGTTTGTAGAAGGATACATTGCGCGCGTAAACTCTTCAGAATACGTGATCGAATGGCCTAGAATAAAACAATTTAAGAAACACTCGAATATTATCATTGTTCTTGTTATTGTTATTAATATTAGTATATATATGACTTTAAAAAATTACCTGGAGTTTTGGATCCGAATCCTGCTCACCAGGTACAACCTTAGCCACTACAATAACAAACTCGTAAGTATGCAGGTATAAAATAAGTAGTATGAAATAACAAGTAACTTCGCCGCAGTAGGATAATTGCCTTGCGCATCATAGAATTCAGCTTCGGCACCATCCTATCGATGTCACCCGATTCCATCTGAAAAATCGGTGATTCAGGCAGTAAAAAAAATCGGCTATTCTTTGGCAAGTACCAGTGGACTAGACGAATCTTTTAATATTTGTAATTCAAAACCCAAACATAGGAAATTTGAGCAGGAATTTCAGTGAAATTAAATCGTACCAAACTATAAAGAAGATAGAGCCCGCCGAGTGGAAAACACCCCAGTCGCTGCAGGTGACGAAGCAGACAAACGGCCAGGGATCCACTAAACCAAGAGAATCATAACCTATACTCGTAATTTCTTTAAACAAAACAAATGAAGACCCCGATATAATGCAAGGAAAATATAAGAAACACATTGAACGTACTTCCGCTCATCCTCGATGTGAATGTGGAGAGTTGTGAGCAGAGTTGGGACAAGCTTGCCTGCAAGTATTTTGAACTTTCATATTTTCTATTTATTCAACTATGTAAAAAAATATCGAACCATTAGAGTTATTGTCAAGGAGCATAAGCAGTGATCTTGCGATCTGACGGAACCTCTCAGGATTCTTGCGCCTGCAATTTAATTAACAATAAAATTGTGGGGCTAAAGAAACGGTCACCTTATATAAAATTCGCTTTGAATATTGTTCAAACTGACGAAGAAGAAGGCAGGTCAAATAGCTCTCGTGCTTTCGCTGTCATCTTTTTCAAGATGTTTGTGGATGATTTCTGGAAATTTCATATTCGTTCTTTGGTGTCTTTTCAAGAACATATTTTCTTTTAGCATTTTTGCTTGACTAAAGCATTCCAAGTAAAATTATAATGACTTAAAAATCACGTGAAGGATACTTTTGTTACCACTGTTCGTTAGAATTATGCAACACACTTCGAAAGATCTAGGGTCGGAGTTGACGATTACTGTGTTCGCAGGCGTTAAGAACAATTCGTCGTAGAGGCATAGCAAACGGGCCCGTCCAATGCGCAATTTCTAGAGTATGTGGACGTTTAGATTATTAACCAATCGTGGCGCGTCCCTTTGACCTCCATAATTTTAAAAAATGTTCCAGAACAATAAAAAAATAATAAAAAAACATCTACCTCCATTTGCTTGCCGCGGAAGTCAATAACAAGATTCCTTCCATGGTTCTCCAGAACAGCGCTGATGGAATCCCAGTTGTCCTGCAAAAAGCATCGGATCAACTTGATCTAGAGAAGGAATTCTTCGAGAATATGTTTGTTTCTAGTCTCAAAACAAATATTACTCGAAATCGAAACATCTTCTTACAAAGCACCTTTTGCCTAATTTAAAGAAGCAGAACAATTTGTCAAGCATAAGTGGCAGCATGTACAGTTAAAGGGAATATTACTAATACAAGGGCTAATAAATGAAATTCCACTAACCAAGGACAACAACAGCTCGAAAAACGCGCAGGGGAAAATGTTGTCTAACAACCTCTTAGCTGTTTCGAAAAATTCAACACAAGGATCTCTGAAATGTACGAAACTATTGAACGGAGACGAAAACAAACTCTTTCAAGGAAAACTTGATCCAAAATTACTCCGAATATTTTTCTATGACTGAAAGGGAAAAAAGAAAGAACGATATCACACCTGTTGGCGTCTTCCTTACACGACTTCATCACCTTCTTTTCAAGCTTCATGGCATACGCACGAGGTCGACAGCCTAGAAGTTTTTTTTTTCAATTCAACCAGAATGCACTTTTCCTTCAAGGATGTAAACGACAAATGCCAGTCAAAAAATGGCAGTAAAAAGTGCGTACCATCCATCCAACAGCTGACACGGGAAACAATAGCAGCAGGCAGGTCGGACGCAATTTTAGCACCCAGAATTCTGTAACCTGATCATCATAGAATATTCTTCATCCTTTCGTATAGAAACTATCGAGAGAAAAAAAACAAGGAAAACACGTTTGAACAAAAAAAAAATTTAAAAATCATTGAAGACCAACTTTTCGCGTAAAATCCGTAGGTACATCGCCCACCGCTTCCGGGATGCTGCTGCTTTTGCAAAGAGTGCAGCCTAATTGTAAGCAAAATTAAATCCCAGAATTATTAGCTTTTGGCTTGACCTTTGAAATTTTTTACCACTTCAGCTTATGTTGCATATATTGCCTATTTATAATGCAGAACATAAAGGGGAAAATTTAAAATAATTCGAACAAGCGAAAAAAGGAAGTGAAAAAAGCCTAGATGTTCCTCTTGAACTGCGTGCTCCGCGGATGAATATGTAAAGCAAGAAAGTGGACTTATTGAGGTCGCCATTGCGTCTTCCTACAATCACTATTTCTCATAACAACCGCCCCTCTTCACCGCTTAAATAAAGGGGCTGCGTGCTCCAGTTGCCGATTGGCCGCATGAGGCCCAGTTGCCGATTTGGAAAAGGGGGAGTAGCTCAGTTGCCGATTTGGAAAAGAGGGAGTAGC
This sequence comes from Allodiplogaster sudhausi, assembly GCA_945643635.1. NCBI lineage: Eukaryota > Metazoa > Nematoda > Chromadorea > Rhabditida > Diplogasteridae > Allodiplogaster > Allodiplogaster sudhausi. The sequence continues at coordinate 1,452,001 of CALZFC010000031.1, read as the reverse complement.
TCAGTTGCCGATTTGGAAAAGAGGGAGTAGCTCAGTTGCCGATTTGGAAAAATGGGAGAAGCTCAGTTGCCGATTTGGAAAAATGGGAGAAGCTCAGTTGCCGATCCATTATGAGCAAGGCAAGGATGTTCTTCCAATGATATTTCTTCCACTTTTGATTTGAAACGGTGATAATTTTTCGAACTTTTTTTTTTGTTGCATATATGTACATATACTTCTGCTTGGAGAAAAAGACGCAGAGAAAATGAGTGAATGTGGTTCTCTAGCTACAAGGTCAGAACAAGTGGCATGCACCGGCATATGGAAATGGAGTGTGAAATTATGCCAGTAAAAAAGAAAGTTAATTATTAGGAGACAAGAAGAAAAAGAGAAGCTCATGCCACATGGAACATGTATAATCGAGAGAGTAATAAGAAATGAGAGGGACCCTCTGGCTGTAAAGCACCAGGGTATGCTAAATGAAGCGTGAAATTATGCCAGTAAAAAAGAACGTTAATTATTAGGAGACAAGAAGAAAAAAAAGAAGCTCGTGTCACATGGAATATGTAAAACCTAGAGAGTAATAAGAAAGAGAGGATTTCTGCTCCTCTCCTATGTGACCGATTGAAAGGTCAGTTGTACTTCCTGCAGTCACATTCTCAAGTCGTACAACAAGCTCATCTCCCATGTCTACCTCCAACACTTCCCAGAACCCAACGGCCCTCTTCAGGGCCCCAGGCAATACGCCTCCCCAATCCTCCTCTTACACTTCATCTCCTCCTTCTTCTCCACCGCCAACCCCCTCTTCTTCTTCTTCATCTTCATCGCAGTCGTCGCCGGCGGACCCTTCGCCGTGGAAAGGAACAGTGTGGCCGAGCCGGGTAAGCGCAAGCATATAGTTTGGATCTTATTTTAATTTCATCAATGCGTAGAGCGCCAAACACCCTGCGCTGGTCTACCGACTCCCGAATCCCGACGACGACTACGGTATGTCATTCACCTTTCGCCGGCAGAACAAGTCTGACTGCGTATTCATCTGCACTGGATGTGCCACCGTCGCGAATCATGATAGAGCCGCCAAAGCAGTGCCATCGAGATCACCAGCGACTGTGAAGGTAAATAATAGTGCTATTTATTACATAATTATTGTTCAAAATTCTAGGTTTTCGGTACTGCGCCACTGGTCACCGATCACTTCGTATTCTTCATGAGCGACCCGATGTGCTCTCCTCACATATGCAACGTTCTCATGTCTCGACAACTGTACAGCCACGTCTGTGAGCGCAGAATAACGTGAGTAATAATTTGAATACACCTTTTTAATTTGCAATCTTTAAGATACGCTGAGAATCAAGCTCTCAGCTAGCGAACTGCATCTGGCCAACGGATTCAACCGCACAAGCATTACACCAACGTTATGAAGAAGATTGTCACTGGTCAGGATGATCGAATCGATGAAGACAAACGTCAAGAAGCAGCTGCGGTCTACAGCAAGGGCGCCTACAAGAGCAAACGCAGTCAACTTCAAGTATCGGGGTTTGTACTTTGGTTGTGCACTTTTATCATAATGAAAATAATACATTTGAATATTGTAGCGTTGGAGCAGCAAGGAGTCAATCCACAATTCTACGTCGTCCTCGCAAGCATCAACGGTTGTACATTTCCCATTTTCATTGGGCTCTTGCCTTCAAAAAGCTCGCGTACTTCTGTCACTTTTGAACTTCTGTCACTGCAGCCTGAAGGACCGAATCAACACTGGCGTCCCCATCCGCAAGTACGAGATTCTTGCGTATCTTGACGAAATGGGCAAGAAGCATACGACTGGCAAGGACCACTGAAGATTCCCGCCGTCGCACTCAATTCCCGATTTCCTGTGCCCTCTTTCTATTCATATAACTATATGTATTCTGTGAATGTCTCTCTTTCAATTAATATATCTACATTCTGTGAATGTCTCTCTTTCTATTAATATATGTATATATACAATCAGTTCTGCGTTATTAATAAATCTTTCTACAAGCTGCATGATTACGTCTATATCGGCAACTGAGCTTCTCCCATTTTTCCAAATCGGCAACTGAGCTACTCCCCCTTTTCCAAATCGGCAACTGAGCTACTCCCCCATTTCCAAATCGGCAACTGGGCCTCCCCTCGAAATCTGACCTACTTATTTTTTTTTCGGCAACTGGAGCACGCAGCCTAAATAAAGGATATCATCCGATGTTCTCTAGCTTTTTTTAGTCTATTCCCCTTTACTTAGCTGACAAACTTTTCAAAAATTTTTTACTATTAAAAATTTCCACCTCTGGTTTATGATTAGAAATGGCTTGGTCTGAAGTATCTGCTTCGTCACCGAATTCAGGAGGTGGGGAGACTGGTTCCGTCTTACTCTTAACGAAGTCTTCGATTCTAGAAAGTCACTAGAAACAAACGGTTTGAAAGAAGAAAATGAACCTTCTTAATTAACGGCTTCTGTTCAAATTCATCTTCCGAGTGCGAAGATAAGGACTTCAACTTCTTCCTCTGGAATTAGAACAGAAGAACTTCATGGAGTGCATTCAGCACAAGTAAACAAAAGTAAAACCTTCTTGGTTGACTTGACTGAATCTCCTTCTTTGGATGCGCTGCAGCTCGCCTCTTCAGTCATCGCCTTCTGAAAAATTCACATGAAGAACTTAATGGAACATCATTAAAAAATTATGATGAAAATGGCTGAATGCATTGAAGTGAAAAAAAACAACAATAAATCAAATGGTTAATAATTAGAAACCATTGTAGCAGTTGCGTTTTCCGGAGTCTTCTCGCTTAAAAGCGAAGGAGGAGGAGACTGCGCTTCAATCTTAATCTGAAAGTTCATGGTGCTAATATGAATCAATAATCTACATACGCTTACAGTGATAATGAGACAGCGGATGAGGGTAGAGAGGGCCAGAGCCCGAACGAGAAATATAGAATGGGAAATGAGCGTGACTTAAAAAAAGAAGATAAATTACACCTTTTTCAAACGTTGCCCCGTTCGTCTAGGTAGAGGTGAAATATATAAAATTAAATTCAGAATCAAGTTGAGACCTTTCGCCTAGAAGTGCGAACATCGAGATCTGGACCTGCAGTTCTCTCGAATGACTCAGCAGACATTGGTTCTGTCTTAAACTCAAAGGAAAGATTGCATTACATGCTTCAAGTAGCTCAAAAGGTAATAAAATTGACATCAGTTAATAATGATAAAGAACCAACCTTCACGACTGATGGCTTCTTCTCGGGTTCACTTTCAGAAGATGAGGTAGTGTCCTTGGATTTCTTCCTCTTAAAAAAAGTTGGTTCAAATGCAGAATAACAACGAAAAAATACACCAAAGATACCTTCTTCTCCGGAGAACGTGTAGTCGCCTTGGGTAAATTTTCCTCTTCAGCAGAACTTACTTCCAAACTTTCTGCTGACAGCGGCTCCTGAATACCTGACACATCATACAAAATGTATTGTCAGATCCATAACAGCTTAAATTGGAAAGGCTGACAAGGTCTGATCGTTTTGGCAATTCTGTTCCGTAAGTAAGGGAGAAGGCTACAGTGTATCAACATTTAACATTAAAAATAGAGAACTGACATCATGGCATCCTCGTTCCTCTTCGATGTACTGACTAATGGCTTCGTCCGCTTCAGTTCGAGCAATTTTGAGTCCCATTTTCTGCTTCTAAAAGATCCCTCCTTTGAATCGTCGATAAACTAACTCAATCCAAATTTTAAATAGAAAAATTATAATTACTTAAAATACTAAACATGTACATTCCACGGATTCAATCTTAGACGATTAACGTTCCCCACTTCAGTGGTCATCGAACAAATTGCGTATAAACCTGCGCAATGCCGATTTTTCCATCGCCGATGGTGCGCATAAAAATCTCAAATGCGGGCAACATCCGAGTGGCAACTTCTTCCATGCTTTTAGCCTAAAAAAAGGCTTTAGTACATGTGTTATAAAGTAGAACAATCATTACAGAAATTTGTTGCCGATCATATATTCAAAACTGACATGTGCAATGGCTTTGAAGAGAATTTTTGGCGAGATAACAGAGTAGCAGATCGCTCTGAGCAGCTTGTAGCAGGCGAAGGCAAAAGCGTGTCTAAACAGATGCAAATCTTGTCTAATCTCTTGTATTAAAGAGAGGTGCTATACCTGTTGGGGGGTCATGATTTGTTTCTAAGGAATTTTTTGCCCCATCTACATATGCTTGAAAGCTGTCTATCAGTGCTTATTTAGCGAGCTGAACGCGAATTTGAGATCTAAAACGTCAATTTGACTACTTTTGCCAACATCTCTGTGCAAATACGCATTTTTGACGTAATTTAACTTTTTTGGGCAAAATTTCGCTATCAATGATCATATATCGCAGAATATAAGGCAATTCACTGCAGAATAGCATATTCCGTGCAAAAGTATTCCCAGTTTGGCTTGTTTTGGGATCCGTGGAGAATAAGAAAATGAGTCCGAGAAACTTGGAAAAAATCATGACCCCCCCCCAACAGGTATAGTATTTTACTCTTTGGAAATGGCGCTTTTGATTGGCTGCAGACACGACGACAGGCCTTGGAAGGTGACTTTCGCAGAGTGAACACCATTCACAACTGAATCAATTATTCTTTCAAACCATCATCCACCATTTTCCGTTAGAGTTAAGCCGTAAAAATATATAGCAGCAGTCATGAATTCTACATCCAATAGAACTAGAAACTTTCTTTAACAACTATTCAAATGAACTGAGCTACCTTTATGTTCAACGAGAAGTTCTCGTTGGGAGAGATGCGCCAGAGAGCGAGCTAACTCTGCCATTCGCAGGATATGTTCAAGAGCAGGTTCTCTGGGAAAAAGTGTTTATTCACTCAGAATGTAGATTGTTATTATAAATTCACTTTAGTATAATATCCAGCAACATTCTAGTAACGCAAAAATTCGATTGTCCTTACCTCTCAATACTTCTTTTTCTTCGACGCTTCGAATTTTTGAAACAAAATCCGTCCCCGCCTTTCCCGGGCATGATAAAGACCTACAAGACAGAAACCGATCTCTGGGATATAAAGTAACCACACTCGATTGTAGGGGCATTTCCGTGCTCTGGTCCATTGCCGGGAAATACAAAAAGAATTCCTAACGATCAAGACAGTATCGGTTATATCCAGACTGCTGACTCGTAGACTACGTAAATATCTCAAGCATTGAATTAGCTAAAATACAAAGAATTTTGCCAGGAATATATTACTTTTCTTCTTCATCAGTGACGCAAGCAACAATAATATTTTCGTCTCAAAATACATAACTACTAATCTATTTCGATCAACTTAAATATAATGAAGACGGCACAAGAGATTTTAACTAAAAACAAGGCCTATCAACAATATATCAAGATTTATACAAGTTAATGAATATTTAATTCTTTAATTTAAAAGTTGTAACAAAAGGAATCAATGGAGACAACAACAAAACTTTTCCCTACCAGATTTAACAAAAGAAACATAGAAGATATGAGCAAAAGGAAAAGAAATAATAAAGGGCAGCGCGACACTACGAGATGTGAACGATAGAAATGTTGAAAGTAGAGCGAATCTCTTTAGCCGCTTCCCCCATCGCCGTCTGAAGATAGTTCACGCCAACAACAGGCGTGCTGAAATAGATAACCACGGGTTCCTGGGGTTTTGTAATTGAGTTCAGAACAACGTTTCGATTAAAAAGAAAACTGAGGCAACGAACATTGGAATGCTGTGGTCAGATGGATCCGCGATGACCACTTCGCAGGGGAAAGGAGGAAGAGATAAGTTGCTGTTGAATCTATTAAGGAAAATGTTGAAGAACTTTTTAAGTTTCCAAAGCAAATGTTATTTCCCTACAGTCGAATGGGACGGCCAGTGCGGATGGGGATGTAGAATTCATCGAAGCGGAAGGTCGAGAAGTAGTCGAAGAAACCAAGGAGAAGAGAAGACAACGACTGGTCATTCTTGCGGGCTGCAGAGACGGGATATAATGTGTGACCAAGACAGAGAGGAGAGAGAGAGAAAGAGAGAGAAAGAGAAGGAGAGAGAGAGAGAGTAGAATAAGAACCAATACAGAAATAGACGAGAATCCTAACCAGGAAGCGGAGGATCGAACGGAGTCATTGGATCCAACTCGAGAATCTTGTCGTTTGCGAGCTTGTCCGGATACAATTCGTGGAGACAAGGCAAGACTGGTGGAGAGACTCCGCACTGGAGGAAGTGGATGAGGAGGGATGTCATCAGGTAACTAGAAGGGCCGAGTAAATCCATCAAAAATAGACTTAATCTCACAAGTAATACATCCCAAATAAAAGATTCTGAACCTGTTAATCGATCTGAAGCGGTCAATTTTAAACTTCTTCTGTAGAGTCCAGTGCTTGAGAAAAAGACACAGAGGAGAAAGGCAATCGTCCACTCTAAATTCATGCCATTTTTCGCCATAAAATCAATGTTTACGGGATTGTTTGATATTAAATTATTCTCGTGTTTTACATAACAAAAACAATAATGGCATAGGAATCCATCCACTTATTTCGCATTTATTTGGATTCCAAATCATAGAAGAAGAAAAACACAAACTTCTCGTAGAGCGTCATAAGTTGGCCAAAACGAGCAACGCGAAAAAAGGAGATTTTGACAACAATCGGTGCTTCGGAGCCGGGAAGAAGTGCCGAATATTCGAGCTGAAACAAGGGCTCAAATACTTCTAATATGAATCTTGTAGCAGAATAACGTTGAGTGGCAGTTTTGCAGTAAGTGTCACTTCAGGAACAAGCATCAACGCATTCGCCAATTTCGGAAAAATCCTCCTGTAACGGATTTACCATCAATAACAGAAGACTTACGCAACATTTTTAAGGAAATGAGCATTAATGTAAACAAGTATGCCAAAGATCAATGGTACATTTCACAGGAAGTGCAACGAATATAAACATCCCGATTGGATTGAATCACAACCTTGAAAGAGTGCAGTCAAGTTCATCCGTAGGATGCATGAGACAAAGATTGAGATCAGAGTTGAAAGCGGCGAGAAAAGAACACGTCGACCCAACGATTCGGAACGAAACACCGAATTCTTCCAGCACCTTGATTATTCTGTTTAATGTGAAAGCTCGTTCAAATGATAGCCCCTTTCTAGTGAATAAAATGCACAAAAATGTTCTAAGAAAAGACAGCAGAATACCGATTTGGCTGCATTCGTAAGTAGATTGAGCACCTGAAGCTTCCTGTCGTACTCTGTCTTCCCCTGAAGGAGTCATTCTTTTATAAAGAAGACTAACAATGCATATCCTCTTACACTCTCTTTATCTCTTCTCTCTCTCTCTCTCTCTCTTCCAATTGCTAGCGGCTTATATAGTGTAAAAAATTGTCTTTGAAAGATTATATACCAAAGGCATTAGCAGCAATTTGATCTTGCTACCCAAGTTCCTAGCCATTCGTTGTGTTTATAAAAAGACCTCCCAGCAAAGAATCTACAGGACTCCTTAATTAGAACCTGGACATTGTTGAGGAAGTGATCATGGATGAGAGCGGAGAACTGCTCCATTTCCTCAGCGTGTTCCTTCTCCCACTCGGCTGCCTTTTCTTCTCTCCACCACACGGAAACAACTCCGTGCGAACGGACAAAACGCCAGCGGGACTCTGCAAAGAGAGAAACATGCACACTTTGAACACTTCTGAAGGATGTGAATGTTCCTTTGAATAGCTTTTGAGCATACCATCATCAAACGGAGTCCGAGCTACTCGCCCAACTGTCATCGTTCCATGCGGAGGGGTACCTTTCATCAGCTTAAAAGAATTTTTTAAACAAATAATATTACATTGATAAATAATAAATAATAGAAGATAAACAGCAACAAACCGATGACGAATATACTTATATACTTTATTTACGCACACCTTAGTGATACGTGGAGGTAAAATTTGGCGAGTAAAAATAAATAAAATGAATGAAAATGAATATAAATATAAATTGTACAGATCATAAAACAACCGAAGGCTTATTGCTGGCAATAGAATTGAATAGCTTCGCGGCACGGATAAAGAAGGAATGAGACCGAGCTTTCAATCGACTTGTTGGGTAAGCTAATTTAAACGAGAGGCCACGAGTTCGGGAATTACGGAAATAAAAGTGATGGGAGTGACTAAGGGACAGTTTCCTATGACCAAATATGAGGCGACGAGCCAATGTGAAATCAAAATCTTCCCGACGCGCTTTAAGAGAAGGGAGGGAGAGGATTCGGTTCCTTTCCTCACTAGGAGGGACGGATAATGCTGAATAGCCATAACATCGACGGAAAATAACGCGGGTAAAGTAATTCTGGACTTTTTCTAAAACGCGGATATCTTTTAATAAATGGGGAGAATAGACAGTAGTACAGTTTTCTAGTATGGAGCGTACGTAGATAGTGTAGGCAGATAAGAGTACACTCTTGTTACAAGTGCGGAGGGCCCGAAGAATAAGATATGCCTTTGCGAGGGCAGAATTGGCTATTTTATTACAATGAAGAGAAAACGATAAGCGGTCATCGATAATAATGCCAAGATCGCGAATGGAAACGATGGAAGAGAGAGGAGTGCGACTAAGCGTATAAGCAATTCGCGGATTAGTTCTACCGATATGCAAGACAAAGCACTTATCAGGAGCAAGGGGAAGCTGCCATGTGTCAGCCCAAAGAGAGACCACGTCAATGGCGGACTGGAGATCGGGATTGTTGTGAGACGGAGGAAAAGACCGAAATATTTTAAGATCATCCGCAAAGCAGCGAGAAGTTGCACCCTGAGCAGAGACTAGAGGAGGGAGGTCGGCAGTGTAAATGATGAAGAGGAGGGGGCCAATAACGGTGCCTTGAGGGATACCACTTATGACAGGACGGGGGCTTGAAAGAGTTCTACCTACACGAACAGCAAAAGATCGGTTATCAAGAAAATTAGCTATCCAATTAACTATAACGGGTGGGAAAGAGAGACATTTGAGTTTATAAATAAGCTTTGGATGACTGACCCTATCGAAAGCTTTAGCATGGTCGAAGTATACAACGTCTGTGGCATGTCCTTGGTGCAAAGAATGGGTCCAGCGTTCTAAGCAATCTAATAATTGGAACTCTATAGAACGTTTACGACGAAAACCAAATTGTTCGTCTGGTAAAATATTATTAAGATCACACCACGAAGACAGTCTACGGCAAATAAGCTTCTCAAATAGTCTAGAAAACATACACGTGATAGAAACGGGCCGATAGTTAGTGGGATCAGAGAAAGGAGGCTTTTTCTTAATGGGGACTACAATAGAGTGTTTCCAAATGCTAGGTACAGTCGATGAAACGAGTGAGAAATTAAAAATATATTCCAGAGACTCGCTGATCGGTACCGCAAGGTTTTTAATAAATCTAATATTGAAATGATCAGGGGTAATGCAAGAACTATTGGACCAGGTCTCTATAGCTCGGCATATTTCATGTCTAGCAAAGACAAAATTAAAAGGAGAGCGAGAAGTAGGGGTTGAGAAGGGAGGGAGAATTCCATTATCTAATGTGAATGCGAATAATCTGTCTCTTTAATTATTTCATCATAAAGAGAAAGTTGTAACAGGTATGGAATATGTTTAAAAACATTAAGCATAATGCTGAACATACCCTTTTAATGCACTATGCCCTAGTCAAAGGGAAAAAGACGCTGTTGATTTGGCATGCCCACCCTGATTTCGGGCTTCTCAAAAGCACTACCCCACCATATTTCGAGGAGCTAACCAACCTGTTTTCCACGCCCAATAATTACTTCCCCACCCTAATCTTCTGGGTCGTCGAGGTGGCTTTTATTCATTCAAAGAACACGTTTAAAAATAATGTTTAATATTTCACATAATATTCTCATCAATATTCGTAAACACGCTTCAAACATATACCTATTATATTTTAGGCGGTCAACGATAATTATTTGATTGGTTTAACTTTTTAATGAGTAAAACCTTTTCTTGAGGAGTGGAAGCAGTTCGCTCTGAAGTTGTAGCCCTTTCGGCCGGAGACATTCGCTCTGTCGTGTTCTGAATTGTTCTTCGATAGAATCTTCAGAAATAGATTTCCTTTCACTAAACCTTAACAACCGATCGCCCGTTCTCAGACTTGCTCGGAGAAGACGACGGCGAATCATTTGCCTTCTTCTTCTTAAAGCAGACATCTACTTCAAATAATACAGAATATATCTATCTGAAACAGAGTTTAACCTTTTTCTTCTAAGTACTAGTTTTCGACATGACTGAATCTTCGTCATCAGCTGAACTTTCATCAGATCTCGGCCTCTGATAACATTTCATTCACAACCCAAAATCAGAGCGCTTCTAAAGATCTATTAATAATCGTCAAGCCTTACCGCGACAACTTTCTTTGTCGATTTCTTTCCCTCAGAAGAAGGCGACATTGGCTCAGTCTTGATCTGGAAAGTATAATAGATTAAAGTGTTCTAAAACAGTAAACTTCCGAAAATATGTATGCACTTTTTTATTAACACCGTTTTAATTGATATTAATGAGGAAGTCTAGTTAGGGGGAAAAACAACGTCCAACATTGTGTTCTCCGCTGCGCTTCCTCACTGATTCACTCGCTTCTTCTTTCTCGTGCTGTTTTCTCTTCTTTATCGGCACTCCCTCCTCAGTCTTCTCTGTCTTCACCTGCTTTTCTGTCTGTTTCTCATCTCCTCTCCTCTCCCCGCTAGCCTTCTCCTTTTCCTTCCTCTTCTGGTCCACATTCTTGATTTCAGTCTCCATATCTGATTCAGATGAGTCGCTAAGTCGAACTTCGACCTCAAGATTTCATGGTCGGTTTCTCTTCTCTCCAAACAGAAAGAAAATGAAGTAGAAAACCACAAAATCTTCAAAAACCTTTGGTTTCAACGGAGGCGAAATGACTTGAATGTCGTCATCGTTGTCACTTGAAGAGGAAGATGAAGATGAAGATGAGGCAAATACTTTCACCTTCGGCTTCTTAAAGAAAACAAATCATTCAATTATAGCTTGAATGTATTTATCGTAACATTGCTTTCTTTTCTTCAAAAATTAGCTTCCGTTGTCAAGAATTCCAAACAAAATCGTCCCTGAATGAAGAACAAACTAAAGAGATTTACTTGCCTCAATGATTCGCTTGTCCTCTTCAGGCGTCTTATCCACTTCCACTGCTTGACTTGCACGCCGGCGCAAGTCGACTACTGTAATCTCTGCCTAAATCATACAAATCGATATCTCAACTATATACATCTTAATCCTAAGGTTAAAATAACCTTTTTGATCTCGCCTTCCGTCTCCAGACAGATGTCCGTTATCTGAATGGGGAAAGCATCACTCTTTCTGGGCATTACATAGTAACCAATAATTATTGATCGCTATGCAAAAGAAACTGACATGGCTTGATCGAGTAGACGTTTCGATGTACTGAAGAATGGCCTTCTCCGTATTCTTTCGAGCAATTTTAAAGAGAGCGTGAAGGCTCTAAATTATGCTTTATTTTTGCATGGTATAAAAAATACAGTAGTTCACTGACGCAATAAACATAAGTAATCCATAAATGGCTAACCTCAGTCTTCCATTTCGCAGCCTTTGAGTTTAATGCTGCAACGAAGAGAGAACTATAAGCGAAAGCCATGAAGAGCTAAGGGCATTAGACAAAACCTCTGAAGCAGGGAATAAAAGCGTCGAATGCAGGCACCATTAGAGCAGCAACTTGAACCATGCTCTTTGCCTAGAAATTATCTTTATAAGAGAAAAAATTAAGATGAAACAAAAGATGATTAGCGTTGTGTAATGCTAAACGTATATCTAAGGGTAAACAGATTCACTGACATACGCAACCGCCTGAAGAAGGACATTAGCGGAGAGGAGTCCGTGGGTTGAGCAGAGGAGGCGGAGCAACTTGTAGTTAGCATTCAGCAACGCGTCTCTGCAATGCAAATTCAAGTTTGCAACAACCCACGAACTAAAAACGATAATGATCGCAATTCATTATAACATAACAACTATAACACTTAAACGCCTGGATTTCTGATCTAATCCTACCTGTTTGGAAATAACAATATTTAATTATCGAAAAATCCATATATTATAACAGAAAAGAAACGAACTCCTGGGATATGGCGCTTCTCACTGGAAGTATGTTCGTCTGCAGGTCAGAGAAGGCCACACTAGCCGCGTGCAACCCTTGTTCCACAACTTAAACAGCTCATTAGCTGAGATGTAGTCTTGAAAAGAACAACCTTTGTATTCAATAACAAGATTCCGTTGTGAAAGACGGGCCAAGCAGCGAACCAGCTGAGATGCACTGCAGTTGCCTCTTAGTTGGTTCGCTGTCAAAAATCCGGAGTAAACATTTAATAAAGAAGTAGAAAGAAGGGAAAATGCTTACTTCTCAAAGCCGAGCTCAGCTCCATGCGCCCAAAACTTGTCTTGTTTGGGAAGCATCGTCTGTTGCTTGCCAAGTTTGGGATGCTTCTTTCCTTCCTTGTCATGTTTGGGATGCTTCGTTCCTTCCTTTTCTTGATTGGGAAGCTTCCGTTTCGTCCCACCACGGGGAGGCATCGGCGTCGCGATGTGAAAACACGAATAAATGGAAGCTGTAAATGAAGATACGGCTATTCATGAATCCACCAGGCCATTTGTGACTTAAGAACTGGCTACCGTGTCGCAGTTGCCGTATCCACTTCTTACTAGTGCACGAATCGAATTGGATGATGATGCAGACCAATTTCACGTCGATTCCTGTTCTCAGCGACCCGGAATTCAAATCAATTCAATCGATAACACTGAAAGGTATTTAAAGCATCCGAACAACAGCTCACCACTAGCTAATTCCGACACAAATTCGCCTTCGCCCACTTTATCGGTGACTCTCATAATTAACAGTACAATGAAACAAGGAAGGGACAGGAGAATTAGGGACTCGAACCAGCCAAATCCTTATGTTGTCATTGCAAACAACATTTCATGGTACCCGGGAAGTCAGAGAGGCCAAAGTCATTCAAATGCTGATCCACTTCTCAACGTTGCACAGTGGCCAGACAAAACTCCAATGATTGCAGAGAAATTACAAGTGCAAAAAATCGTATTAAAAGAAATCTGGCAGTGGAATAAATCAGAACAATTGTATATATCTAAGTGAAAAACCACGCAACATTTGAGTGAACGAGATCTCGCACTATCTGATCGTCGCAATCGTCCAAAGCGCCTAACCATCGAAAGAGCGATTGAGCATGCTTTCTGCAGTCCTCTTGAAGTCCGGAACGAACTGATTGAGTCGAACATGTCTGAAAGAGGAGAAGAATTTCGTCGACTATTTCTGCCAAGACAAGCAATAGTTACCACATAACCTCTTTCAAATACAAGAATGGAAGAAGGAAAAGAGATAACCCGGAAGCTGGTGATCCGTCGAATGGGTGTACAATGTAGAGCTCGGCGGCGACTTGGCCACAGAACTTCCTAATCACATCACCTTTCCCAATATCAACACAACTTTAGGCTTAATCACTCTACCCGTTCTGAATTGAATGGGTTTTTCTAGATGCAAAGGGAAAACTTATTCCAAGTGCTCAAACCTGTCGACCAGCATGCCATCCTTGATTGATATACCCCATCTCGCGTAGTCAAACAGCGCAAAGTAGGTGAAAAATCCCAACAAAAGCGATCCAAGATCTTGTTTATTCTCGGCTTCTGAAGTAATTAGATCACTGCACTATGCAAGATATATATATATACATATATATATATATATACATATATATATATATATATATATATATATATATATATATATAATAAATAGCTAACTCGGGAGCGGCGGGACGAACTTTTCGTTGTACGGTCTCTTTGCAAAGTCGGCATCACGAGCAGAGGAGCCAAAACGCTCAGGGTAAAGAATGTGAAGAGAGGGGAGGATGGGGGGATTCACTCCGCATTGGAGGAAGTGCAGCAGAAGTGAAGTCAGCGTGAAGCTGAATGAAAAAGGCTAGACAACATAACAGAAATGACCACGAAATGCCAGAATTCAATTGATTACCGTACCTGTTCAATGCACCGGCAGTCTTCTCGAGATTCCTTGCACACCACTGCTTGAGCCAGACGCACAAGTATCCAAACCGTCTGTCCACCCTAAAAGAATGATACCTCCAAATCCAAAACTAGCCTACTCTTACAATAATTCTTGGATACCCTTCGCAGAAAAAATACTTATTAAACGATGGGCACTTACAAACAATAGCTGTTTTGGATAAACGCGAATGCTTGGGCAGAGAAGTAGTTGACTGTGAGCAAGACAGGAATCTTCTGGGTCTCGCCATCCTTATTCTTCACTTCGAAAAAACAAGTCACCTGTAAAGAAAGACAGAGGAATGGAGAGAGAAAGATTGAGGGTGAGAGAAAGAGTGAGTGTAAGAAAATAAGAGAGAGAAGGAACACGATATATAGAGAGAGTGAACTAATGAACCACAACGGGCAGGTGTAGGAGATAGTGGGAATACCAAACAAATATGGTCGGTCCCAACGAAAACTGAATGCGAAAAGAAACCTTATTTCCAAGTCGTGCAACTTCAGAAAATCCGTTCGTACTTCCCAGGAGCTTCGCGGAATCTTGAGCGAAGAAGCTGGGAGAAGAGGAAATAAAGTTTTAAAATGCTACCTGACAATATTTTATAGATTTATTAACCTCTGTTTGTTTCCGTTGATTCGTTTATTGCGGATATCGAAAACAGCGCAGAGATCAATGCCAGAAGAGGAGGAAGCACACTCACACAGAGAAGAGCCAATGATTGAGATACTCCCACCAAGAGGATCCAAGAGCTGTAAAATAGCAGGGAGAGAGAGAAGAGAGAGAGAGAGAAGGAGAGCGGGAAAAAGAGAGAGGGAGAGAGTGAACGTATGTGTCAAGGAATAGTAGTATGATGCATCATGTGCTAAGGAATGCTGTTCGGGGAGATATTAGACGAAACTATTTTTTTAAATGCAATTCAATCGTGCAGCGAAAAAAGAAACCTTGTCCCGCAAGAGTTCAATAATAACTTTGCGAGTTCTCAGCTTCTGCTGGTACAACTCATTGGTCTGCAATGGACGGTTAAACTCATTGTCAGCATTTTGCAACAAACAAAAGCCAACCAGTAAAAAAAACTCAGTGAATTCCGCAAAAGCTAACTTGAAAGCATTCTTGAACCCTTTTGTAAATTGCACAAGTGGTCTTCCGCATCCAAGTCGCATTCTTCACCTCCCAATCGCCCAGCACAGTATCTTGTGACCAAACTGTAGTAATTCCTCTTTCGTGAAGACGGATCCAAACTCCTTCTGAAAGCGTCTTTCAAAGTAAAAGCAAAAAAAAAAACAGTTTCCGTTTCAAATATTACAAGTAATAAGGAATCAATTTATTGTGGAAAAGAAAAAAAAACAGACCTTGACTAAGAGTAACCACTGACCTTTCATAGGAGATTTAGGGTCAGAGAACAAGCTCAGTCGGATTTTCTTTGGTTTTGAAGGAAAACAATCCGCTGATTCCTTTCGAGCACTCTAAAGTAATAAACAAAATGACGTAACATCCAAAATATAAAAGACTCACAGCCAATCGATCGAAGAGGGGAGCAGACAAGAAATTTAAGCTACTCAACTAAACAATGACATAAAGAAGAACCCATATAGAGCAAACCAACCCCAGCGCCTGGCCCACTAGGGCGGAGATTCTCAGAAGCAACAATAGTGACTTCTTCATCGTTTTCTTTGCATCCTTCCTCCTCATCGTCTGACAGAGTTATCTCCTCCACCACTCTAGACATCCTCTTATTAGTGTTGCTCCTTGCGGCACCCTGAAACAAAAAAGGGGTACTTTTAATGGAAAAGTGAATAGGAAAGGGAGCTCTAATAAATGAATACAGGCACTCTTTAAGAGAGGGGGAATACAAATGTAGCTGATCCTGGACCAGGTCATTCAATTCTCCACCTTTTACCTCTGCTATCCTTCTCTTACTATCTTCCTGTCTTTCATAATACTGTTCCAAAAACACCTAGCCTACACTGCGTTATGTTAGAGAAGTTTCCGAATACCTGGGAAGACAGTTCATTTGAAGGTTTCCTAGGGCTGTTCCTCGTCTCGTCAGTTCCTTCTCCAGTCCTTCCTGCAGTTTCGGAGACAACAACAACTTCTTCGTCATCATCAGTTGATGGCTCGCTAAATCAGGAAGGCCACTAAATCTAGTATACAAAAGCATTTTAAGTTGACGTATCCTTTTTAAATAAACTCTACGCAGAAGTAAAAAGCATTAAGAACCTGGCAAGCCTTGCGGTTGTACTTCTATTCTTCTCATTGGCTGGTTCATCTTCTCCCTCTGGTGGTGGAGATGTCATAGTGCCTTGATCTCTGCTCCTCCTCTGCTCTCCTGCCTTCACTTCTACGATGACCACATCGTCGCCCTCTTTCACGTCACTTTGGTCGCTGAAATCCATTAATTCACAACCTCTCATGGATGATAATAAAGTTGGCACAAAAAATCCTTGACAAATCAAATCCTGCAGCCGGAACCATCCTCTCACATCTTTTCGGCAGCCTCTCCACTGGCCGGTGTCTGTGTTTCCGAGTTTGTGAAAATGGAAGGAGGAGTCGCCACTGTCTCTGTCTCCAGCACGGGTGCAGATGAAGAAGAAACAGTCACAGAAGAAGAAACCGAAGTAGCCTTCAATCGACCTCATTAACAATTTCAAAAATTACACAAGTAGGAAAATAATCTTTCAAACAATAAAGACTTATCAAGCACCTTAGTGCACGCAAGCAGATAATCGATCGCCTCTTGAGCTTGCTTTCGCTTCTCAAAGCAAGAAAGTTACCAGTTATCGATACAAGAATACACCTATTTGATACCTGCTCGCCCAGTGGAGTCTCCTGGTTTTCATATATGAAGTCAGAGAGAAGTGGAGCCAAGGACTGCGCTGTTTGTGTGAGGATCACCCCGTCTTCCGTGTTCTTCGAGCATATCTGCAACTCATTCAAATACAAAAGTATTCTGAGGAGATTCTTCCGTTCTTCGACGGAAGCAAGCGCCCACCTGAGCCAGCAACTCCTCCATTCCGAATAACCGCCCACACCTCGCCAAAAGAAGTAGCAAGTCTCGACAAGAGATCAGCTCAGCATCCCTCAAACATATTCCCTTGCGAAAAACACGTCAAAATGAACAAGCTTCCGTACTCTGTTCCAATCGAAAGTGGCACAATGCAGCGATGCTCCTTCAGGCCGTCACTGTCTAGGTACGCAACAGCCACTCGTTGTATGCTCTCTGCAGACAATTTGGTTTTAAACCAGGGCCAATTTGATTTCAATGATCATTTGGAGTACAACAAGAGAGATAGCCTGACCGATGTACTCCTTTTGGACCAGCTGAGAATTCAAGAAATTAGCCGTCCGATTCAGAATCTCTTTGGCCTTCGCTCCCTCGCGGACTGCTGTCGCCAGTCGGGAGCCAGACGCACTCTCAGCGATGGAAGTCGGCGGGAGAATAAGACTGACAGGGGGAGTAGGACCCCGCTCAGGGGGAGGCACAGTGAAGGGAGACTGCTGGACGGGCACTTCATAGGCAGGAGGAGGAACTGGAGCGGGTTGGAAAGGAGGAGGGAGAAAGGGAGGGAATTGATGGAAGAATGGAGGCATAAAGGGGAAGAAGGGTTGAGGAGGGGGAATGGGATGTGGAGGGAACTGAAAGAGTGATGTATGAAGAGAGTGTCCAGATGTGGACGATCGAGAGTTGGCACGAGTCTCTACTTGTGACTGAGTTCGTGCTGCCTGTACTGGAGGCTCACTGGCACGAGTCTCTACTTGTGACTGAGTTCGTGCTGCCTGCACTGGAGGCTCCGGTTGGCGCTATAAAAGTCATCCTTATGATGGATGACGGCCGCAAATACACCAAACGAATATAGTCAAATAACCTACAAATAAACGAAAAGAACCTCGGCAGAAAGTTGTGCCGATGAAGGAATGGCATCACCTGTTCCGCCCGACTCCTCTTTTTCCGCTTCTACTTTCACTTCCGATGTTTCCATTCTAACCAAAAGATCAGGCATGATCCAGCGATGACTGCTTCGGAGATATGAAGAAAGAGTAAAAGTAATGAATCGGATTAAAAACCGAAAGATTACGGCTCTAACGGAAGTATTTTACGTCTTTATAAAGCAAAGATTAAATCAACAAAGTAACAAATGAGTACTACGTAGAAATATTCCAACAAAGGGTGAGAGAGCGGATAGGGGCATAAAATTGGGCATTTCCTAGCAAATTCGACTTCAACCGAGTATACTATTAGAATTGAGGCTTACAATCAATGAATAGGACATCTAGCAACTAAGCTGAATTTTTATTCGATTGATAGATAAACAACACAAAGTACTACCTTTTACAAACTTGCCCACTTCCTGGTGTAAATCTAACAAGAAGAAGACATGAGAATATAAATTCTATAGTCCCTATCACCCGCTCTTCTGTAGTAGAAATGCAAGGAATGGCAATCCTCCTCACACCGCTACTCGAATGTTTTCCAATCTCGGCTCCTTCGCTCCTTCGAATGCCGCCTTCGCCTCCCTAAACAACTTCCAGGTTCTCTGCACATCACATCTTTATCTATCTATAAAAAAAATAAGGAAAATATTGCTTGGTCTGGAATAATCCATGGTTGTTGGAGCAAATTTTCAGTTCACTTCGTTGTTCCGCCATATCCCAAATAGAATTAACTTCTTCACAAAATCTACGATGTCAGCACCCCATCTTACGATGTAATTGTGAATAAGAAATGAATAATAATAGGCCAAATGCCTGGATTCTTCATTTAAAAGGAACCAATACGACCGTTTGTTTTAAATACTGTAGGGTGATTGCTCAAAAGACAAGAATAAACTGAGAATGCACCTGAATGCGTACTGGATGAGTGCCATCTTCTCTTTCCTCGTGACACATCTCGCGGTGTTGCAGCCATCGAAGGGCTCTTCAATGAACAGCTCGAACTTGGACGCTTCGGAAGGAAGAGAACTCCTGAATGGAACACAATCATTAGTATACTGTATCACTCAAATACAACATTATAAAACGACAAATTCTCTTGAATTATTCACCTCTCGTAAACTCGTCCCTTCCTGACTGAAATAGCATAGCGTTTAAAGTCGAAGCCGGCGTAGTAATCGAAGAATCCGATGAGCAATTCTCCCACTGTTTGCTCGTTCAAGGGGCGCACTTAAGAAAGGGGAAAAATTAACCTCTGAATCAAAGAATGTTCATCTTTAGGAAAACAACATGAACATCTAAGGGCCATTAACATTGCTAATTGAATATCGATAGCATTCGAAAAAATTCATTGGACATGAGAAAGAAGTGCAAACATTAAAATACAAACTAGGGAGAGGAGGATCCAAGTCGACAAAGAGTGACAATTCATGAAGCGCTGGTTGATTTGAGAACCTGAACGAGGATCTTATGTTCCCTCCCCTTCCCATCGTCCATTCTCAACGACAGATCTCGCTACAGTAGAAGAACTCCAAACTAACTTCCTCTCATAAAGGTACTGTAGGTTAGGAAGAACAGCTGGTTTCACTCCGCATTGGAGAAAATGGAGCATCAGGAGAATAAGCGAGTAACTGGAAAAGAGCAAAATCTGATGTCTGATTTCCTCATTTCGCGCAACCTGTTAAATGTCCCCGTCATTGCATCGCTAATGCCCGCTTTTATCGCCCAGTGTTTGACGAGAAGACAAAGAGCAGGGAAACGGTCATCCAACCTTCAACACAACTAACTTTTATTTTATTACATATTACATTCACCCAATATTTACCTAATTAAACCCCTCATCATGGAAATTGCTAGCCACCATGATATCCACTTGATTACTGAGCATTATGAACAAGCTGTCCAACCTAGCATAGTAGTGAATGAGATGTGAATTGTAGACACCGGCAATGTTATTGCAGTTGAGGTCCACTTCGAGTTCGAAGGGCGGCAGGGTTTCGAGCTTGATGATGGGAACCTGTGAATGGTGGAGGGAACAGGGATTGAGATCACGGACGGGGAAGCAGTGGATAGCAATGAGCATCTCAGTGTACCTTTGCGTGGATCAACTCGCACGACTTGATGAGATGGCGACGGCGCATTTCTTGTCGCATGTGGAAGACCATTTTATGCAGCACTTTCATCGCCTTCCTTAAGTCAATGGAATCTTTAAATGCTTTCCATTAAAGAATCATTAATTAAGCCAAGAGTACTAGGAAATGTGAAGGGCGTCGAAGAATAAGCTGCACCAAATTACATCAAAATACGACATATCGATAGAAGAATGAACTGGTCGATTCAACTACTCGGCAATAACAAAGTCATCCTGGCAAAGACCAAAGGGGGGCTTACGGTCGGCTCTCGACAATCTCTCCGCGTTCGCTGTAGACAACCAGGCAGACATCCATGTCAGAGTTGTAGCTGCCGCAGCCATTCACTGTGGAGCCAACTGCGTATATCTCCACTCGCTGACCAAGCACCTGGAGAAAAAAGACAGAGAGAGATAGAGATATAGGATCACAGCAAAGAGAGAGGATAGAATATAAAGAAGTGGCAAGGAAAGAATCGAACCCGCCGTGCAATGGTGAGAAGCTCTTGGCGCACGCCCATTTTCCAGTTATACACCTCGTCATTCTGAATAAAAAAGACTTCATCGTCTGAGAAAAAGTAAAATGTTCTTTTTGCCTTCCAAACCTGCGAATTGTTACGATAGTGCGTCCAGATGAGTTCGTTAAAAACATCAAAAGCTTCACGATGCCTGCAACGTCAAGGTTTCCCTGAGCTGGAAACGTACTTGATATTTTAAAGCCAACCTCTCCCGATAGCCCCTGATGATAAGAGCAGAAGTGGCCGCTTGAGGGGTGGCGGTGACTCCCAGCAGAGTTACTTCGTAGTCCGGTTTCCGTCCATTCAACAGCGTCGGAGTGGCTGTCGCACGAGCCGCGCTCCGTCCTGCATATGCAATTCTCTCGTTCGAGCACAAGGCTTCAGAGATGGCAACTACACTACTCACATACAATTCATAAGCCAATTCAGTGACAAACCCGGCGCTACTGTTGCGGTGGGCTTCTGCTTCTTCGGAGCCGGCTCGGAAGTGTTTTCTGCGGGAAGAATACTCCGTGGTGGCTGAATACTCTATCATTAGTGCGTTAACAAAGCCAAGGTTTCTGAATTACTAAAGATGACAAGGGAATTGACCTTAGGAACAAATTTCACACCAATTTAAACAATTCGGAGCTGCAAGACAAGGATTTGATGCAGACAACTCTCAACCTCGTTAGAAGTGCCAGGACTCATCTCGCCAATGATGACACAATCGCTCAGAGAACTGGCCACTGCAGGCTGCTCACCCAGATATTCGCATTCATCGTTGTCCTAATCAACATTGCATTCTTCACTGAATAAGCATCCTTCGTTGATAAAACAAGTACAACAATCGCTATCAATTCCAAGATACTAGAGAGTGTGAATACTCACATCCTCGTCACTGCGGAGAAGAAGAACGTCAGGATCTTCCTTTTCTACTACGTTATTCGTGGCCTTAATTACGTTTACAGTTCAACACAAAATCGCCTTCCAAACGGCATGAGCAGTTCCCAATACGAAAATGTCTCACTTTAGTCTTCTTAGCAGGAGGCTGATCGTGAGAACTTGTGCCATTCTCTGTAGGAGCAGGTCGTTTGGCCTGAACCAAAATTGCACTAAAGAAAGTTTACAGTAGGCTGTTCTTGTACTGCCCCTGCCGGACTTGCTGCTGATAATGAAAACAATGGCATTAGTGGAAACTTACCGCTTGACTTTTAGCAGTAGCCTTGTCGGAATTCATCTTCGAGTCGACTTCCAGGGGAGTGACACTGGGCGCACTTTTGACATCTCCTGCTTGCCCGTTCTCGCCATTTTGGTGTCCCTGATTCCAGTGATGAGAAGCGAACGAAGCAATCAACGACGACAACTAAATTTTAATAATTATACAGCATTCAAAAGGAGCCAACTCTTAGCTGACCTGCCAGTGTTTCCAAGCTTTCAATAAGAAGAAACATTACATAATCTTCAATTGGCAAGCCTTTTAACCTCTTTCGCCAGCTGAAGACCGTCATCATCAAGATCCTTGAATTCCTCGCCCTTTTTTGTTAGTATGGAGAAGCGCTCTGAAGCACCCTTTCATAATGTCCAGCACAGAAAGCACAACTATCTGAGATAGAAACAATACTGCTCGACATCAAACGTACCATCCCGAGTAAGAAAGTCGATATGATCCGTGACGGGTTTTGCCAATTCCAACAGTTGTCCAATCATGGAGTTATGCTTCTAAATTGGATAAAGATAAATAGAACGTCGACTTTCATTCACAATCTAACCTTGCCCTTGAAGATCGTGGGTTCCCAGATGGTTCCACAAAGCCGCATCAGAAGGCTAGACAGGCAAGCGCCTTTCGATTCACTACAAGGAAAACGATCACTACAAGGAAAACGATCACTACAAGGAAAACGATCACTACAAGGAAAACGATCACTGCTATAAAAAGTGCAGCGATTAAATAAATATTGTCTAAACTTCTAATATAACTGATAACGGCACTGCTAAAATCCAATGATATGAATAAACTACCTAGGTTGTTTACATCGTTTCGACGCGCCAAACACGGCATAGTGAATGCCACTGAGACACATTCGACTTTCGTGAAGGCCTTCGCTCGTTACTTAATAACAAATAGAAATATAGCCTGAACGGAACCCAGCAAGCAACATTTTGCAGTGCCAACCAATTAATTGATGCTGAATTGGCCGGTGCCAGCTCTTTTCTAAACGGGCCGCGAGTTGCTTCAATTTCATCGTACACCCTAAACATTGAACACGTCATCGCAACCATGCAAACCTATAACAACAAAACAAAATTAATTAAAATAACCCAACGATTATTGGTGTTGAATTTTAAAAAATATGGTAATGCTTAATATCGTGTGATAGATTACAGAAAATGTAATCCCAGTTCACCCTTTTGGTGCGAAAATTCTTTCTTTGAAATTGTTTGCATTATCATTTCAATTTTTGTCTAAAACACGAGGATATTATAAATATTTGTGTTGATATTTTGCCGTTGAAGCACCTTCTGTCTAAGCCAAAGAAATCCTGAATTCTGGTCTGAAATTCCTCAGAGTGGGAATCCTTTCATCTGCCACCACTTATCAGCGACCAGATTATTCATTCTAGAGTTCCCAAGCGATTGACAAGGGGAAGTAGTGATCTTGCATAGAGTGAAGCAATGTAAAACCCACGGGAAAGATGTCAGATATATGTAGACAGAGAGAGAGAGAGAGAGATAGAGAGAGAGAGAGAGAGAAAGAGAGTGAGTGAATGATAGAGGGAGAGAGAGAGAGTTAGTGAATGAGAGAGGGAGAGAGAGAGAGAGAGAGAGAGAATGGCTGAGCTAGGCCTACTGGTTGTTAGATATTTATTAACCACAGTTAGTGGCGTTCTTTTTCGTGGATTGCACGGTTTCCTTCACATTCTTTGTGTCGGTTGAGTCCGAAGAGTGACAAAGAATGGCAAAGAATAGCTGCAAGAGCTGCGAGATTAGAAGGATTGATAGCAGAAAGATATAGAAAGAAACGGAAGAAAAGAGAGAGCCAGCGAACGAGACAGAAAAATGAGAGCGAGAAAGAGAGAGAGGAGGAGAGAGAGAGAGAGAGAGAGAGAGAGAGAGAGAGAGAGAGAAAGAGAGAGGGAGAGAGAGAGAGAAGCAGGGAGAACTGAAAGGGAAAGAAAGATAAATGGGGAGGACTTGTAGGAAGAGTCTGCTGTCCCTTGGGTGAGTGATAGTGGCAGGGTCAGGCCCTTGCGGCCTTCTGCTTAGACTAAGAGCCAAACAATCTCTTCCGCTTCTCGCTCCCCAAGCATTGCTGTATGCCTCTTCCCATGACACTAAAAAAAATTTTCTTCACAAAATGGGAAGAAAGAGGAAGAGAGAGAGAGAGAGAGAGAGAGAGAGAGAGAGAGAGGAAGAGACCGAGAGAGAGAGAGAGAGCGATCATTGAAACTCAAATTTGCACACATGTAGGTAGCTTTGGCTTATCTATTTCTCCCTTCTGTCTGACTCCGCCTGCCATCTGGGGTTGCTGACAGAGCTTATAAAGCATTTGGAATGTCGTTCAAGGTAAGAGAGTGTGGCTTTTCACAGAGGCACATGGCATTCTTCCTCCAATTCATAGTTTCAATTATGACTCTACGATTTTCTTGTTGTTTTATTTCTAATTCCCTGGGTGTCTCTCCCTCTCTCGCTCTCTCGTGAGTCATCCCCGTCTATTTACTTCACTTCAAGTCACAATATTCTACTAACTACCATTCGTGTACCTATTAAATCGGTTTCCTCCAAGACATCTTTGTTTTACTTGTAATATATTAAGCGGTTGTTGTGTTGTTTGAAAGAGGATGAAAATGATTGAGCAGACATGCAGCCGTCTGTCGTTGTGCTTCTTGCTCTTCTCGCCGTTCCTTCCCTCGCATCCGACTTCAAGGAGGTCAACTTCAAGGACTGCAGTCAGCGCTTTTCAGTCTTGTTTGTGTTAGAAGCACTCTTATGACAATCATATAATACAATACCCTCTAAACAAATAATACTTAACCCTTGCAGAGTCGAAGAGCAATGTGAAGAAGGTCGAAGTGATTGGAGGAACCATCGTGGAGATGAAGGACGGCGTCAAGGTATCTTATTCATCAACTACGCAATCTCATCATTGCAGTAATCAAGCTCTTTGTAAAGCTGAATCTTTCCATCATATCTCATTCTCTGTGTTAATCAATTGTACATTTTCCCAGGGAATGGAGTTGAAGCCTGGCACTGAACCGACTCTCCGCATTACATTCACTCCATGTCGGTTCATCCTTTTAATTCTGCTACAATGAAGAGTTAGAGATCGAGGAGCGGAGAGAGAGAGAGAGAGAGAGAGGAAAGAGATACGAAGGAAGAGGAGAAAGAATATGAGGGATAGAGAGTATAGGAATGATGGTAGAGAAATGAACAGAAAGAGATAGAGGTGGTAAGAAGAGTTGGCATGGTAGATGATTTCTTGTGCAGCTGAGAGTGGCTTGAACGACTTGAAGACGGCGGTGCGAGCAAAGGTGGGCGGAGCCATGCTGCCCTACAGTCTTGAGGTTAATCATCTTCGCGTCTTCTTCTACCATTTACAAAATGGCGCTGAAAGAATCTGTCGCTACATCTAGTTATGGTGTGTGCACATCTTGTTAACACCAATCACACGAACTACATATGTTCACACAGGAGTAAGCTTGTGACGTACGCAGAGTACGTCCTTCTAGTCTCCGCACATCGTGTCTCCATAATTTTTTTACGCACTCGCGAGCCTAAAAAATGAAGCATCTGTTTAACTTATCCTTCTCTCTCACTCCCACCTCTCTCTCTCTCTCTTTCTCTCTCAGAAATTCCAAACATGTGAGCACGGAGGAGTGAAGTGCCCGCTGGAGGCCGGAGTGGAGCAGACGTACATGCAGAGCATGCCCATGCAGGCCAGCTATCCCAAGGTGAGCACGAAAACAATACAAAGCCATCACTAACCACAACAATATTCTGTATAAAAATAGAAAATGTTCACCTCAAGACCTCTCTGCCTCTCACTTTCAATATCTGTTGTGGACGTGACATGTGTGGAAATGAGAATGAACTTTGCAGAACGAGGAGATCCAAGTGAACTGGCAAATCACGGCGGGGGACAAGAAGGTTGTCTGCGTTGTCTTCGTGGCTAAACTCACTGACGAATGAGGAAAAGCACCCTCCTTGATCAAAATCCGACTCTCGCCTGCCAATCGAAACACTACTTAACCCCCATTGCCATATTTAGCACTCTTTCCTTCTGACACAATATCACCCTTCTCCGAACTATTTCTGTAGGGAATACATTATCCTCATTCTTCTTTAACAGGGGCGGAAGAACATCCCCATTGTCTCACTGTTATTGAAAAACTGCTCAAAACAACAAGACACTTCATTGTTGATAACCACGGCGCCTTCACAATGGGATGAGCATTAATAAGTCAAATCCTGTGAGCACAATGTGATATTCCTTAGCTAAGTATGATCAACATACCATGGAGATATCATAGGATTATCAAATAAATTACATGCTCGGGATAAAGAAAACAAATTGGGCGAGCAAGGGAAGGAGCATAGATAAGATGGATAGACCAGATGTGCACTCGTTTGAATGGAAAGATAGAGGCTTCAAGAAAACCATCTGTTTTTGAAAGTTGCACAAAACAAAGGACAACCCGACAGGTGAAAATGCCGATCATGTACCCTACATTTCCTTTGCATCTGCTTCTCTCCCTTCTTTTTATTTTCCACTCTTTTTTTCTCTTCCCTTCCCGCCAATCGCCCGTTAACCAATGGACAATAATGTTTGAGATTAAAATTGAGAGTTGGCAAAAGAGATCAAGACATTCGAACATTATTATATCAAATAGTGAACTATAACATCATTAAAGCAACCAAGTAATGCACATATAAATGATTACGTTCATATCACAAGACTTGAGAGAAGATGGAATCTCTCACTTGCGGTAGCTTACGAAGACTTCAAAGAACTCGTCGAGATTCCACTTGGCAGGGGACCGGGAGAAGTAGCGAGAAGCTCTTCTGTAAGAAAACGATGCTTGATCCCAATGGTAGAGATCCCTGACATCTTTTAATAGAAGAGTAGTTCAAAAATTATATTGTAGAACCAGAATCAGTTTTAAGGTATAAATTGACAAATTTCTCGTAATCAGAATATGAATGAAAGGGCTGGAAGGACCAAAGAAACAGATAGAGTACTTGCCTGATTGCCTTCCTGATAGCCGTAGCAACATTCATAGTCTCATCGAATGGCTCGTAGATCACTATCGGTTCCCCGCCGAAGTGAGATCTGCGAGGGATTAGAGGCATCTAATTGTATTATACGATATGTCATGAGAATACAAGTCCGCACCTCTGAATGTAACGGCCCTTTTCAACCGAGATCGCCAGATTGTCAAAGTCGAATTGTCTGTAGTACTCGAAGAAGCCGATTGGAAGCTCGGCAACACACTGAAGATTCGACCTCTCACCAGCACCTGAAAGGAAGACACATCATGTCAACAAAACAGATAGAGAGAGGGGGTAAAGAGAAAGAGAGAGAGAGAGAGAGAGAGAGAGAGGGGGGGGGGGGGGGGGGGGAGAGAGAGAGGGAGAGGGAGAGAGAGAGGGAGAGAGAGAGAGAGCGAGTGAGAAGAGTCCCTTAAGAACAAACTTGGAAGATCCAGCAAGTCTGGGTCACGGTAGCTAGCGAGCTTCTCTGGTCGGATTCGCTTGTCGAACCTACAAATAGGACACTTGAAGAAGACAACGAAACGGTAGTAAGATAAAATTATGGCAGAGAAAAATAAATCGAAACCTGACAATTTTGGTCGCAACGTTTGGAGATTCGGCAGGACTGCCGGCTTGACTCCGCACTGGAGGAAGTGGATGAGGAGAAGGGAGAGAGCGTATCTGGAAGAGAAGAAGGGATCAAGGAGAAGGAGGACGGGAGCAACCTGTTCAGGGTTCCTTCCTTCGCGTCGTTGATCCCCGCAATAGCTGCCCACTTCTTCAGCAGAATCCTCAACACTTTGAAACGGCGGTCCGTTCTGAATAGAAAAAATTCAAAATTCCCTTTTTACAGTCGACGACGAGAAAGACTCGAGAAAAGGAAGACATCTTTCAACTCCGCACTTGGTTTAGAGGTAGATCAGGTTGGTGTTGTAGACGCCGATGACATTGTTACAGTTGATGTCGATTTGCATGCGAGGACGGAGAGAGTGAAGTCGAATGATTGAAACCTGAAATGGAAGTAATTAGCAAAGGGCACTCCCTCGTGGTTCTCCGAGCACACCCTTGCATGGACAACTTCGACACCTCCCAATCCTTCTTCAATGCTCTTGAGTCTTCTGTCGCGGCGCAGTCGAGAGGCAAACACTTCGAGGCGGCGCTTCATGAAACTGAACAGACACAGGGAATCAGCAGTTTGAAAATTCTATCGAGAAGAAGGGAAAAGAAAAACCGCTAAATCCTTTGAGGCAATACAGAAAAGGATTAGTGTTTGGAGAGAGACAAAGTGAAACGCAACTCAAAAGTTGGATGCTTACCTCTTTTGTTTTTCCAAGCGTCCGTATTTATCACGAGTGATAAGGCAAAGATCGAGGTCAGACTCTCGGACGGCCAAGTTATTCTGCGTAGATCCGACCATAAGGAGCTCGATGTTATCGTCAAACTCCTACAAGAAACGCATTATCGCCGTTAAACGTTGCAGAATACTCCCGACTGTTTTGGAAGTAACTAACAATAAGACACAAAACGAGTATCACACATCACGAAAAGCTATGGAAAACATTCTTTGAGTCTCGTTTTCTCCCTTGTACCTCTCTGGCGATCTCCCGCAAGGTTGAAGTGAAGTTCGATTTATTGAGGTAAGCATCTATAGCTTTCTGAAGAAAAAGAAAGTATAATACTAATCAGTTGACGCCTTCCTTGATACAATTCTTGCATGATTCTCCGAGAAGCGTAGGAAAAAATGCAAAGCAAAGATCATGAAGAAGTTAGACAAAGGGAAGTTGCACTACCTGTGGGCATGAGTGAGCAGTGAGACTGTTCTATATTTACTATGTAAACCAACAGGGAGATTGAATGGATATAAGACTGGCCTGCTCCATTCGATGCACGATCCGCATCATATTCTCGCTCAACCTCTCCACTTCGCGATAGCAACTGCATTAAAGAAACGCTGTATAGTAGAACAAAGATATTCGAGGAATGAAATCTGCTGCAACCCCAACAATTAAGCGGGAGCCGAAAGCTGAAATGAAGAAAAGAAACTTGACAAACCCGGTGAATCGATTCTCGAGATTCTTTCGATCCTTGCCCGCGCCCGGATGATAGGAGACTGCGAGAAACTCGCGATGACACTCATCCATCGGGGGAGAAAGTTCCGAAGCTGGCAATGGCAAATCGTAACCATGAAGGAAGAGAATGACACAGTCCAATATACCATACGACAGAGGAAGAATCTCATAGAAGACGGTTGGACAATTAATGCAACAATCTGATGCAATAGATTACCTGAGATTACAGCGAGGGTTGAATCGTAATCCAAGTCTGGCGGCATCTCTGGAGCACTCGCAACATTCTTGGCTTGGACATCATCATCCTGCAGGTTAGACAAGTCATTCCTAAGCAGGGATCCACCAGAGACCAAACCTCGCCTTCCGAGTCGGATCTCACAAGCTCGCGCTTGGGAGCACGAAGCAGTGACGGTGTCTTGGCATTTTGATTGGCTCTGATTCTCGAGTAACGACTGAAAAGTACATCATCATATCTTCCACTTTGAACAGATTCATTGCAATTAAGCTAGAAGTTGATTCTCAGATGAAAAGACAACCTGAACTGCGCGTTCCGGTGAACAGGATTGGTGTCTGGTACTCGATGGAATGGTGTTGAGACTGAGACCGAGAATGAGATGGCTTGCCAAGATGCTCGATGACTATCCCGGAATCAGCAACCGTGGCGGTCCCTCCGCCAGGCTCAAGAGGAGCTCGAACATGTGTATTCGGAAGAGTTCTTGGTCGCGGGTTCGCAATGACAGTGCTGAGGATCTCGATTTCGTCATCCGAGGAAAGACAAATGACGTCATCGCCGGTAGAGATCGCTTGCACTTGGGGATTCGTCGGCGACAGTGAAAGACTGGCAGCCAATGATGAAGACTGCGAATTGTTCTGCTGCAATTCGGATATGAAAACATATCAATTTTTTCAAATATTTTCATGATTGCTGTCTGTTTACAATGAATGAATTCAAAATACTGAGGAGAAGGGGGAAGGCGAGCGACTCTCTCCCTCGGGGGTTTGAAATGGGCTGTGAAAACGCCATTCTTCTGCATCCTCCCTCAGAAGACCATATGTAGAGGGTGACTTCTTCCCGAATGGTGAATCGAACGAGGAGCTTCCCGGACTCGTACCAGCCATGGATCCCTCAAGATATTCCCATCATATTGTCGGCAATTCATCAATACTTGTAGTTTTGCGAGGTATATTATACAAATCTTGGAGAAATCATGTTCAATCTAAATCGCTTCCAGATTGGAAAAAAAAATTTAAGAAGCCAACCGGCGAAGACGACAGCATGCGCTCTATAGAATCTCTTGGAGAAAAGTTGTTGCGTGAAGAGAGAGAAGGAATGTCCGGAGAAGGAGCGGGGAAACCTCCTTCCAACTGTCAATTAACTTCTACGTTATCCTCACTGCATTTAACAAACGTCACCTGTTCAACATCCGCAAAAGGATTGATATCAAGAGAATTGATAGCATCCATGTCGAGACGACCTCTGTGCTGGCTCTCATGGCAACAGAATGAAGTCCGTGAACTGTACTTGTTGCTGCTTCCACTTCGATGACTTCTCTCCCGATCACTGCTTCGACTATGGCTCCGATCCCTCCTCTCTCTGCTACGGCTTCTGTCCTTCCTCCGGCAGCAACAGCATTTGTGCTTCTTCTTCGATTTGTGCTCCTAGCAAAGAATCACTCTCAAAACATAATCACGACACACTCAGTTTTCATGCCAAAACTGAAACTGCGTCATTAATGACTTGAGCAGGAACACAGTAACAGGTTCACTTCAAGCAACAAGAGATACTGCTGATATTCTGTGAAGAAAGAAAGAGGTTTCTCACACGATATCTTCTATAGCTCCAGCTGCTTGCCCCGGAGGAGGACGACGAACGGCTGTGTGGAGAACTGGACCGGGAGAAGTCACTACGAGATTGACGGTCTTCCTCTCGATCTCGCCTGTCAGAGATCTCCTTCCTTTGCAATCTCATAGAATCTCCCTGAAATTAGTGATTATCATCAACGCTTTCTTATGTTCAAAAGTATGTAACGGGTACTTGGCTCGTGGGGCCGGGAACGAATCCGCGAGGGAATGATGAGGAATCGACGAAGGAGCCATAAGGGGAAGGGCTGCTCGCCCTGCTTCCCTCCAACATGTTCACCACTCTACGCTCTTCTCCCACTCGAACTGGATTCGGTCGGGAATAGTTGCCAAATCTCTGAAATCCCCCTCCGAATGAAGAGCGAGTTCCGTAGCCCGTCTGGGAAGTTTCACGATTCTAGAAACAACTGACCTGAAGTCCCCTCACTCCCGTAGGTATAGCAACCACTACCTTATCCCGAACATAATTGCAATCGACAAGTTTTTAACTTAGCTGATTATCAATAACCTTGAATGTTTTGATGTGATTATGAGTATTAAACTCGGAGCTCTCATAAACAAAGAAAAAGAGTGAAACGAACATAGTTTCTATACGGATAGTACGCTTGGGATGAACGCCATGAGCCGCCTTGAGAATTCTGGGGACGCCGAATCCAGTTAGTTTTCTCAATCGAAGTCTGAACAGAGCGAGCATTCCCGTACCAATCACCAGACATCCTCCTGTACGAGTTGGACTTGTTGTATACCCGCCCTCTCCAACTGCCAGGTTTTTGCTGCAAATAATGAGACTAATGTATCTGCTACATAAAGATTGTGGTGTTTACTCAATACTTTCGAAAGTTCACGAAGACGACAAAAACGGACGTGTCTGCTAAAGCCTCCGCGATAATTGTATCTTCTAAAGCCAGCGTATAAATGTTTGTTGCCCGCGGTTAAATCGACCCTTGCCACAGTGCCGCCCTGGTGTTCCGGGGCCTCACCCATCCTAAATCCGGCGAGGAAACATGACGAAATGATAGTTAAATGACACCTATCAAGAAAGAAATCGCTGCAGGCAAGCCAACAACGGAAAGCCCTTTTCTAACGACCAGACAGTAGGACGTCGATTTGAACCTCCATAAAGCGAGACACCAGAGACAAATGAAATTTATGCAAATTTCGACTATGGTTTCGGTGTGCCACCATATTAAGGTAAACGTCTTAAAGACCACCATAATCCTTCATCACCACCACCAACGATATCTTCAATCAAGAAATAAACTTGGTCACATAGCCAACCATATTTAAGAAGCGTAAAATATTTTATACTTTAAAACCAGATCACACAATATGTACATTTAAAAACGGGAGTCCTGCCTTTCTTTCTCGTAATGTGATCAACTTGGAAGAAAAAGTGAATAATAATGTTAAACGATATAACAATACACAATAATATGCAAATGAAATAAAAAGATGTTAGTATGAGAGCAATCCACTTGGCTATTGTCCTTCTACTGGCTAGTATTTGACATCGGACAATTTGAAGCCTAATTGACACAACGACGACGACGAGTTCCCCGACAAGGCAAGGTGAGCCTTTCTGAAACGAATAAGTTGTTGGCTGGAGTAGCCTTGAGGTTGTAAGAAACAGCGCATGGCCTTTATAATGCTTGCTAATTTATATACTTTCTTGATAATTGTTTCCCCCTCAATGAACCGATAAGTCACCAGTAGCAATAGAGATAGGAAGAGTAAGAAACAAACTTGATAGCAGCTTGGATGCGGTGCAGATCTGATGTGTCCTGCACACAACGAGCCGTGTTGCCCCGCCCAAATGGATCTTCGATGTACATTCCATAGCGTTCCGTTTGTTGACGCAACTCGCTTCTGCAGCAGATTGAATATCGACCATTTACATTCTCAAAACATGTTACCACACTTCAATCTTGTAAATATGATCAAAACGATGAAAATACACAAACCCACAGGCAAACATATTGTCGCTTTGATAAAGCTACATCGATATTGAGTCCCTAGAAAGCCTTAACTTAGTAGATCACGTTTTTCAAGAATACTTCAAGTCTACCTCACCCTGATATATCCCAACGCCACCCTGTTACTCGACAATGACTTGTATTCCTTGCACAAACCGGGGAATGACGTCTCCCATTCGGATTCGAGGGGCGCAGAGATAGAAGTCGAAGGAGGCGAAGTAGTCGAAGAAGCCAACGAGAAGCTCCCCTATCGACTGGCGATTCAGAGGAAAGGATGCACAAGGACGCGTAACACAATTAAAGAGAAATACAAAGAGAGAGAGAGAGAGAGAGAGAGAGAGAGAGAGAGAACTAAGAGAAAGAGGGAGCAGAAAATGACGCAAATTCAAAGACCAACTAGGTGAGGGCGCCAGAAACGAATGTCCAGAAGTGGATTCTGACCGGAGAACCTTCAAAGAGCAAAACATAGACTGAGTAGATTTTCAAGATCTGAGGTTTCAAGAGTAGAAGTCTTATTTGGACTACATGCTACATTTGCAATAACTCACTTCTTCGGGAAGAGGAACTGTAGATTTGGAAGGACCGGAGGTTGTACTCCGCATTGTAAGAAATGCACAACAAGCATATTGATGGAGAAACTGAAAGAAACAATCTTAATTCTCTCGCTTCAGTGAAGCTGCTGATGAAAGGGGAAAAAAGAGAAAACAAATTGGGACTAATATGAAATGCGACCTGCTGAGTGTTCCAGTGCGGGCGTCATTGATGTCCTCTAGTTGGGCCCATTTCTTGATGACCAGGCAAAGAGCAGGGAAACGGTCATCCAGTCTCAACTTATTCTTTTTGCTCGTTCTTCGGCAACGAAGGAGAATGTAAACAACTGCTGGGCCAACCTCGTGTAATGATAGATGAGATGCGAACCCAGGAAGCCGGAATCGCAATTGCAGCTGATATCAATGCAGATGCCTTCACACCTCAGTGTTATGATAGGCACCTTAATAAAGAAACTAATTATCTCTAGTTCCTTCCCTTATCAGAAAGCTTATATTTAACACAAAAATATCTGTAAACCTTATATATAAAGCAAAAACCGTCAAGAAACATACCGTGCTGGTGTCAATAAACGCACACTCCGTCAGTTTAAGTCGACTGCTTTTGATATGCTCGAAAAAGTGACGAAGATTTTCGATCTTGAACCTTAAATTAGGAGAAGCATTCTGGAGAGTTCCGACCGGATAATGTAATATATAGTATGGAAATATATGGAAATACTCGTAGGAAGCGTCGTAAGTAGAAAGAAGGTCTAAAGCCTATGCCTGTTCGGTCTGCTTCAAAGTGCCATCTGCATCGAAGATTATGAGACACATATCCAAGTCGCCGTTCTTGGCACCGCATCCATTGTTAGAAGAGCCCACTTGGTACAGCCAGGACTTCTGGCCAGCGAACGCCTGTTTTCACACAAATCTCTCACAGAATTTGTCAAAAGAACTGAGTAATCTCAATGATTCCCTTACAATGTTCGCGATGCCGATTAATCTTCGATGGAGCGATGCTTTTTTCGAAAACAATTGCCAGTCCTCAAAAATGATCACTTTTCAAACGTCAAATCGCTCGAAATTTCTGCACGCAGAAGTTTACCTGAGAGAAGCGGCAATCATATCGCCAGATCTGTTGGTTGAATTCAGCAAATTCCTTCCAAAATCTAAGGTAAACTAAGATGATTATTATCATACTCAGATTGAACAATCTAAACAATTACTGATTGCGGTAGATGGATGAACGATAACAAACAGCAACAGTTTGAGCCTCCGCTGTCACTCCAACGTATCGCTTATCCTACAGTGAATAAATACTACCATTTAAAACCAATGTAGTTTTCTGGTCTCGCTCTGCGTCCTTCTCAGCATCACGCGAGACAGGCTATAAAGGCTAGATATTGCCGATGAAAAAACCCTAACGAATAGAAAATTTTTTTTAAATTTAAACCAAGAACCCGCGACACGGGGAGTCAAGGCGACACTTAGATAACATTTTAGTGTACTGTTGTGTGCGGGATGTGCGAGCTGCGTGCGGGTAGTGCCACTTTTTTCGACATTCCATGAATGGCAGAGCGTGAAAAAACGGTAACACTAAATTAGGGGACGCCATGTTAAAAGATTTTAGTTTAGCACTAAAAAATCACTAGGCAGCATTAAAAATCACTAGTGCACCGGGATTTCGAGTGAATACGGTACCACTAATTAGAAATATTTGAAATGATTAGGCTCATAGCACGAATTCCCTTTATGCCAATCTTGGGATACTGTCCTCTCCGCTTTTTCTCTAAGTGTCGTATTTGCACTGCACTGACTCTCCGTGGCGAGTTAAATAAAATCCCTATCCTTTCCTTCTCCGCCTTTCTCTCTAACCTGTCTGGTAGTGTTTCCTTGTCCACCTCTCTGCCCTCCACGTGCTGCTCCACTACAACCCTGCGCTTTGCTTTCTTTACTCTCCCTCTCACCCCCTTCTACGCATCTCTCACTTCCAGGACTCATTCCAACAAACCCTACAGTATGATCCAGCTTCACAACCATGCCGTTATCTCCTGCTCCTCTTTTCATTTCATCAGTCCAAGTATCAGTTTTTGAAATAGATACACAATTCGTAAAGAAA
The DNA here is from genome assembly GCA_945643635.1 of Allodiplogaster sudhausi. Classification (NCBI taxonomy): domain Eukaryota; kingdom Metazoa; phylum Nematoda; class Chromadorea; order Rhabditida; family Diplogasteridae; genus Allodiplogaster; species Allodiplogaster sudhausi. The sequence continues at coordinate 1,416,578 of CALZFC010000031.1, read as the reverse complement.
CAACAGTCACTTTTCAAGTGTTTATTCACCGAAAATGACATTTAAAAAAATGCATTAGCATCCAATTCATTCATATGCGGGCAAATAAATTGACGCAAGCCTTAAGTGCATCACCTATAATAGTTGTTCATAAAAATAATAGTCAAAACTGCCTTCAATAAATAATATTCGATCTCCTCCATTTAAAAAGACTTGCAAAATAGCTTTTCCTCACCATTTAGTCTAGGGATTTATCAAAAATTAAAGTGGTGTGAAGGCCAACCATTCAATCTAGATACTCTTCCATCTCATCCGGTGCAGGTTCCCCTGACTCTACCCAAGGTACCTCGAGCTGAGATTTCTTTAGAGCATCAGGGTTATTCCTCAACTCCTCTTCCACACTCGTAGACACAATGGCAGGAACCTGCAATAGTCCTCTGAGTCTAGTTCAGATATATAGGTTGTGAATATGATCCAAAAAATACAGCGTAAGCAAAGCAAATGCGAAAAAATACAAATACTATTTTTTGACTTGAAAGAAAATAGAAAAATACAGGTTCGTTAATAGTAAAGATGTAGTATTCCCAGAGGAGACATTGGCGAGGAAAAATAAACTAACAACAGGAAGTTCCTCACGGTGCTCGAAGTACTGCTTCTCACCGGGAAGCGTCTGCAAGTATTGCAGACAGTGCGTTTGCATTCTTCTTAAAGGTATCACCAAAACAAGAGTTCAAACTACACATGAAAATCTAATTAATGGAAAATCAAATGGAAAACAAATTCATCCCTCAAAGGAATTCCTCACCGGCAAAAAGCTACGGTTTAGGAAATTAACTAATAAAGAAACGGCGGTTTTTGTCAGGTAACCGAGAAAAAAAAATCTGTAAACGATAAATAAAACAATAAACATCACCATGTTATGTAAAATAGAAATAGCACATGAAAAATACACCACTTAAATCCTCGAAAAATTATTATATACCTTGTGGTGGAGGAAAATAATGGGTGCCCAAGCAATTAAAGCGCCACAGTATGTGGCTGACTGTGCGAAGATCGGAGAAAGAGAAAGCGAAAAAGAGGAGACAGAAAAACGTCAGAGGGAGCAAACAAAAAGTTGGCGAGAAATACTAGGGAATGGGAGATGGGAGTGATATGTGAACAGTTTTCTACCGAAAATGTCTTTATTCAACCAAATAGAATTGACATTGATAAGAATGAGACACAACAGAACAAGACTAACCACTGGCAGATCATTGATTGGACCAATTCCAATCATTGTCCTCGCCCAGTACGTATCCATGAATTGCTTCGCTCTCACTCGGAAGGAGCGCGCAACAGCCTAAAGCAACAAAATAATAGTGTAATATCTGACTCAGTTAGCTGAAAAAAGAGAATAATAATAATAATAATACAATGTCAAAGAAAAAAACTCATCCATTTTACTCTTTTACTAACCTGTTGAGTAATCGAAGCTTCTCGAGGAGTTCGTGCGGTTCCCTGATTACGGAGCAAATTGACATATGCGGCTGCAGGCAGAGGATTTTTCATAGCAATAATCAGAGATAGCAAAAGCAGAAATAAAACTTACGTTCGAATAGCATAGCATTAATCACTGTAAAAGCAGGAGCCATGCTTTGGATCATGGACGGGAGAAGATCCTTAAGAATAAAGATGAATTTGAATTGTCTGAAAGAGCAAATAGTTAAAACAAGCATAAACATACAGGACGACGACACATTTGATTAATGAGATCCTTGTGATAAAGTCCCCATCCAACCAGGAACTCGAAACATTCATGGGTTGCTCGGGCAATCGAGTCACTGCAGTTGAGAACTCCACTCTAATCATACCTTCTCCAACATTTAACATACATATTTCAGCAAATAACGCTTTTCACCATAATAAATATTTATAATATCTAAAAGATAAAAATTTAATGAAAAAGGAACTGACCCAATAGTTTGCTCCGAGCAGGAAACACCAATAATCGCAGTGGGAACTCCTTCTACCGCCATATAGATACGGCGCATTGATCCCCACACTGGAATTAGTTGACGAGTTCACATTAGAGAAAACTAGAGAAGTAGGAACAAACTCATTGTATCAATCTGCTCCGCAAGTCCGAGGGCGCGGAGAGATCGCTCATAGAACTCGGCGATCACTGAGTGAGGCATCACAGGAACACGGATCGGATTCTGAAAGAACTTAGAGAGCGCAGGGAAAGAGAGAAATGGGAAAGGCATATAAACTTTTTAGAGAAAATATAGAAAGCTAGACAGAGATAAACGATAAATAAAAGAGGAAGCACAGAAACGAAGAAAATCAGCTTGAAGAAGATTGGAAATGAAATATTGACCTTATCCACATCGACAGGAATTGAGAAGACAGTTTTGACGAACTCGGACTGGAAACCGGAGCTGGAATGGTGGGAAGGGGGGAATTGTTGCTCTGCAGTGGGCGTGGCGGGCGTTGGAGCAAAAGATGTCGAGAGAACAGGAGCGGGATACTGCATGGACACAGTAGCCATTCCAGGACACTGAGCAGTGGAGGGGGCGGCAGTCGAGAAGGTGGAAGGGGAGGAGGAGAAGGGTTGCACCATCGAATACGACTGCATGGTGGAGGTACAGGGGAAGGACATGGGAGGAGGGCACTGAGAGATGGGAGGGGGAGCAGACAGGTTGGGAGGCGGAGCGGAGAGGATGGGATGGTACTTGTGATAAGGGAGCATCTTGGCAGCTGAGCCAGTAGGGTCATCCTCGATGAAGAGAAGCTTCACTGCACCCCCTCCGAAGCCGTGCTGGTTGCCCGAGTTGGCTAGTCCGGTCAGTCTTTCTCGGTCGTTCTGCAGAGACCCTGATGGAGCGTCTTCGGGATCGGGAAGAACTCCTGAATCGCACTATGTTTACCACAGAATGCAATATATTTTGATCATAGACTAGAAGCGATTCTGCAAACAAAAGATAGCCTCACCTGCTTTGAGCGATGACGACGGTAGCTCAGCAACATGCATATTTGCCGTCTCGGCCTCGGCCGCTCTTTGCAGCTCCGGCGATGGCCATTCCACCTTCTCCTAAATATTAATGAATATAGAACAACTTAGATTTCTCCATCGAAAATCCTCAAACTCCTTAGAAATGAAACTAAAACAGTGATGAGACTAACATCGCCATCATCCACCCATGGATTGTTGCCCGGTTCAGAGTAGAAGCGAGCAGAGAAGATAGCGAGTTGAATGGAGAGGCTGCTGGCCAGGACCAGCTGAGTGCCCGCGCAGTCAGAGCGAATATAACAACGAACATCTTCACGCAGAACACGCTGGAAACGGGCTGAAGAAGGTGAACATGAGAGAGTAGAGAGAGAGATAGAGGGATGTAGAGTGACAGAGGAGAGAGGCAGAGAGAGAGAGAGAGAGAGAGAGAGAGAGAGAGGGGAGGTAGAGTGACAGAGGAGAGAAGTAGAAAGAGAGAGAGAGAGAGGGAGAGAGATAGAGAGGGAAAGAGCTTGAAACGTACGACTATTGAGTTCGAAAGAGAGATAGCTGAGGACGGGTCGAGTTGCGTCCAGTAACTGTTCTACAGTAATCTGCAACACAACATAATCAATACATGACGTTATACCTGGGCATGGAATATAGTTTTGGCTTGCGCAATCCCATGTTTGAATTCGGAAACATTCGCAGTTTGTAATAGTAATGTACCTTTCTAAACATTTCCAAAATCAACAGGCATCTTAGGCAGTGAGTAATCATTTTGAAGTAGTCTGCTTGGTGCGCTTCTCTCGAAATATGCTAGATTCGACAACACTTGAAGAACGAACCTTCCTGTCGTTAAGCATTTTCTTGGAATTCGGAGGGAAGATCTTGAGATTGAACAGCTGAAGAACCATCTCTCGACAGGCCATCTTTCGCGCTTCGCTGGAATGCGTCGTTATCATTATCATTGAATACACTTCTTTAACTCCAAAGTATTTTCATGTGCTTGCACGCAATTCGCATAAGTTAATCACAGTTAGCTAGTAGGAAATTACAATTTTATGGAAAAAATAATGGCTAATATTTTATCTTTAAAAATAAAGACACAGACATTTCTGATGGCGCCTCAGCGGCCGCGCAAAGCATCGCAACGGGAACATCTCGGATGCGGACATAGACGCGATAGTTGCTGGAGGTGAACATGGCTGCAAGACAGTTAGAAGGGCTTATGTGCCAAGTGCAAGAGGAAACAAAATATGTTACTCTTTTAACTTTGGAAGAGATTCTTGTTCAATCTCCAATCATCAGGTCAACACCCACCTACCATCGCCAAATAGAAATAAGTGGCAAATGCAAGAGTAAAGACAAACGAGCGCTTCGAATGGTCAGCTCGCTCTTCATTGCCAATGCTGTGCGATTTGCAATCTTGAAGAAGGGCAGCTTCAACTGCAAAGGGACAAGTTCAATTTAATGTACTCTGTAGTTCTGGAATAACCTCCGGTTCGACGAGCTGTTTTGTTACTTGTTCCTGCGAAGTCGATTGCTGGTATTCCTCAACATCTCTCCCAATTCCCTCGATGACCGAAATACTTGAAGAGTTGCTCATTTGCTGCGGTATTTCCGTAACATCCAAGTTTTCTGGTGCCCCGAGTGCACTCTGCAAATAAAAACATTAGTAATTATTCATGATGAAAAATGCGAAAAAGAAGAGTAATGAGTGTTTCTTTCCCATAACTGACATGGAAATGCAACTTTTCATGGTGTCTCAAGTTAAACCAGCAATAATCGAACAATCAAACCGGTTCGATGCCGAAACATAAATTGATTTCTATAATCCAGAAAGGGTAACACCTGCTGTTCAGGAGATGTCTGTTGGTGGGAGTCCACGTCACCACTTGACAAATTACTTTCCACGCGACTTTCGAAAGTGCAATCCGTTGAAGCTCGAGTCAAATTGCTATTGCATTCGATATGTGTCGGCATCTACAAATAAACAAGAGTCAAATTAGCTATATCGACAATTTCCCCTGTAGGTTGGTGAAATAAAGTTTTAATACCCCAAGTAAACAGTGGCCCCTACTCACCATCACACAACGCACGAAGAGAATAACCTGTTGTGCTCCTCCATCTGCAGTCATTCCCATTTCCTTCATCCAAGCCTCTCTCGTCATGGCTGGCAGGGCAGGCGCCCCTTCGTTTGATGGACCAACTTCATGGGGAGGCGACACGTCCCACGATCCGTCCTACAAAACATCCACTTCTGCGAGAAATTCATATTCCAAATACAAAGCAAAAATATCGTCAGTGCTAGAAAACAAATCAATTTTATGCACCACTATTTAGTTGCTATGCAGATTATATACAAAACCTGTAATCTGCATTCATGAAATGCTTCTGCACTTGGACACTTGGACCCTTGTTCACCTCTTCTTGATTACATAAGGCTACCGCAAAAAGATTGAATCCAACATTGCTGCTTCCGGAAGGCAAATAATATATCTAGCTAACAGAAGCAAGGTTATAAATATAGTTCCCGGTAGTATTTAAGGGGGTCCAGGTACTCTTCGACTATCACTACCCCAGAACCCCAAAATTTTTCAAAAAATTTTTTTTCTGAAACTTGGCTCAGGGGGGTAGTTTGGCACGGGGAACACGAATATAACATCCGTTTTTAATTATAATGTCATTTAAAAAAGTTACAGTAACTTTTGTGGGAAAAAGTTTTGGCTCAGATCGCGTTGTAAATCTCTCTAAGGGCGATGGCATTTGGGACCGCCATTGTTAACGAACGCCATTTTAGGCATAATGAAACACACCTATGCCACTGTGGGAATTTATTTTGGCTGGAACCCCAACTTTCCCACGCTCAATTCCCACGCTCCATGCTGCTGTGATTGGTCCGCGACGTGAGGCCACGCCCACAACGTTCCCACGCACTTGTTTCTGGGAGTGGACAGCATGAGTGACCGCGTGCGTGAGTCCACGCCCGGTGCTCACTTTCCATATTTAGCGAACCTTCTCAAAACGACAAAATTGTGTAAAATGAAGGTCATATTCGAGTTCCTCGTGACAAATAGTCCCCCTTAGAGAGATTTACAACGCGATCTGAGCCAAAACTTTTTTCCACAAAAGTTACTGTAACTTTTTTAAATGACATCATAATTAAAACCGGATGTTATATTCATGTTCCCCGTGCCAAACTACCCCCCTGAGCCAAGTTTCAGAAAAAAATTTTTTTGAAAATTTTTGGGGTATTGGGGTAGTGATAGTCGAAGAGTACCCGCCAGGTTTTACCTCATTTTTGATGGGAGGTCCGTAGATCGGTAAAGACTCTTCTTCTGAGGAAGCCAGGATCGCGGAAGAGCAAGAAGGCATAGAGGGAGGACACGCGGATGGCAATGACGTTGTCGCCAATCTCTGAAACAACCAAGGCGAGATTCATAAAGATTACACGGAAATCGAATGAAGGAATATCAGGCATATCCCCACAACCAAACAAATTACTTACTTTGCTAATCCTTCAAGTACACCAAGGTTCGTAAGACATATGCAACTCAGCCATGCGCCAGTTCATTAATAGGGGCGTTATAACAAGCAATAATCGCACAGATGTTGGAAGTAAATCATGGCAAACCATCTCACCTGGATGAATGGGGCCGGGAACTCTGGTCCATGCGGTGCTTGGAGTGGCTTCTGAAAGAAGGGAAATTCAACACTTTGCCCTATTCTATCACGAATAAAAAAAACAACCAATCGCACGATCTCTGCTCTTTCAATTCCAAACCTTTTTCTTGAGTCCAGCGCCAGGGAGTTCTCCAAGAAAGATGGGGCCATTCACGGTATGAATGATTCCTTCTTCCCCTTGTCTCTGCAAACTCAACGTTCATTTCATATCCTTGATACTACGTAAATACTTAATGGAAAGTGTCCATCCGAAGAACATCAATGACAAGGTAAGGGCAAACACCCTTGCACTAAGTACCCTTCTCCCTGACTTCACCAAACTGACCACCTTCTTCACCAAATACCTCATCCAACAAATATTTGTGGATAAGTGAGTTCTGACCTTCTTCTTAGCCTCGGGTTCTTCTGGCACTTCCTCCTCGAGTTCGTGCAGGAAGTCATCGATGACGGAGTCCACATCCCCCATCTCCCAATCCTAACAACAGCACCTGGATTACAAATGAAGATTGCAAAAACCCAAAAATCTCAAACTCCCATTCATCACAATCAAAACCAACTCCTGCATATTTAAGATATCCCAGTGGCGGAATCGCTACCAAACAAAATTGTCGGAGTTCTTGATATTAGATTAAATTTATTAATGAAAGGTAAAAAAATAGTGGAAATGCCAACGAATAACAATGATTACAGTAGACAAATATCGAGAGATTAATTGAAACTGGATATCAAAAAATCCTCCTCTCTGCTTGAACAAGAAACAATGGCATAGAACATCTTGGAGAAATCATCACTAATCCATCCAAAAAGAGGACAAAATGCACCAATTGAAGAATAGGAATGGTTGATGAAATGATCGTGCAGCAACGCGCACAAAACACAACTCCAAATCTTACTTTAGCTAATGATACGCATAAAGCAATTGTGCTGCAGTCAATAATTAAAGTACTCGTTAGGCAAATAGGTTGGGAACAAATCGAACAACAATAACTAATTCGGAGTAAGAAGAGATGAGAATAAGTACCAAAGCCCTTAGATCTTATCGGGGAACTAAAGTGACTTGTACACTTCATTCCACTCCTTCTTCCAAATTGCTGCCCCGACTGTAAGGTACACTCGTCCATCCAAGACCTTGTTCACTTTTGCCGTTGTCCACCTCAAGAAAACGGTTAATGTACAAGATATTGTATTGCTGCCACAGACACATTGAAAGTGAGCACACACCTGTTTGTAAAATAAAAAGATTTAATGTCAAGCTTCCTTTCTCGGCAAATGAAATATGTGGTGATAAATGAACTCTTTCATTGAATGCTGAATAGATGCTCAGGTCTTACAATCAACGACCCCTGCAACCTCTCTGCATACCTGCCATTCTTGAGATCCTGCGACACGACAACCTCGTCCTTGTCCAGTTTGGCCGCTTCCTTCATCGTCAATTGACGGAAACGATTGGGTCCAACCTGCAAATTTCAATAACTGCCCTTCATCAAAAGTCGCTATTGACAGCCTACTGCGGTGAATTATGAATGACTTTTTTCTTTCTTTCTCCCGAAGGTCGCAAAACAACGTATGCAATCACATACCTGTATTATGACGTCAGCACTGGGAGGAGAGGCTTCCTTTGCCTTGATGGCGATGCTCGGCTCTTGTCTGCGTCTCTCCCGACTCCTGCTCCGACTCCTCTTCCTGCTGCCGCCATGCTTGATGCTCCGGATGGGGCTGCGTGTTCTCTCTCTGCGTCGTTCCCTCTCTCGGTCTCTCTCTCCTCGATCTCGCTCGCGTTCTCGCTCACGACTTCCACTTCGGCGGCGGTGGTGATGCGAACTACCACTGGAACGAAATATTATTACATATGAACTCTTTCGCAAGCCTTTAAAAATACAATATAGTAATCTTAAAAATTCAAACGTAGGGTAGTTCCAGCCAAGACGCGGCATTCAAATAACGTTAGACTTACCCTTCATGATCCACCTGCTGTTCTCTTGGCTGTTCTCTGAAGCCTGCTGCGAGCAGTTTGGCTTGATCGAGAAAAGAGCGGAGTTCGTCCATGAGTGAATGTCTGGAGACGCGGTCGAGGAGGTGAAGGTTGTCGCCGAGCTGAGTTGCCTTGAGAAGGATGGGGGAGTTCAGGAAGTGAGCGTATTCTGGAGAGGCGGCGAGGGCGAGGAGAGTTTGCTCGCTGTCGCGGACCATCCGCTTCATCTCCTCGTAGTCATCGGCAGCCGAGGACGGCGCGTCCGCTAGGCTTTGCTCTCTTCCGCCGGACTCCACGCGCCAATGGTCCAAGGGAGACGCGGAAGAGGCACCCCCACTGCCCGTGTTCGCCAGCTGCTGGTAAGCAGAAGAGCCCGGGGTAGGAATGTGAGCATTTGAAGTTGGACGGCGTTGGTAAGGATTGGCTGCAGAAGCTGCCGCTTCCTGTGCAAGGAAGTTGCCATAGCCATGTCCATTGGAGCCTCTTCCAGGAATAGGGGAGCGGCGGTTTGTGACGGGTGGATGGGAGACTAACCCAGGAGCAGAGATGCCCTGAGTGGAGTGGGAAGAGTTCATCCCTCCGTACGTGTCGAGTGCGGAGTCGGCATCCCTGAGGCGCCGTGCTTCGCGTGGCAAGAGGCGTGCTCGAATCTCCTCCTCGAGTGCGGCCTTCTTGGCCTCGAGTTCTTCCTGCAGCTTCGCCTCTATCTCTGCCCGAATAGCCGCCTCTCGCATGGCCATTCTCTGCTGCTGCATGGCCTCCTCCTGTGCCCTCATCGCGTCCTGCCGAGCGGCAGCCTCTGCCATCGCGCGTTCTCTCATTGCCTCCTGACGCGCCGTGGCTTCTGCCATGGCGCGCTCCTCCATTTCGCGAACGTGTGCTTCGTACGAGCTTGGAATGGACATGTGATGACGAGGTGCCTGCTGCTGATGCGGTGAATGCATGGGACCCAGCTGTTGTTGTCCATTCTGGCTAGCACGGTTAGCCATCCCCAGTAGCGAGTGAAGTGCCGAGCCGGCTACTTTCTGTGCCGGCCCTTTTTCCTCCTGCAGTCTCTGCAATTGCTGCATGGCAATTAGCTGTGCCTTCTCCCGTTCCTCTTGCACTCTGAGCTTCTCGCGTTGCTCTGCAATCTTTCTTTCGATCTCGGCAGCTGCTGGGTCGAGTTTGGGCTGTTGCAGTGACGCGCTGCGGTCGCGACTGCGGCTCCGATGGCGATGGCGATGCCGGTCACGGTCAGCGTGTCGATCACGATCGCCGCGTCTGTCGCGTGAGTCCCTTGATCGATCGCGCGAGGCGTGATCAGGTGGAGGGGGAATGGCATCGGCCATCCGATGCTGCTCGAGCCGCGCAGCTTGGATACGCGGCATGTGTGCCTGCGCGGCGGCGAGGATGGAAGGGCACTGGAGGGTGGCGTGGCCGAGTTGGCGGCAGTTGCGGCAGAAGGAAGCCGGGTCGTTCACTGCCATGTTTATGACAGCGGCGGCGGCGGCCGTGCCCGCGGGCATGCCGTAGACCGAGTCTCGCGCCGTCTCTATGACAGCGTCCAGCTTCGCGATCGTCGCCGGCGCCACTTCACGCGCTATCAGCACATCGAAAGGCCACTGTCCTGGAAAACAAAACAAGACTGGAGAGGAGCTGCTACCAGTGGACTGGTCAGCCATGTTAGGTCTGGAGATCTTTTAGACGGTTTACCTATAATGACAATGTTAAAGAGGGAATACAAAGGCTTTGTTACCACTGTTGGGCGGAGAAAATACCCGTTAATGTTTTAATGGAACTGTTACATGTAAAAAAAAAATGCTGGTTCCCAGATTCCTCACAACTATAACTAGACAATCTATGAGAGTGAAGAATAATGAGACGGCGTTCGCAAACCTTTAGCCATTTCATTATCGAATGCAACAACCGCGTCCACTGCTCGCACGAACTCCGGAAGTCGACGAGTCTGTATAAGATCATTCTCCACACTTTTAAGCAAAGAAATGGTAACACTTATTTGATTCATCATATTTTCCTATTTATCTGCAAAGTGATGAGCAGCATAATATCTTGCAATTCATCGTATATGCCCTGGTCTTGCTCGGCTCCTCCTTGATTCATGTCAGGTACTCCGCAAGCTGTTTTCACAGCAATCCCTACCGTAAAACTACGCTGCTCTGAGAAAGAACGAAGTCATCTCGTGTTATATTGACATTTCTTGACTCGAGTCCCGGAGAGTAGAAATCACATCTGCATTTTATTCTAAATCGTCGTCAAGAAACTTCCATGGAGTTCGTAGTTGATGGAGTCGCCAGACTATCCGCTGAAGCACGAATCCCAGCACATAGGCCCGTTGGCTCCACATCACATCACGGAATAACCATAGGATGTCAGAAGATTATCACAACAGAGGCTTATTGTCGTGAAATTGTCCTATTTCTTCCCGTGCTGGCTGACTCGTTCTCTAACAAACGAAACGACGACGTTGTTTACTCAACATCGACAATCATCCTCACCAACTCGCTCACTGAGTTCAATCTCTGAGCCTTGCTCCTTCCTTTGACAGTCTCAAGTGCTCGATGGCTCTTTTTACCAACGAAAGATTGTGTACGAGAGTGTATCCTGCACCCTCTGACAAAGCAACTGTCCAACTTCTCATGAAACCTTGAAGACGGAGAATAAAAGATGGTCCTGCCGCTTCTCGCTTCGTCACATTGTAAGAACTGTCAATGTTCAACGTTGTTTAATGTCAAAGAACACTCACCATGTCCAAATCCGGTCGAATTCCAATCGCCTCATGAAGGTTCTTCGTAATGATGCCGATCTTGAGACATTTATCAACCAGATCTTTAGCGCCCGCGCACTTGGCGATACGGAGTCTGGAAAGAAAACATTGGAAACATCAGTCGGGCACTCTTATTTTACTGTTTCATGGAATCGGATAATGACTTTTCATCATTCATTGAAGATGCAAGGATCATCTGTCACAAACGGGGAACAAATCAGTAATCGCAGCTTCTTTAAAATCAAATGAGAAGCACCAGATGCAACAGTGAATTATATTCTTTCCCAAATGACTGCTAATGAGGAATGCGAATATGATGTCAAAATTTCAAAATGCAATTTACATTATTAATTGGATAAATGAGATAGTGACATTTGTATTCTCTTTAAAAAAAACTTTTTTTTTTCAATGATGCTGTACTTGTTGCCGTATCCTGAGCCGAAGAACACACTTGGAGGCAGGCCAGTGATGGTGGTGTAAACATGGAGAACGCCGATCTTCTCCCGTTCGGGCATGTTAATCTGAGCCAGCTCGGAGGCAGTCGCAGCTGAACAAAGAGGCATTTCACTCATTCTCGGCAGAGATAAATAAAAAGTTTTCGTTGAACAGCAACAACATTCTGCATAGATCGAAGCAACATTTATGATGAATCGAAGTGAAGTAGAAAGTGACAAAAGCAGAGTTGACAAGGCAGACTGACGAGTGACTTTCTCGTCAATCGCTTTCGTTGTGTACGCCGCTCCCATCTGTCGCTTTCGCTCGTTGATGCCCTCGATCCATTTCAGAAGAAACTTCAAGCGAATACTTCTCACAATGTTCAGCAAATACGAGTAGAGAGATTGCATCATTCCAAGATAGAAAGATTAGAAAGAGTTCAAGAGGAAGAGTAATTGTTGACCTGGCGATAGTTGTCGTGCTCGAAGAGGATTCCATCGCGAACGGGCTGCAAAAGGCGCGGGTCTACAGAGAAGCGAGAAGATGGCGATTCATCGTCGCTATTACCGCATATTTCCTACGAGTTTATTTCAATTATGTCGTTTGGAAATGGAAACAGAAAGTAGACAAAGCGATTCGACTTGATAATTTTACACATAAGCCTTCAGGAAAATAGTCGTGGGGAACCCACAACAATTATTAAGGTTTCAACACAACAAGCGTTAACCATGTCCTCATCGTTTCCCCAGCGACTTCCACCACGCATTTCGCGATCGCGTCTGTAAAATAATACCTTAGATATTCATTTTATGTGATTCCAAGAAGACACCAATTAGAAGACATAAGAGAACTTAAAGGACCAAAAGTCCTCAAAACTTTTTCTTAAGCGAAAACAAGAAAACGAACCTTCGGAAGGCCATGAGGCCTTTGTGTCGTCAACCGCAAGAACGAGCGGAAACTCGTTGGACCGCTCTGAACTCAAAACGTGGTTAATTAGAGAGCTGAAGAAGGAAGTATGAAAAGCAATCAAAACATGCAGGTTTATCCTCTGAGGTGGGATCCTCCAACCCTATTTATAGTGACTGTGGTGATGTTCTACAGCTGTCGCCTTGAGTACGGTACTGCACCGAAATAATTCGCTATGTCTGATGCCATTTAATTCCCTTCTATGTTACTTTCTATCCTTATTCTCGTTCTCTTTTTTTCTCTTTCCCTTTCACTTTCTCCCTCTCTTTTGCTCGCTTGTCCACTCACTATCTCTCCTCCTTCTCTCTCTCTCACATACACTCTCTCTCTCTCTCTTTCGCTCTCTCTCTCTCTCTCTCAACCTCTCTCTCTCTCTCAACCTCACTCTCTCTCTAAACCTCGCTCTCTCAACCTCTCTCTCTCTTAACTCGCTCTCTTAACCTCTCTCTCAACCTCGCTCTCTCTCTCTCTCAACCTCGCTCTCTCAACCTCTCTCTCTCTCTCAACCTCACGCTCCCTCAACCTCTCACTCTCAACCTCTCTCTCTCAACCTCTCTCACTCTCTCAACCTCTCTCTCAACCTTTCTCTCTCTCAACCTCTCTCTCTCTCAACCTCTATCTCTCACAACCTCTCTCTCTCTCAACCTCTCACTCTCAACCTCTCTATCTCTCAACTTCTCTCTCTCTCTCTCTCAACCTCTCTCTCTCAACCTCTCACTCTCAACCTCTCTCTCTCTCTCAACCTCTCTCACTCTCTCAACCTCTCTCTCAACCTCTCTTTCTCTCTCTCTCTCTCACTCACTCATTCTTGTACTCATTATCTCAGCCCGTTCTTCTTTTTTGTTTAGCTACGAACAATTTCTTAAACCACTTTGAATTATCACTAAATCGTGTGAGGGAACAAACAGTAAAAGATGCAAGGATCTGGGCTGCTTTTATCTGAAGAATGTCCATTTCTATCAACGGCGACAAATTCAGTCACGTCTTCACATAATCAAATAATTGAAATAAACATTCTCATCTGAATATTCGCAATTATTATCATCCGAGTACAATTTCCTGCAGTGCAACATCTTCCCATAGTCCAATTTTGTGATTCCCATCGGTCACTTTCACTCTCTTCACCCGCCATGGCCGGTCAGCCTTCTCCTAAGGGTGAATCGCTCAAGATGACGGCAGTTCTCCGCCATCTCGCAGTTCGTCTTTTATTCTCTTCCCCAATTCGGTGCTATCCTAGTTGGGAGGGAGGGGCATAATTTTTCCAAGCTTCAAAGGAACCTTTTTTTCTGTCTATTTTCCCATGATTTTTTATGTTTCCAGCAGCGAGATCTCTTCGATGGCAGTGAAGTGATCCTCATCCGCCACGCCGAGTCCATCGGAGAAGTCTTCAAGCAGTGGACCCGCATTTCCAAAGTCGACCCGCACTTCTATCTGCCCATCGACCTGGTTGGGAGAGCGAGCATCTCGTACCTTCTAGCTCTCTCTCTCTCTCTCCCTCTCTCTCTCTCCCTCTCTCTCCCTCTCTCTCTCTCCCTCTCTCTCTCCCTCTATCTCTCTCCCTCTCTCTCTCCCCTCTCTCTCTCTCCCTCTCTCTCTCCCTCTCTCTCTCTCCCTCTCTCTCTCTCCCTCTCTCTCCCCTCTCTCTCTCTCCATCTCACTCTCCCCTCTGTCTCCCTCTCTCTCTCTCTCTCTCTCTCTCTCTCTCTCTCTCCCCCTCTCCCTCCCTCTCCCTCCCCCTCTCTCTCTCTCCCTCTCTCTCCCTCTCTCTGCCTCTCCCTCCGTGTATATCTCTCACTCTTCCCATATACATGTACTCTTTCTCTCTCTCTCTGACTCTCTTCATTTGTATACTCTCTCCTTTCTCTCACTCTCTTCGTTCTCATCAGAACACGCCGTCTTGCCTTCTGAAGCGTCGCCAGCCAATGGAATCCTTCTCTCTCGACCCTCCTCTGAGCGAGCACGGAAAGATCGCCGCGCAGCTTCTCGCGCGTAATCTTATGCGGCGCGGTTCGCTACTTCATCCATGCTCGCTCGCTCTCGTTCTCTTACTCCCCCTCTCTGTCTCACTCTCTTCCCACTCTCGCGCTCATTACCTCTCCCTGACTTGCTCGTTCTCTCTCTCCCTTTCTCTATATCTCTCGCTCTCTCTCTCTCTCTCGCTCTTTCTCAATCGCTCTTTCTCTCTAGTTCTCTTCAGGCGCCTATCCCATGACCATCTACAGTGCCCCGTCTCTGGCGTGCACTGAAACTGCCTCCATTCTCGCATCATACACTCGGTGAGGGGTGTTTCGCTGTCTCTATCCCTCTTCTTCTTGTTCTCTCTCTCTCTCTCTCTCTTTCTCTCTCGTCCTCTTCCTCTTTTTCAGCCACCGGTGCTCGTCTCTCTGCCAGGTGCGCTCTCTCGCCACCGATTCTCGCGGCCAGAAGCACTGGCTGACTCCTGCTAATCTACGCGAGCACGGAATGCCATTCGAGGAGGACAGCGGGTGCATATTCTTGATGCCTTCTTGATATCTCATGGATCTGGCCGTTCTCAGCTCTTCGTGGCCTGAGCCCGAGGCAGGGGAGGATCTCTCCGTGACTGCGGAGCGTCTTCAGAAGATCATGCACGACATCGCGACCGCGCCTCAGAGGAAGTCCATCGGTGCGGAATTACACTCTTTCTCTCTCCCCTCTCTGTACTTACCCTCTCTATCTCTCTGTCCCTGAAGTGATCCTTGTGCTGGACTCGGTGGGGATGTCGGTGCTGAACCGCTTCGCCCGCCGCCTTCCTCCGCTGTCTGCCGACTGCTCGAAGGCGACTGCCACTGCCTTCCCGCCCGCTTCCACTCTCGTCTTTCGCGTGCTCCCGGTCTCTATCTCGAGAGAAAAAGAGAGTGACTCTCTTCTATGCAGGAAGGCTCGCTGCAACTCGTGCCACGCGTCCTTCCTCCCCTGACAGAGACTGGCCGCTGCTCTCGGCCGGATCTCGACGACGGCGTCGACTACGCACTCATCCATTGAGTTGACCACGGATCTCCCTGGCTACGACAACTTCATCTCCCATCCTTCCTGCCTCATCTTAGGCCTATTTAGTATGTACAGTCATGCATATCAAATTTCTTTGAGGGTAATGCAATTTTATATCTGCATACGAATATGCTTTTTGAGAACAAAAAAATTTTATATGCAGCAAAATGCTTGTAGAGCAAAATGCAATTTTATTTATTTATTCGTACGTCAAATATATGGATGTGACAACATTTAGAGAAAAAAACAATTATATGTATTCATCTGCATTGAAAATCGTAATTTTATATATGGATATGAATTTGCGGGTGAACTACATTTGCGCGCAGACACTTGCGCACACATACATTTTGGACACTTGCGCACATACAGTTGCGCACAAAAACACTTGCGCACAAGGGACATTTGCGCACAGTGACACTTGCGCACACGAACACTTGCGCACACAGATTAGTCAATCAAATTTCTACCGTTTTGTGAGTACTGTATGCGATTTACTTCTTTTAGTTCATTAGATCCGCCACATTTTCTTTATAGACATATCAGGACCAATTTTTTTTATTTCATTGAAGGATCATTAAAAGAAAAGAAAATTTATCATAATCTTCTAATCATCCAATTCACAAAACCCTAAGCATCCAATTCACAAGTTATCTAAATCATCCTATTGTTTACCATTTAATCTTCCAATTCACAGTTTGGCGAAATCATCAAATTCACAGTTTGTCAAAATCATCACGAAAAACTAAGGATCCAATTTAGAGCTTGACAAACTGAGACAATGATAGCAGATGTTGAAGACGGGAAGCGGAGCCACGTCCGTTATTCACAGCAAGTCGTCGTCGTCTCTTCTTCTGCATCATCGTAGCGTTTTCATGCTTGTACTGGTCGAGTCGAAGATTCTGGGAATCCGCGCACTTGCACTCCGTATCCCACTTTGTAGCGTGACGTAATAGTCCTTCAGCCAACTCCCTCATACTTACCTTTGCCGGAATATCCTGTAAACCAAACAATAAATAGCTAGCTGCGAAATATAATTATATTATATGCGCAAAAGGAATGATAATTATATGTCCTTTTAAAGTAGTGTTGGTGTGCACAGCGTAGCCAGAGCGATAGTAGAAAGCATTTTTGTAGAATTTTTGTGCGGGATTTTCAAATAATTTTCCAAAAGCATATAAGAATTCACACCTGGCATGATTACGCAAGTTGCACCAAATTCGTTTCAAATTGTTTTATGTACCTGTTCTTTCAAAATTTCGCACCAAATTTTACGACCTTCACTTCGAAATAATTTTCAGATATCACACTAGTCACAATAAAGGTTCACCAAACTTCTTTTTTAATTGAACCACACTTCACGATTTTCGCACTAAATTTGTCAGCTTTGAGCTGCGACATCAATGCGTTCACATCCAATGCATGCTGGCGTTACTCTGATCGTCCGATGTTTATTAAGTAAATTTGTAAGAGTGAAATCGAACAACGCAATGCACATTTAAATAATAAGCCCGCTGGAAATCTTGAGCAATTATCTCTTTGAGCAACGAAAAGAATAGGAAAACAGAAAATAAATGACGATCAAGCAAAGTAGTTTACATAAATAAGCGATCATCCACAAATTAATATGGCTATGATCGGTTATGAAGAGCATTCAGAGACTTCCATCTCGTGCACTCCACACAACTTCAAAACATAAGGATCGGCTAATCAGGAAGTCCTCTTCTTCTCTCGCTGTCTCTGCTTCTCCCGCATCCGGCAGAGGGTCATCTCTCATGGAACTGGCTAAGAAGAGAAGGACGCAGAGCAAGAGAACGAGGGCGATAATCTAAAAGGAAGAAGAGGCTACTTCGAGTGACCATGAAATGGTCCAACCTGGCCGACGACGGAGAAGGTCAGGAAGAGCTCAGCGAGTCACTTGTTCTTGTACAGCATGCAACTTCCATCCTGAATGATCCATTTACGAGCAAGGAAGAGTCTAGCAAAGTGGAACCTCTCCGGAGCACGCGTACTTTAGTTGTTGAGTTCAAGAGACATCGAACATCCATCCAAAGAGAACCGGAGCAGGAATCGTTCCGATGACTCTCACGAGAATCCATCGGATGCCCAGAGCGAAGGAGCGCTCCGCGTAGTCAACTGTTCTGCAGTCAAGCTGCTTGGTCCAGATAAAGTATAGAAAATACAATTGATAATCTGTGGAAAATAATAAAGTAAAAATAAGCTGTAAACCGACCTTAGAACGACAATAATGAGAGGGACGCCAATGGCGAAAGTGCACAAAGAAAGAGGAGCGAGAGAGCGAGGAAGGCGAAGAGGCCTGCGAGGAAAACAACTGCATTCTTTGCAGAAGAAAGAGATAGCATAAATGGGATGACAAAAACGCACCCGTGCATTTGGTCTCGCAAAATCCTCGTTTTACTATTCGATAGCCTCGTTTTGTATTCGTAGGTGGACAAAAACAGCTGCTGTAGAACTGCAAGAGAAGATATAGAAAACTAAGCATACGAGAGACGCGGCTAACCGTCTTCTGAGATTCGTACTTCTCAGGGCAGACAGATGAAAATGCTGCACTATGAAACCAGACATCATTGTACCCACTCCGGCCATCGGAACCATCACGCAACCTGTAGAGAGAGAGGGAGAGAGAGAGAGACGGAGGGAGAAATGAGAGAGAAAAGGAGAGGGAGCATGCGATGAAAGATACCAATGAGTACGTTGGCCTTGTTGGGAGCAACGCTGAACTGTCGCTCGAGGATGCACTTACCAAAAGCAACGCGAATGAGATCGAGCAAGACGGAGAGAGGGTGAGCGAACTGGCCAGTGACACGAAGAGCGAGTTGCAGGCGGAGCAAGTTGCACGTAGAGGGAGTCCAGGGCGAGCAGATGAGCACCGGGAATCTACAAGTAGGGAAAACAAAGCTAATTGTGAGGAGATTTTTTTTTAGAGAAGTCGAATACATATTTCATTTTAAAAATAAATAAATAAAATAAATGCCTCACAAAAAACTAAGAAGAAGAAGAAGAAGAAGCCGGTTTCACAGTTGCATAAGATATATAAAGAGATGCAAGACTCATTTACAATAATAGAGAAAATGCTCGGCGAACAAGAGGAAAGTATTTCAATCATCCTGGGAGAGTAATATGTTTTTGTTAATCATCTCTATTGTGACGCGCCTAAGAAGAGCTCCTCCATGGTAAGAGAACTTGAACTGGTTAAGCAAATTGTTGACAACATTGTGGGCATGTTCAATTCCCTGTTCGCAGAACACAGACAGTGTTTTCCATTTACGGAAGAATGGCTCAGAATGGCAGAGAAGCAAGTGGAACTTGAGCATTCTACCCACATGTGGAAGAGAATTAGAGAAGCGCGTGCAAAAGTCATTCAGAGCTTCGCCATATCGATCGATCGCAGAGTCAGAGTAAAATTATGCTTTAAAGAACCCTTCCAGGAATCGCCAAGACTTCAAACAAGCAAGCAAATCGTCCCATTTCGCCACCAAATCAGGATCACAGGCACGGAAAAGGGTGTCAAGGCGAACAATAGCCGAGTCTGTCAAAATCTTAGAAATAAGTCCACCGTGGAGTTGTTTCAATGGAAGAGAGCGCGGAACAGAAAGTGAATGAAGGAGATCACGAAGGGCGCTCTTAGAATTTTCATGAAGAGCCTTCTCGCAAGCGCGGTGCGCTCCTTCAGACTCTTGAAGTCTACGCAGCCTTTCAGCCACCTCATCCTCCTGTTTACTAACTCGACTAGGGAGATCGGTTTGAATGTCCTGAATTGCACTTTTTCCATTGGAGTGGCAGAATTTGCAGAGGTAGTCGTTATCGTCAACCACCTTTCTCTTCCGTCCTCGCTTTGGAGGAAGGCTGCGGTTCAGACTTTTCTCCAGCATGTCCTGCGAGGTGATTCCAACGCATATGGGGTGGTAAGCCTTCTTACAGTCTCTGCATACGATACTACTCTCATCAAGCAATGCCGCACAGTGAACTCTTCCGATGTGGTCAGCGATGCACTCGCTTCCCGCAGCACATTCCTTACCGGATGAAAGGGGGGTCTGACTGCGGATTGGAGTTTGGCTGCGGGAGCGCAAGCCGTGACCATGACTTTGGCTCTGACTGTCACGCGTGCTGCGCGCTCCAATTACCCGATTCAAACCAGCCTCAATTGTTCTATAGTCTTCCAATTCATCTAGCTCTTTTCTCCACTCCTTTTTGCGCTTTTCGCACTCTTTTTCCAGTTCGCTCACTTTCTTTCGACAGTCCTTGTAGCCTTCTAGGCAAATGCCAATCGCACCATGATTCCGTGCAACTTGAGAGAGTGAAAGACCTTCTAGTGCGCAGCAAAGTTCGCCAATGAGACCAAGACGAATGTGAAGGATAGGAATGACTACTTGATCCAAAGGAATATGCTGAAGTGTAGTGCAATCAACGGAATTGGTATTTTGTGAAATAGCAGAGATTTCCTGCAACTTCGGCTCACGTCTTCTTTTTTTCACAAAGTCAGAAACGAGGCGCTCATACTTGGCGAAATCGCGAGCCAGACTCACATGAGTTCTCACTGATACTCCGGGAGCACATGGCATCTGTGACTCGTGAATCTCACAAAGAAAGCAAGGAAAGTTGGCTGCGGCGCCACGATGGCCACTAAGACACGGAAGAGCAGAACCATCAGCAGTAAGAAAGAGCCTAACATCATGGATCACATTGTCAATGGGCATTTGCTTCAGAGCTTGCAGCTCATCGAAAATGGGCTTGAAATTTTTCTGGCAGTTTTCATAGCTCTCGCTTCCCTCGTGCATGCAAACAGGAAAGAAAGAGTAGGGGGAATTGGCAAGACCAGAATTGATTACTGTCACACCCATCTTGCTGTGCTTGCCTCCTCTGTCCACAGCCGCCCCAATCCAAACTTCTTTTGCAAATTCCCCGGGAAGGTAGTTCTGTTTGATGCCAACCCTCTTCACTACGTGGTCAATGAGAGCGGCAGTGTCTACAGTACTCACAACTGCACATTCTTCAAGAGGAGCTCCACTTTTCACAACTAATTGCTTAGACTCCAGAGTGTAAAGCTGCTCAATCGCTTGTCTCTCTTCCCGATCAGCGACCAGCACAGAGTGAGATGGAGCTGCTCCACCACCACATTTTCTTATCAGAGCATTGACAGCGAACAAAGATCTGCAGCCCAATTTGAACCGTTTGGCAACTCTGAGTTGTGCGCTAACAGTAGCGTAGCCAATGAAGAAAGATTTCGGGTGCATTCGGCTAAAAATCATGCGCAGCAGCTCTCGAGCCTGCTTTGGCGTACAACCGTTGCCTTTGTCACCCGAAATGCAACGACTGACTAGGGATGTCAAGAATGCTATTCAAGTACGGGCTTGGCAAGCAGTAAGATCTTTCAATGGCTTTCGAAACTGAATACTGTAGGCACTGCTTTTTTGGCGTTGTGCCTTGAGCATCTCTCTCTTACTCTGTTTCTCTTTTTCGAGGCGCGCATTGGGTGAAGCTATGAAGCCTGCCTGTTGAGCATTCTGGGAAATGAACTGAGCTTCTTGCTCTGCCAATTGTCGAGCAAGAGTAATATTTCTTTTCCTACACTCTCGCAATTCAGAAAGAAGATTTGAGAGGTCCAATGGAGGGATACGCTGAGCGAGAGAAGGGTGCATTCGCGCGGGAATTGCCTCAGCGGCTCGGACACAGCAAGGTTACGTGTCGGCAAACTCGGACTCTCAAAGGATCTCTGGATGTTTGGCTGCCATTGAGGCGCACGAAACCCACCTTGCTGCCGTCCGGGCGCACTGAGGTGTCTACCTGGCGCACAAGGCTGCCTTCCAGGCGCACTTGGCGGCCACCTAGGGGTGCCTTCGGACATTCCCAATGGACGGGGTTGTCGGACAATCCTAATTCTAACCCCATCAACAACACGCTGCGATGAACCTGGAGGATCCGTCATACTAAAAAAGCTAAATGAAATATCATACTACAGTCCAATAGGAAATTATTATAAAATACTACAGTCCAATAAATAACGAGTCCAAAATAGCTAAAAGTCCATTCTAAAAAAAAAAGCTGAAAAGGAGGAGAAATGAGGAGGGAAAAAGAAAACAAAAGCAAAACAAAAAAGATAATAAAAAAGGCAAATAGGAATTGTTATCCATACCTTAATCAGTACTCGAAATTTCCTCCTCAGTCCATCAAATAGCCGAAAAAGTTCGAGTAAATCCTTAGTTAATCGAATATTAAGATTTCCTGAAAATAGTTTAAGTTCCACAATCAGATGAAAGGTATGTTCGTTAGAACAAATCCCATTCTCGCATTCAAACCAATGTAACGAGTGTTTTCGAACAAGGGATCACTTTTATCATACCACGGAATTAAAAAAGGCCTTAAAAGAGAATAAAACATTCACAGGGCTAACAAATGCCGACAAACTGGGTCAATTTTTCAAACTAACAGTAACATCTTATATAACATAACGCCAACAAACAGGGTAGATTTCTCAAACAATCAGCAACAACTCTATAATATCTTCTAAAGCATCGGAATGTTTTGGAGCACCGTAAAATTTAACCAGTAAATTCTGTAAAAAAAAATCAATGGTTTATATCGAACTATACCACTAATCTGTAATGATTCTACTAAAGAAACAAAAGGACATGGAAGAGGGGAGACGAAAGAGGGAGGAGAGCACGGTAAAAAAAACTGGAATTTTTACTCACATTCAAGTGCTAGTGGGGTCCTGGGTCTGCTGGGATTGCGGGGGGGAAGAGTCACGGGTGTGGCCACCGCGTGGGTGGAATGAGTGGCCACCGCGTGGGTGGCGAAACTGGCCTCCCCTCGGAGGACGCCACTGTCCACCGCGCGTTCCTCGGTGGGTCTTCTTGTGAACTCCACCACCTCGCGGTCCTTGGTTGGTGGTGACGTTCACCACGACGTTCCCGGCGAAGCTGCCGTTCAGCTGCACGGGCAGCGGATTCGACTGGACTCTTGAAAATGTAAATCGTATTCAAACGCAATAGAATCTAATCAAGAAAGTCTAAACAATAACATAATGTAGATCTTTTAAAAGAATTTAACTAATAACCTCGGGCGAATCTGCCATGACGGACGGGGCCCACGAGGTGGCGGGCGCTGGTCAAACGAACTACAAAACACAATTGGCATCATACGACGCAGACAAGCCTTACAAATGCAATCCGAAAACGATAGAAGTATTTAACTAATAACCTCTGACGATTCTGCCAAGACTTCCGAGGAGGGGGCGGCCGCTGATGACATGAACTGCAAAAAACAAGTGGCATACTAGGCAAACAAGCTAGGCAAACAAGCCTAGCAAATCCGAAAACTATATGAAAAAGCTAAAACCTCTCAGCCGAGTATCGTCTCCTCGACGCCACAGCGCCTCTCTCTTCTCGCTGGTTCTCGTGGTCTTCTCTCGTCCCTGTCATTCTAAACACAACAATTCACATGTTATCCATCATCTCGTGAATGAATTGTAATAATTGAAACATGACAAAAACATTTTACTCACCCATCCGACTCTTGCGTTGACGGTGCTACCCCCGGTGCCCCGAACTCGACACGGCGGCCATTCGCTATCGTAATGCTGAAAAGAAACTAACGTTAAAATCACCACATTCCAACAGCAAGTTGGAATGTGGTCAACAGTAGGGAAAAAAGCTACCTGAGAGGAGTCTTCTGCTGGTCGGCCATTCGTGAAGATGCCACGGCGCGACAACCCTAAAATATAAAATCTTATCAAAATTAGTTAAAACCTAGTACATGAACAAATACGAAAAATGAAAACACCATTGTCGAATCTGTCCCAGAGTTCTTGGACTCAACGAGAGAAAACCGCAACGCGTTTTCCACGCGTCGCGGTTTTGCTTTTCGTGTCAGGAGCCCGAGTTTCATAAGCGAAACTATCGCCCATGTATAGGGTCTTATACGCTGTGGGTGTGCGAATATACAACATTGTCTTTTGTATCATTTTAATAATTTGGAAAGATTTTTTTAAAAGTACTGACACAGAAGGAAGCATTGCATGATTCTTGCGGGCTGTTTGTCAGCGGCTCGTTTTGTAGTATCCGCAGCTCGACATTCCACTCGTCCGGGTCATAGTCCGCAGTGACTGGCGCTCCGTTAACCATTCCGACGTACACGCGTCCAACGTAGTCAAGCAGTGCTAAAAATATTTGTTTCTAAAAATAATGAAATTCATGAAGTAACCTTTAAATGCCGGGAGAGTAGTTGATGCATAACCGCACAGCTCCGAGTAGTAATTCCTCAGATCCATCTTGGGCACGAAAGCGAGAGCACAGCATGAACGAACGATGTCCTTGCCAGCGACTGAGTTGTAAGACCGAACAAGCCCCTCTCTCTAAAAAAGGGCATTAAAATTCTAAAAAGGTTACCAACCAAACAAATTATTTTAAGATTTTATTATAATACTTCTAACTTTATTAGCAATAACTTTCAATAAGATAATGTAGAAAAATAATAATAATGATAACATATTAAATGCAAAACCGACATCACAACCTGAACACATCTCCACACATTCTGTGTAAAGTGGAAGAAGCAGCGTCGAATCTCCACGGCTGGGTACACTTTTGAAGCAGCAGAAGATATGGCCTTTTCAAAATCTAAAAAAAACAATTCTTAAGTAATTTATGAATATAAAATCAGTTCCTATAATCTCGATGAAAAATAACGAAATTGTATAACAAACTCACTCACTACACGAGATGGTGTCTGGCGGGCTAAGCACTCCAAGTGTCAGAAGAGTTCGGAACACGTCCTCGTAGTCTCGAGCAGATTTCCCCTGAAGGAGACAAAAGGCTGACGGCACGAACAGTCTTCCGATCTGCAAATGAAAATATTTGAAATAAAAGTAAAATGAGCACCTGTTCTTTAAAAATCGCGATTTTCGAGAAATTTTAACCATAATATAATATCCAAGTCTTTTCTTACTAACTATCGTGGGTCACCAACCATTACTCCAATGATGAAGCATTGCTTCCATGGAGTCTGCGTGATCCGAAATGTTCCATCGACGGCCCAAGCGTGAACTTCTTCCAGTCTTCGTAAACCTTCTGATGTAGCGAACAAGAGGAAGCCATCACTGCCCGAGGTGGAAGAATTGTGACGACAGAATGGAGAACCTAACAATTTCCTATTGAATTGAATGTACCATTTTATTAATTATTTACCGTGTATTGCATGAGTGCCCCGACGAGCAAATAAATAGTATTAAATTTTATTTACCACTTTGATCAAAGAGTGGCTGCACCGGGCTGTATAGGTAGGATGCTGACGAACTTCCTCGGTTTGGTGCTGCTCGTGCAGTTGCCTTTGTAAGTTCACACTTACTAGGCAGGTAAGGAGCCACATGAGCAGGTGCACTTGCAACAGCAAGCCTCACTGATTCAGCTGTCGGCAACAGCGTCATTTTCTATGACACCTATCGCTGAGCAGTTTCTCACAATGGACCTGAACGGATAGGATCCTTGTTGAATAGACTTTTTTCGTAATGAAAAATTTTCACGACGAAGAAATATGAGAATTGGCATAAAGCAATCAAGAAATCTAAAGAAAAATTTCGAGCCTGACACTGGTTGAACCGTCGGTTCTGACACGTACAAATCGGTAGGAGAACAGATTAGCGTCGAGCCATATCTTCTTTCCTTCAGTACTTCTCAACGTAGAGCTGGGCACACTAAGAAAAACACAACCATTTAAGCATTCCAACTACATAATCAAAGGAAAAAATACACAAACAGCTCACCGTCCAGGCGCCACCATTTCACCTTCCTGACTGCGCTAACAATGAAGCTTCCTCCAGCAATCACTGAAGAAAAATTTAAACCAGAAGGATTTAAATATCGTAAAAGTGCACATTAAAACAGATTCATTTCGTAGCACATTATTCCATTGATTCGGTGGAGAACGAAAATCAAGCAAACAAATACAATGTTCCGACCCACAAAAATTTATCCTAATCATTAACGTTATCAATCAGCAAAACGAAAGAGAAATAGAATTTCAAGCACATATGCAGTCAAAAACCTTCAATTTCGATGTCCCATGGTAATCTAATGGCGATGAGTCAGTAAACAGCATTGAACGAAATTTATAAAAATTGGACTTTAAAAATGTATGTTTGCATATTGTATGTGTGTATATAATTTACATTTGAAATTTACTTATGTGAATATATAATTTACAATCTGCGCTTACGTGCGCAAGTGTCCATGTGCGCAAATGTCGGTGCGCAAATGTCTCTTTGCGCAACTGTCCTTGTGCGCAACTGTCCTTGTGCGCAACTGTCCTTGTGCGCAAATGTCCCGTGTGCGCAAGTGTCAGTGCGCAAGTGCCTGCGCGCAAATAGAATCCACCCGAATTCGCCTGCAGAACAAAATGCAATTTTATAAATGCATATGAATTTGGTTGCGCAAACATATGGAAAATCTTCTATTCCGAACAGTTTTAGAGGCTTCAATGGTTTATGCATAAACACATTTTATTTATTTATTCGTTCATCAAATATATGGATGTGACAACATTGAGATTTGTAATAAAAATAATGTAAAACATTGAGATTTATATTTGATAATACTGTAATAATAAAGAGATGTATGTACATATTATGCAAGTGCAGACTAGGGAATTAAAGGAGGTCCAAGGCGAATATATATTGTCTTGTTTTTTTCGCCTTATTTGGTCGGGTTGTGCTAGAAACTTCGACTGCAAGTGTCCCGAAGTCACAAAAGCCTTCATGCCCTGAGGAAATTAACACTGTTTTCTACTTTGAATTCCCAAATATTATATTTTCCCGCCATTTTCAAAAAGCGCAACCAACATTGGCCGGGTTTTTCTTAACATGTGGGCTCACCTGGCAGTTGTGCAAACCACAAGTTTCTGGGGAGAGAGGCAAGGCGCAGTAGCACCATTTCTGTTAATTCTTTACTCCGTACTTTTTATCATTCCGTCCAAATCCGTCAGGGACTTCGTGGTAGGAGTTTTTCCCTTATGGCCTCCTTTAAAGGAAGGCGGGGGAAGGGAAATCTAAAACCTCCACACCTTTTATGCTAATAAATTAGTTTATAGAGACAATGCAATTTTATTAATGCAAAATAAATTGATCAAAAAGCAATTTTTTATCTGCATATGCATATGATTTTAGAGAAAAAAACAATTATATGTATTCATTTGCTTTGAGAGCAAATCGCAATTTTATATCTTTATATTAATTTGCTTGCAGAACAAATGCAATTTTTTTAATCTGGATACGAATTTGCTTGTATAACAAAAGGTAATTTTATAAATGCATATGTATTTGCTTGCACGAACATATGGAAAATCTTCTATTCTGAACAGTTTTAGAACCTTCAATGGTTTATGCATAAAACACATAAGCACAATATTTATCACCATTCCTGCCATCTTCGCTAATCCATGAGCTGGCATTCTTTATTTCCAGTCCTGTGGAAGATAGTAAGTACATAGAGTGCCCTTGGCATACTGTGGCCAAGGGTGGTCCCTTGGCTCTCGACAAGCTGGCTAGCTCGGACTCACTCTGCGACCTGACCTGTTCCTCTCAACCCTTACAACCCACTTTAGAATGTGAAGAAGGCAAGGAAAGTAATAAATAACAAGTTTATTACTTTAGAAAGAGAAGACAGGAAAGCAAAGCAAATAATCAACACACAACAATACAAGACAATCCCCCAGAGACTCACTTATACTCGATCCTTGA
Organism: Allodiplogaster sudhausi; assembly: GCA_945643635.1. Lineage (NCBI taxonomy): Eukaryota > Metazoa > Nematoda > Chromadorea > Rhabditida > Diplogasteridae > Allodiplogaster > Allodiplogaster sudhausi. The sequence goes on along the minus strand of CALZFC010000031.1, from coordinate 1,389,043 downwards.
TGCCGATGCCGATGTCGTTGTCCTTCCCGACGACGCCTCTTTCCGCTGCCCACGCGGACTGCCTGCCGCTCTCAAACCGAAGACGCGGACTCCCTGCCGCTCACACGCAGACTTCGCTGCCTCCCGCCAACCGTGGCCGTCCCAACACTAACTGGCCAACCGGCTCTACCCACCGTGCCGGGTCAAAAGGGCGAGAGGGCGAATGGCTATATGCTCTACTCCCCAACGGCAATAACACCTAGTGCCAGAACTGGCACACAAACAATTACACGTGGCATCAACTACAGTATACAATGAACGAACACTATAAATAAACAAGGGGAAACACAATACAACACAAACTACAATGGGGACAGGGAAGGGACTTGGGATGAAGGAGAAGGGGAAGAGAACAAGAGAGAGGTGGGAAGGCCTCTCTCTACTTCCCCCTCCTCATCGCAAGAGTCGCCCCGACTCTGACATGGACGGGGAAGCGCCTCGCCTCCAGTCTCCACCGTATCCGCGCCCTCTACCGTATCCTCTGTAGGCGCCCACTCGTCGTCCGTTGTCGATGTCGCTTCTGACTCCTCCACGGACACGTCCTCGCGTCCACTCGCGCTGCTCTTCTCTCGCTGGCCGCTCTCTGCCAGTCTCTGAAAGAGGACTCTCCATTTCTTCTTTCTTTCCAACACCTCTATTCTTCCACTCAACATTCCTACCCATTCCTGGTCTCTCATTTCGGAATACCTTCCGATTGTTCTCTCTCGCCAGTCTTTTCTTCCGGGTGGGACAGATTCTCCATCCGTGGCCCATTCCACTACACTCAAAACACTTCTTCCAGGGAGGGAACTTTCTTTCACACCCTGCACTCTCGCACACCGAACCACGCTCTCGCTTCTTGAGTCTATCGTACCTGTCCAAAAGTTCCTCACACTCATTCCCCACTTGCTCAACTGACATCCCACTGTTAGACTCGGGTGCATCTACAGTAATCAGTTTCAGGTCCAATTCTTCAATAACATCTGCCTGGCATGCAACTTCCTTGCTACCCCTACGCAATCCGAACAGAGACTCCAAACCCCAAGCACCAATAACATTTTGTCCTAGCAAGATCTGCTTCGCCTCCTCAACTGCATAGATTCCTATCCTCTTTTCTACTCCTCCTATCTGCACGCTCACTACCACCTTCTCACTTATTTCCATTCTACTACCCGCTGCTTCCAGAATCTCCTCTCGTATCTCGACTCTCTCAACAGGACCTCTCTTCTCGACTTCTCGCATCACCTCGGTTGGCACCACGGTTATCTCTGAACCCGTGTCAACAATCGCTCTCACCTTCACACCATTGATCTGCACATCTATCTGCTGAAGAGGTGCCCAGAATTCATCACAGGAATGCTCGCTCCCGTTTTCTCCCCGCACTCTTCTCACTACGAAGTTTCTTCTCTGTCCTTCTTCTCTTCTCTCACTTTGCCCCAGTCGCGCGCCCCTTCTCTGGACTATCTCCATCCTAAGCGCTTCCTCTTTCACTTGAACATAAACCACCTCCTTTCTCGCATAGTCCATCACTTTCAGCAAATCCTGGTAATTTCGCCAATGAGCTAATTGCGAGACTAGCTTCTTTGCCAAGATGGGTGACAAGTGCTGTTCGGGCATCATTGGGAAGGCGCGTTCTGCTAATTGCTCCAAAAACAGTGTGAACTCGGTCAAGTTTTCTCCTTCTCGCATGCGCACACTCTCCCATTCCGCCGTTGCCGAGTACTCTTCCATCAGACAGTCTCCCCTATACCTCTCTTTCATCTTTCGCACTATCACCGAGTAGCTAAGATTCTTTCCCCGGGTCACCGAATCAAAAATCGAACGCGCAGTCTTACCAAGATGCTCTCTAAGAACAACAACCAATTTGTCTTCCCCAATCAGATCCCTATACTTCAGCTCAAGACGATCGATAAACTCCGAGAATGCTCTCAACCCAGAACCATCAGTGAAAACAGACACCGGGGGGAGGGCCTGACAGGTCATGTTCTCAATGAACAAGCGCTTGTATGTTTCATCCCCACTAACATTCGTCTTTGCGCTTCCCTCACTTCCCCTGGACTGACTTCTCCTCGTGGTGGCTGCCTCTCTCCTTGCTACCGGCCTGCCTCTCGGCGTTGCTACGATTGCTCTCCGTGTTCTCGTCGCCTCCAGGAGCCTCTGCAACTCATCATCCTTCTCGTCATCTTCTTCTTCCTCTTCTCTCACTTCCTGTGATCTACTTTCGAGTTGTCGCTGCATCTCTTCTCTTTCTTGTTCGGAGACTGCGAGTCGCTCCTTCGTCTTCTGCAACTCTGATAGTGCCTCTTCCAATCTCCTCTTCTCTTCTGCTCTCGCTTGCTTCTCAGCCTGCAATGCAGAAGCAATGTCATTATTCTGCAAGAACTCTTCTAGCTGTTCCCCCAAGCTAAGACCAATCTGCACTGCTTCTTGTCTCTGCATTTCAAATTCCAAGATTACTGTGCTTGCACTTTCTAGCAGCTTCTTCTTAGTAATTCCGTTGGTCTCGGACTGTCTTCTCAAGTACTCCAAGATTCTTCTTCGGTTACCTCGTCATCTCGCATTGTCCTGAGTCTCTGGATCCGGGCTGTCAAGTCTTCCGTCATTCGCTGGCTCTCCTCAGCATCTACTCCAGTCCCACCAGATCCACCGCTCGTCTCTCCTTCAGCTCTCTGCTCTGTAAGCAGATTCATTGTCTGATCTGTCATTCTTGTTTTCACTTGCAAGGGCCACGCCGCTTGTTTTTTTCAGCTAATTACTCAGTTAAGGGCCTAGCCAGCTTATTCCTTCTTAATACTTGCAAGGGCCACGCCTCTTGCTTCTTCTCGCTGAGCTGCGGCAAGGGCCAAGCCTCTTGCTTAATTTCCCAATTGCAAGGGCCACGCCACTTGCTATAAGTGTTCTCCACACTGCGAGGGCCACGCCTCTCGCTCCAATCCCAAGCTGCTGCTCCCTCCGGTCTCGTCGCTTCGATCGTCGTCGCTGCGCAGAAGTCGCTTATTCGGCCCCCATGTGGCCAAGGGTGGTCCCTTGGCTCTCGACAAGCTGGCTAGCTCGGACTCACTCTGCGACCTGACCTGTTCCTCTCAACCCTTACAACCCACTTTAGAATGTGAAGAAGGCAAGGAAAGTAATAAATAACAAGTTTATTACTTTAGAAAGAGAAGACAGGAAAGCAAAGCAAATAATCAACACACAACAATACAAGACAATCCCCCAGAGACTCACTTATACTCGATCCTTGATGCCGATGCCGATGTCGTTGTCCTTCCCGACGACGCCTCTTTCCGCTGCCCACGCGGACTGCCTGCCGCTCTCAAACCGAAGACGCGGACTCCCTGCCGCTCACACGCAGACTTCGCTGCCTCCCGCCAACCGTGGCCGTCCCAACACTAACTGGCCAACCGGCTCTACCCACCGTGCCGGGTCAAAAGGGCGAGAGGGCGAATGGCTATATGCTCTACTCCCCAACGGCAATAACACCTAGTGCCAGAACTGGCACACAAACAATTACACGTGGCATCAACTACAGTATACAATGAACGAACACTATAAATAAACAAGGGGAAACACAATACAACACAAACTACAATGGGGACAGGGAAGGGACTTGGGATGAAGGAGAAGGGGAAGAGAACAAGAGAGAGGTGGGAAGGCCTCTCTCTACAATACATGGAAGTCCATATGAAGAGTTCATATGAACGCTTCTCTGTAACTACTTTTGTTGCTATTTCCGTAGGACTTTCCACATTCATGTTCACTCACATTTAGATGTAAAGTTACAAAACATATATGTAGTAGTAGGCACGTTTATAGGAATATATGAGAGGGTGGAGAAAGGAAGAGGAGATGGAAGAGGAGTTGCCTACTGGGCGTTCAGAGGCACCGTCACCTCGCCGGACACGGTTGCAGCCTGCCACAAAATATGTATGTGAGCTGCATTTTCGAAATTACTATAAGCGATGATAGGCAGAAGGAGCAATCTTAATTTCGTACTGACCTTGAAAGCCTCGGAGGCGTCTTTGGCGTCAGCGGCAGCCTCCGCGTACTGGATGACGAGCTTGTCCTCCTTGGCGGCCCCGGCCAGGCGAGTGATGGACAGCGGGGCCACGGCGCCAGGCTCAATGAAGCCGAACACGGGATTCAGGCGGTATTCTGAGTTGTTCGAGGACTTCACCTGGAAGGAAAGGCAATAAATAACTATTTGTGATGATATCACAATATTAATGGTCGAAAATTTTTATGGATTCAGGAAAATTGGATTGGCTATTTTGACAAGTGAGGCTGTGTCAGCGAAGCAAACTAGATGAAGAATGAATGGAATTGTCGACAAGGGGGAAATGAAAAGAAGTCATACTTTGTAGGCCAGACGCGCGGCGCCTCCGTTGTGGAGTTGGTGGGCAGACTTTCCGCCGGCGGCGGGAACAATGGCCGTGGGCGGGTCGACGATGATAGCAGCCATTCTCGAGAGAGCGGAGAGGGCGAAATGATCTCCACTCCCATCACTCCTTCTTTTATACTCACCTGGATGCCCTTTTCACATTCAAATTATGAACTTTGACAACTGTGTTTGAACTTTTCACATACTAATTATGAACATGTAGACAAATGATTACGGGGCATTCTGAGAACTTCATATTTTCTTGGATCATATTAAAAATTGTCATTGATTCATAAATTTATGTATTTAATTTTATTCCGAATTTCCTTCTAGTATTAGAAGCAATTTTTAGTTTCTCGTCATGAGCTATTTGAAAGCATACACACTGCACATGAGCATTGACAAAGTCTCACTGCATCTCACAATCGTGAGAATACATATATTTTCCTTTCCGACAAAATTTATTCCATGCATATTTACTGTAGTATTTCAAACGAAAGTAATATTTTTTATTCACAAAATTTATTCCATGCATATTTACTGTAGTATTTCAAACAAAAGTAATATTTTTTATTCAATTTTAGGAGTCGACAACGCGTTAGAAAGTGAAGAAGTCGGCAACTTTTTGGTTCGTTGTACCCGTCATTTCCACTCTACGACAAGATCTTTTGTCGCCTCTACCCTAAAGAAGATATTTTTTGGGCAATTTGGCTACTTCATAGAAAAAAGCTGGGCAATGAATAAAGGCGAATCAAGGAATAATACAAACTTCCTTAAAAGTGCTTATAGTTATTTGAGAAAAAAAGATATAATAACCTTGACTTATCCAAATCGTGATCGGGGAGGAACATAGGGAGCGGGGCGGAAGGGAGGGCGGACAGGCCGGAATGGCTGCACTTGGGGACGGAAGCCACCACGGCCTGACGGGAAGCCTTTTACAGCACTGATCGGCACTGTCACGAACTGCAGAGAAAAAGGACCTGTTTATGAAATCTAGAGAGAAATAAAAGATAATGAAGAGATAGACTGAGATAGAAAGTGAGATATGGAGAGAGAGGGAGAGACAGAGAGCTAGGGCAGAGATAGAGTAAAGAAATGGACGAGAGATAGAGCGAATGACAGACAGGGAAATGTTGAGAAAGAGAGAGAGAGAGAGAGAGAGAGAGAGAGAGAGAGCGAGAGAGAGAGGGAGAAATGGAAGATAGAGAAGAAGAGAGAGAGAGAGAGAGAGAAATGGAAGATAGAGAAGAAGAGAGAGATAGAGAGAGATAGAGAGAGGGAAATTGTTGAGAGATACTGTAGTAGAGCATTACCTCTATATGGAATTTTACAATAGATGCAACAATATAGCAGCCTAACTACTGCCTGAGTTGAAGCGATAAGAGCGACGAAGAAAAGGAGAACGATGTTGATAAGCTGTTTGATCATGACTCTGGAGAGGGCGAAGAGATGCTTCAGCTCCTTCTCTACAGCTCCTTTTATATCTCCGCCCAGTTATTCATGGTAAATTCGCCGCTCGTAGCCGATGTTTGGTGTGACCTTGCTTGCGTGAGAGAAGGAAGTTGAGAACGGCCGAAGATGGTGCTGATCTTTTTGGTCACCACCTGTCAGTTACCGAATTTGGAAGAAGGTAGAAGACATATATGGAAACACTGCTCAGCGTAGACAGTGCTCTCTCTCTCTCTCTCCTCTCTCTCTCTCTTTTTCTCCCTGCTCTCTCTCTCTCTCTGTCTCTCTCTGCCTCTATCTCTCTCTCTGTCTCTCTCTGCCTCTCTCTCTGTCTCCTTCTCTCTCTCTGTCTCTCTCCTCTGCCTCTCTCTCTCTATCTCTCTCCCTATCATCCTCGGCTTCTTCTCTTTACTGCTTGATGTGTTTACTTACCGATACTGATATTTCTTCATCTTTCTCGCCTCCTTCTTCCTCTTTATCGCTGACAACCTTTGAAACTGATATAAGTGGACGGGAATCTTTAAAATAGCGCGTGCACTGTTTACTCATACCTCTTCTTCCTTCTTTCTCTCCTCTCTTTTCACATTCTATCTTCCTTTCTCTTTCATCTTCTCGAATTGCTCTTTTGATAGAAAAAGGTTACTGAAAAAAGATAAGAGAACACTCTTGCATGCCAGGAATGCTGTATCACTATTGAGCAAATCCAAAACTGCTTACCGTGTCCTCTGTCTTCCTCATACTGTTTTCACACTGGAAAACGTAATACAACATTATTTTCGTACAATTAAACGCAAAAATAAAGGCATTCGTCAAAGATATGCGAAAACTTTTCATAACTAATTTAAGCCTTTTCCATTAAATCCTTATTCAACTAGGAGCATCATATCTTGGAGAGGATTACTTCATGTGAACAAGATAAGTCAAAAGGAGAGAGATAAAGAGAGAGAGGAAGAGAAAAAAAAGTAGAGACAGAGAGGAGGGAATGGAAGGAGAGATTGAAAAAGAGAGAAAAGAGGGGAGAGAGGAGTGGAAAGAGTGGGAGTTTCTTTTTACAATGCCATTTCTACAACCCCAGCACACTTCTTCAGCAGCACATCCTGCTCTCTTACTTTGACAGCAACGGACCATACGGTGGCACTGGTGATCTGAGGGAAAATGAACAATTTTAGCTCTCTATTAGGACTCTCTTCCCTGTGGAGCAAGAAGTAGATGGTCTCCCTGGAGTCGCTCAATAAGAACGAGAAGTTCCGGATGGCAAAACCTCTTATAATTAGGAAGATAAGGTCAAGAATCAAGAGGGATTGTTCAAAAATTCAGCATTACATGACTCCCGGTCAGGCACGCCAGAACATTCAATTCTAATGGTAAGAAGTTATCTCTGCTCGGATCCCTCATCTTTCAAGCATTCCTAACCCAACATTAGGGAATAGCCTGTCAGTTGCTTTGTGCTCTCTTCGATACTTAGAAACACTTTATTCCGCAAAAGAAAATAACAATTATTACATTAATTCAACCACTTTTTTAACAATGAGCCAAGGGTAGCTGGAATTTCGTGATAAAATATTAACCTACAACCAAGCAAATCCTGAACAACCAAATTAATTTAAAAAAAATCCAAAGTGATATGTTCAATATCCACATTGAAACTCAAATTATTCTTAAAATTCTAATTGTTCAAACTGGAGCATGCCACAAAATCGAACAAACAGCAATGTTCATTGTGAGAAGACGAGTACTTGATACTTTGTGTCAACCTGTAGGCTAAAAGAGATAAGCAGCAGAACTAGGCGTACTATAAACAATGTCAATAACGTACTATAAACAATGTAAATAAGCGATCATGCATATCAGTAGTCTACGTGTAGTTCTTCGACACACTTCCTCTTTTGCATGAAATTAGAAGAAAATAGACAAGTCAGCTAAATGAAACAAAAGAAAATATATACCGAACATCGACGAATGGCTCGTTCCATGAATTCAGTAGCACCTACTGAGTAGTGGGCTGGTCACCAGTGAAGGGCATTCGTTGGTCTTGCTGTTGCTGCACCATACAAGCCTGGAATCAATCGAATGTAACGACTACTTTTAACTTATAACAAAGAACTGAATTCCAGAAGATAAAATAAAAAGGCCACTAACGTATGCATAAAGGAGGGCATTAAACGAGACGTCGCGGGAAGCGGAGACAACTGGCTGCTGGATGACCTGCGGCAGGATCATCTGCGGCTGTATGATCTGCGGCGGGATGATCTGCTGTGGAGTTGGAAGAGAGAATGCGGGAGATTGCACCAGATTCAGCTCAAATTATTCAAGTTATTATTTTAAAATTTCACTTTCTTTCTCATCAAGGCTCAATTAATTCGCGTTAATGTTTTTATTGTTGCGAAAAGAAACTATAACAAAGCTGTTAAGAATTATTACAGTTGACCACCAGAAACTACTTGGTAGCAAGCTCATAGATCACACTTCCAAACCTGGTAATGCTTGGGGATTGTGGTTGGCTGCGGTGGAGGGCGCTGAATGGAATAGGTGGAGGATTGAACGGGCTGGACTTGGACGAGAGGCTCATGTTTAAAGTTATTCAACAGCTGCGGCGACTCCGCCTGCAGAATTGGCGGTGGCTCCATCGCCTGAATAATGGCCTTCTTGATAAACGGTTTGAGCATTGCATACACTAATGACATGGCCCGAGGAGTGAACAATTTTGAGTTCACTCATTTGTGAGCCCCAGAGGTGCTAACGGGCCCAAAAATTTTGGGCCGGCCCGGCCCGTCGGGCCCAAGGACTCGGCCAGCCCGGCCCGATCCATTTCCGGGCCCTAGAATTTTGGGCCCGGCCCGGGGGCCTGTTTGAGCCCGATTTTCAAAAAAATTCTGGGAAAAAAGTCCGACAAATTACAAAGTGTTTTGAAATTCAGAATTTTTCATGCTCGTGCTACGATCATTCATTTTAATGTATAGAAGAAAGACTTTTAGAGGGGAAAATGAACAAATGAAGAAAGTTTTTCACTTAACGATGCCACCAGTCGTCCTGACTGGGCGAAATTGTCTGCTTATCGGGCCTGCGGGCCGGCCCAACTTTTTTTGGGCCCGGCACGGCCCGGCCCGGGCCCTGGAACGTTGGGCCGGCCGGCCCTACGGGCCGGGCCGGGCTGGCCACTTTGCACCTCTGGTGAGCCCTCAACCTCCTTGAGTGAACCGCTTGAACAAGCTCCTCTTCACCTCGTTGCTTTTATGGCTTGAAGTCGCTGTCAGTTCGAGAGCGTCCTCTCCATTGGACCGATCCTTCTCGAACTCAGAAGCCAAGAATGCTGCCATGACTGCAGCGGTGTCCACTTTGCACTCCTGTACCTTCTTATCTTCGTTCTCTTCATCCTTGCACAAATCCTTCACGGCAACCTCGGACGCCTCTTCCACAGCAACCTCGGATGACAGATTTGACAGATTCTAAAGCGAAGAAGTATAAGAAACACAACAGGAGCGGTGGACACAGTTAGCAAGTCAATGAATAGTAATAATATACATTTGAATTGCGGTCGTCCGAGATTTTGCTTCCTCTCTTCTTCGGCTCCTTCGGAGGAGTACTCTTCTCTTTCTTCACAGTCGCAACTTCTTTGGTGGAATCTTCAGTAGGAAGCGGATGCTTGCGAGGGCGGCCCTGCGAACAAATAATCATCAAGAAATAAACAGAAAAATCTGCAAGAGAGTGAGAAAAAAAACGTTAAACTGCAAGACGGAAACGGATAATTAATAACAGGGAAATAAGGTGGGGAACGGGGTTAGAGAGGGAGTGAGAGAGAGATAGTGTAGAAATAGAGAGAGCTAGGGGAGAATAATATTCTCACCCGCTTTCTCTTGACTGGCGGATCCAGCTCAGCAGCGGGAGCGGGAGCCACGGGGGCGCTCTTCGGCTCCATCTTTCTCTTCGCCGCTGAAAAAAAAGGTTTTCGCTCATCTTCGACCTGCACTTTAAAGTCTTGAATTGAATAATAGTCCAAAACTGCTATTACGAGGAAAAATATAGATTTTTCTCTTTTTAAGAGAAATTGCCTGAACCTCAACATTTCACGCTACAAAGTTCTCAATCTTTTCAAAGCGGAAAATTCATTCCGCACACTGTACATTATCAGATTTCCCCCCGGAAATTCTCCACATCCCTCAACTCTCTTCTATCTCCCCTCACCACCTTTCGTCTTACGTTCCTTCTTGAGTTCCCACTCTTCGTCCATATTCTCCTGCTCGGAATCCTCGTCTTTCTCGTCCTCCTCCTCCTCCGTCTTCTCTCCTCGGGATCTTCTTTTATTAGCTTTGTTCTTCCACTTCGCGTAGGACTCCTCTGACACTTCGTGATTCGTGTGCTCATCCTTCAATGTCGTTATGCGAAGCTTCTGAAGATAAGATATATTAATTTTTTTTAAATTCTAGCAATGACAAGCAACACCAACAATATTGTCGCTTTTGTAGTCTCATCGCCTATCCTCATAACAAGTAATAATATGGTGGAGAAAGGCCAAAAGTGGTGTTTTCACAAATAGTATAATCTGAAGATGACCTTTTTGGTGTAGCAGAAGGAGACTCGAATGGAGGCGCGACAGCCACAAGGCAGATAAATCTGGCGCGCCCGCGAATTTCCACCTGATGAGGAGGCAGCCTTTCACTCGCTCCCAATCCTCTCTTGCAGTCTCTCTCTCTCCCTTTTTCTCTTTTCCTCGCAGACCTCGGGTGCGCGGCTGTCCATAGTGAATGCAGTGAAGAACAATGTATCGGAAGCGGAAGCGATCCTGCATGCTACCGTCGGCCTCCTTAAACAAAGATATAATTTACTACTTATCAAACTCCAGATGATTTCCTTCTCTGACCTTGAGTGCCTCGGAGGAAGCAGTGCGGAATGTGTGGAGATGCTTGTCGCACCACGACTCGTACGCATCCCAGAAGTCGTCGAAGCTTAAACGAAAACATATATTAAATGCCTGCACAAACACTGCGAAATCTCCCTTTACGACGAACGTCTGCAAAAATTCGGACGTTACAATTGGAGGAATAATATTACTCGAGGCACTCTCACCGCATAAGTGGGTGACGAAGCATGGGCTTCTCTTGGTAGCTAATTAGAAACCCTTTGACATTTTTCTTGCTTCTTCTCTTCAGGTCAATCAATCGAACAACTTTCAAATGCTACCTGTCGAAGTACGCATCAACATGAAAACGAGTCCAGAGAGGAGCAGAGTTCTCAGCCGAAGAAAGAACTGAAAAGTAAACGCATGAAGTGTTGAGAGAGAGCGAGAGAGAAGAGAAAGAGAGTGAGAGAGAGAGAAAAGAGAGAGCGATAAAGAGTACTCATGAAGATTTGTTAAACATTAACGGAATAAGGAGATATACTCAAAGTTATTTTCTAACGTGCAGAAGGAGGTTTGGCTGGAGGTGTAGTATGAATCTCCGACATTCCATCAGAAGGGGAAAGGGACGGCGAGACGCTGCCAGACGAGGCGTTTCCACTGTCCTCACCACTTTCCGCCATCATTGAGAGCACCTAAGATTATTAAAACCTTCGGAACGAACTACAATCAGATTACTGCGATATGACGTAACAACAAGATCACAATGCGAACGAATATACTCTCAATCAAAGTTACCAAATTAATCTCATTAAATAAAGTTATTTAATGAGTCAAATTTCATCAAATACGCTAATAAAGCTTAAAAAAAATACGCATCGGACTGTGTGGCTGAATCCTGAGAGCAGTCAACATTTCAGGCCAAGCGAGTGAACTGCGAATGAATGAGCTGACCTCTCCGATAGAAGTACAATTCGTGGTCGCTTTCATTCGCCAAAGGCAGAAGCTTCTCACCAAATTAGAGGACTTGGATATTGCAGCAGAACTTTGAAATATTGGAACGGAAAGAGAAAGACATCTAAGTTATTCAACTAAATCTTTAAATGTGCGGAAGTCCCAAAGTGTGTCGTGATTCAGGGATCACAGTATGCTGGCAACTTGCCAAGGTCTTTCGATCAATGATTTTACGTTGTTTTCAGGCGTTTGCTTGATCTAAACTTCACTGACCGGATGATATGTTTTATATGTCCGTATAACAATCTTATGCAGAGACTTTTCTTCTACATTCCGCCTGTAAACAGTAGTTCGCGCGGTCGTCTGAACTACTCCAAGCCGATTTAGATGACGAAGCTAATCCGCGACATCGTCAAAGGCGCAGTCTGCAACCATTCCAAGTCAGCTGAATGTATTTTTATATATTTGTTTTCGATCGGCATGCTCGGGTGATTGAAGTTATGGTTGTGACTAAATGTGGCTCTTCTTGGGCAGTTTGTAAATCAGCCTTCATCGTTGGACTTTGATATGTGTCTGCTTGTGAAACTATTTATTAATATAGAATTCGGCCTTTCGTTTTATTTGTTGCATGGGTGATATGTGAATGTGCGGTTGTGAATGTTGCCTTGACGGACATCGACTTGGATTAGCTACTGCATTGCCGCAGTACTTATTTACGATTTTATTTTTCTCGTATTGCCTGAGTCATCCACCACATCTGGGGAGATTGTTTTCCCGTGTTTTCCGTCCTGATCATCCAACATGGCACCTCTCACCTCTACTGCCTTGAAGCATGTGTGCCGTGTGTTTGTGCATCTCTAGCATCTTTCTTTCTCTTCCGCTCCTTGCTTTCTTCAATTCCTTCGCTCTCCTTTCTTCCCTCTTCTTTTCGGTTAGCTTCCTTTTCTCCCAGAAGTAGAATTGATCGCTATTGTCCTGGATTCGAAGCTTTTCTAGCTTGTAACTAGCATCACGAGTTGTTTCCCAGCGTGCATGTGTTTACATGTTTCTCATTGCCCGTGTCCTCGCCTTCACTGTTTTGACGGCTCCCTGAGAAAGAGAAGCCGCTCCCCATTTCTTGTCCACAACACCAGTTCCTTTCGTTCTCCCTTTTCCAAGTGTTCTTCCTCCGAATTCTTGAAAGGGTGCGCAGGAACAAGCTCCGCTGAAGGGCGAAGCTGAGATGCCTGTGCCTCGTGAAGAAGGGGCGTAGCATCGTTCAAAGGAAATCAAGTCTAGTCTTCTAGCCGGTTGCTCTTGAAACAGAGTGAAAAGGAAACGATTTTCACTGTAGCTAAAGCTAACTTTGTAGAATCTATAGATATTTGACCCCTTGATCAAAACGTGTTTGTTTTACTGTCGTAAGATGAGGCTACAGTGGGATTGTTTCCGGGTGCTTTTCTGATTACGTGTCAGCATGGTGGGTGTCCTTGCGATTAGGAATGTCCCGGCAGGGTTCGTTTGCTTTTGGGATCTTTATAGCAGAGAGCGCCGCCCCCGCAAGCCATAAAGCATTCGCAGCTTATATTCCTCTGATGGCGACGTCATTCTATCCGGTCGATGGAAATCAGAAAAGTATACTCGGCTCCAACTTTCCTGCATGCTTTCTTCTATATGTTGCCATTACGCATTCGGAGCGATTCCCTTGCCAAGTTTTGGATAATTCTATCGTCGTTGATTGTGGTGGATTCGGGAATCGAGACCTTTTTCCAATCTCTAGAGGGAGTTAGTGAATTCACTGTGCTGTTGCTGCAGAGTGATTTTATTGCTTTCGTAGCTGTAGTTGTTTACAGATGGTGCTTTGTGTAGTATCTTCGTCTTCCTGTTCTCTATCTCTCTCTCTCTTTCTCTCTCTCTCTTTCTCCCTCTCTCTCTCTCTCTCTCTTTCTCTCTGTCTCGGTTTATCTCTTCTGTCCTCCCTTTGTCTGACTGATACACCATGCCACTTCCCTTTGTTCTGTATTCTGCGGTGAGCTCTTCGCGAACTCTTTCATTTTCTCCATTGTGCGGTGGCTTCCCGCAGTTCCATTTATTCCTACTTCCTTCTCGGACAGTCGAGTTTTTTTGTACTGCCTGTCGTTCTGCTGTTTAAAGCAGAAGTTATGATCTATTCAGCAAGTCTGTGGCCAAATCTTTTTTTTATTTAGAAATTTTACTTTCGTTGAAGTCATTGAATCCTTGTTTTATCAGTGCTTCAATCACCTCATAACACATGGAAAGTCGTTTCCACGACAACTGAGGGTGGTCCTTCAAGTGAAGCGATAAGATCTACCGTAGTTGACGAAGATAGCTACAGTAACGCACCTCTCTCTACAAGATGGTGCTTGCCGCTACCTTGTCTATGCTCCGGTGAGAAGTGATACGAAGTTGATTATTAGGTGAAGACATGAATGTTTTCCAAGTTCGTATTTAAAATCCTGAAAGGTTAAAACATCAAGTTGCCCTCAATCACGTTAAATCACTCCAAGGTATTATGAAGATGTATTGACTAAACTAGCAAAATTGAGCTACATCGGCGGGAGCGATGATCGTGACTTCGTTGATCGTCTCCACTCGTACTTCACTTGCAACATCCTCATCGCCCTCTCCATTCTCGTCTCGTTCAAACAATTTGGCGGGAAGCCGGTCGAATGCCTAGTGCCAGATATGTTCAGCTCCAGCTGGGAACAGGTTAAAAAAGAATTAATGTTCTATTAAAAAAAAATTTTACTACAAATTCTTAACAAAATAATATTGTAAGTCAACATTTGATCAATTTACCGTGAATGGTTACAGTATGCTGAGAACTACTGTTGGGCGCAGGATACGTATTACGTTCCGATGGATGAACCTGTTGCTGGTCTTCAGCAAGAGGAGAGAAGGCAGAGGTTGGTTCCAAGGCTAATGCAATCCCTATCCAGAAAAGATTTATCTTAGTTTAAAAAAAGACGTGATTTGCCGTATTTGCAGGAAGATCAGCTACTACCAGTGGGTGCCCTTCTTCCTTCTCCTGGAAGCAGCCTGCTTCCGTCTGCCGAGTCTTCTCTGGAAGTATCTGAGCGGCCACTCAGGTTATAAGATCTTTAAGCCTTATTTTTTTTAATTATTAATGGAAATGTATATAAAATTCCTACCGTTGCAGGCATCAAGATATGCGAGATTGTTAAGCTCTCTTCGGATCCGAACAACATCAAACCGGACATTAAGAGGGCCAACATCAAGGCTCTCACGACTCATCTTCAGGCATGGATATTTGCTCTTCTCGGTTCATCACTACCGTTTTAGTTGTGGTTACTTCATTTGTCTCTGCTTTGCAGGGCGCCCTTCGCTTTCACAAGCGATTAGCAAGGCGTCAAATTCGACCACACAAGTCAGTTCGTTTAAAGTTTCTTTTTGACTTTTATAGAAGCACTTTGGCCAGATTGGTTCTTGTCATTTTTAATCGTTTCAATGGAATCGCGAATACAGATTAAGTTATAAATCTCAATTTAAAGCGTTGATTGAATTATAAGAACTGATTTCAGATTCTTCTTCATGTGCAACATGCCGTACTCGGCTGCCTTCGTATCTTTGATGTACATCACCACGAAGTTCTTCTACCTCGTCAATGTCTGCCTCCAGTTGCTCCTCATGAATAAGTTGGATTCTTTCTTTCACTTTAATTTCAATTGTTATTTGAATTTTTCAGTTGGTCAATAATCGACCCTTCAGGTGTTTTCAGTAGTTTGTTATGAATGAATACATGAATTACAGATTTCTGGAGACTGACAAGTACAACTGGTATGGACTGGGGGCAGTGGTCGATCTCCTGAATGGAAAAGAGTGGAAGCAGAGCGGAGTTTTCCCCCGCGTGTCGCTCTGCGATTTTGATGTTGCTCTTTTGTACCTATCTCATTTCTGTGATATTTTTTATCTGTAATATGGTTTAGGCTAATTAGATTTATTTTCATCTCATTTGTGTCGTAAAATAACAATTCCTTGCTTATCAATATCTCAGGTTCGCGTGATGGGAAACGTGCAGGAGCACACCATTCAATGTGTCCTCGTCATCAACATATTCAATGAGAAGATTTTTATCTTTCTCTGGTTCTGGTTAGTTCTTTGCTGCCGTGTAGAATTGTGTTAGCCAGTATCTATTTCAGGTTCCTTGGCCTTCTTGTCTTCACTGCGGGTTCCTTTCTGTACTGGCTTTTCGTCTTTGTCATACCCATTGTTAGTTAATGTAATTTGATTTTACTGTAATCTTTTTAAATTTAGTAGAATTCAAAAGTTCGATTTTTAATTTCATAATTCTTGAGCCGAATCGTCGCTTCATCATTCGCCATCTCGAGATGAGTGACATGCCCTTTGATCCATCTGGTTAGTAGTACGGGAAAGAATTCTGAAAAAAGGTTGAGCTGAGAATATTAATACTTTTTCATTTATTCATATTCTTATAAGAATCTGCCATGAATGGTGGAAGACTAAATCACTTTGGTTATAGCGTCAGAAACGGACGAGAAAGTGGATAAGTTCGTGTCGGACTACTTGAAGAGTGATGGCGTTTTCGTTCTCCGTATGCTGACTCTTCAGTCTGGTCCGATTTGATTTCTTTCCTAATTTCGAGGTCTCTAAAAACTCGGATCGTGCAAGCGTCTTTGCAATTCTCTTATCAATATTTTATGCTACAGTGTGAACGTTCTTTATGGTAATGGACTAGGGAATAAATTGATCGGCCAAGGGACTAATTTTGCACTAAAATCACGCTATTTTCCTTCAAAAGCAGGAAGGCGTGATTGCGTCAACCGTTTTATTCCATGAAAATAATTTTGTTCAGGTGTAATTTTCGGAACGGACTTGACAGTCTCTCTGTGGAAGTCCTTCTTTGGCATAGAGCAGCTACACCGAAGCAACTCCGTTCCCGGCCCCACTCCCTCGCCGTTAGTTTTCTTACTGCCTAAAAATGGACGAGAAAGGAATTAGTTCTAAATATTTATAAGTTGTATGCATGCATTGGTGTAGCTCCTATTTTGTAGCTGATAACAGTTAGGGATAGAAGAAACTTTATTCGCTGATTTTGCAGGTCGAGAAAGATGCTCGAAAACATTTCACCACAGCGAGAAGAAGCGACTGGTCGATGGCGTTTTGTAGGTTCGTTGGTTTATTACAAAGTTGAAAAAGAAAAGCAACGATTTTTACTCGTAGATGATGATGGCTCCCGGTCTCCGCCGCTGAAGTCGCGAGGAGGAAATGAAGGTGGAGAGGGAACGAGGAGCAGAGAGGACAGCAGAGAAAGAAAGAGGGAGAGAGCCGAGAGATGGAAACAGGAATCGGAGAACGATTCTAACGACCTCAGACATCGATTCGGAGCGACTTCTCGAAGAGGAGGGGGAGCAGGTGGGAGAGTGTGTTAACGAGAGAGAGAGAGAGAGAATAGAAGCAAGTGAGAGAGCGTGTGAAGGAGAGAGAGGAAAGCAAAGCGAATGAATTCTAGTGAGGATATTGTCCTTGCAGATGGAAATCTCGGAATAACACGGGGAGGAACAACAGGCGAGACAAGGCGACTAATCCCTCCACCCGCACCTCCTCCCAGGTATGGTCCAATTAATTATCATTTCTCTACTTTTCCCGCTCACTCTTTTGCCTCTACTCTTTGTGGCTTCGAGAGCCATCAATGCCTTCACAAACCTCCCTCCCTCTCTCTCTCTCTCTTTTTTTGCCGCTCACTCATCATCACCTTATCTCTTTCTCCCTCCCTATCTCTCCTTTCGTCTATGGTCCTTTACTCTGCCTACCCTCCTTCTGCAGTTTCCTCCGCCACGTTGCCCTGGTGCGTGGTGACCTTCCCTTGAATGACCCGAACGCGTCCTCGACTATCGTGCAGAATCGTTCGGATGGAGAAAGAGAAGACGAGGCCGGTGCGAAGTTCATAGTGTAGAGGGAGGCGTACTGTGGGTGTTCCTCATTTTGTTGTTCAATGTATAGACGGATTAGTAACGTTCCCTTTAGTGACAATTCAAGCCAATTAAAAAAAGAGATGAAAGTGGCATTTCGCTGAATGTCTCAAGTGTCATTTGATGTCTACCAATGAGCATTTGCATCCATAAGCATGCAATTCGTCGGATCTCTCGAATCCTAACCGTGCTTTACTACTGTTCATTGATTCTCTTTTACTAATCTATAGATTCTTTCACTCTTTCATTTTGCATAATAACTCCAATTTCTCTTCGTTGTTAACTATATCGAGCGTTGCCAGTGTGTTCATCTTATCATAGCCTGCCCAAAATGTTTGGGTAGCGATGCCAGTTTTAGATGATAACCACATGCTGAGTAATGTCACTGCATTTACCTTTGTTACTAATTTGTTCAACATAGGTATATTTAATGCTCCCCATAGAATGCGCGTACACTAACTATACAACCCTGAACCATATCTCTATTTATTGTTCATTTTGTTAGTGATAGGCGCCTGGTGGATCTATCATACTCTTTTTCAGGAATCATTGTAAATTACTGCTCAATCTTAATTAACCCGACAAATTCAAGAACTTCATAAAAAAATCAGATTTCGGCTTTTTTCACAATGGCAGAGAAAACATAGACTGCAGTATATTATGAAGCTGTGATGACGATTAAAGTGGTGCAAATGTATATACAAAAAACAATTTGATGGAAAAAAAACTGTGTTCGAGATAGCGGAGAGAGGAATCCAAATGAGGAAACGACAAAGGGATTACGGTGTTGTACACTCTGAAGGAGTGGCTCTCTCTCTCTCTCTCTCTCTCTCTCTCTCTCTCTATTTCTCTCTCTCTAATTTGCTTTGTCCCATTTTCACTCTTCCTCTCTGTCTCTCTCGGATTCTACCCTCGTGAGACGCATTATTTGCCTGTAAAACGAAGAAAAACGAAGAAAAAAAATTTCCCGCTCACATGTTTTGCTTAAAAATGGAGTAATCTGATGAGGAAAAGCAGGGAGCAGGAAATGCCAGCAGTTCCACTGGTCAGCCATGGTGCGCTGGGTTGGCCGACCAGGAGCCTTGTGAGTGGACATTCACTTGCGTTTCATTTGCAGTGATCTTGTTCTCTCCTTCGGCTGAAAGGAGAATGATTCCACTCGCTAATTTACCTATTGCTATATAATAAATGGACTTACGTCCAACAACAGCCGTGACAGTCTGGTTGCCCCTGAGAGTCTTCGGAATGTCTACCGGGCGAAGTGAGTCGGAGGGGCCGGAGTAGATCTCCATGTGTTTGTTTGCAGCCGCTGTAACATTTATCAGCTCTCTCCTTCTCTCACTCTCTCTCTATCTCTTTCTCGCTTTTTTCTCTCTCTCTCTCACTCCCTCCTTTCTCTTTGTTCCTTCATCCACACACATAATTGGTCGATGCTTCTTTTACAAGGTTGCTTCTGATCTCCTAGTCAGTCGATGATTCGCACTGCCTTTTTGTATAAGGGGAATCCTCTCAAGATTAGCATGTTAGTCATCACCAATCGGAGAGCATTTTTGTCATGTACGTGGTGAGGATGATTCCGTTTCCTCTTGTACTACAATTACTACAACCTCTCTCTCCCTATCTCTCTCCCTATCTCGCTCTCTCTCTCTCTCTCTCTCTCTCGCTCTATTTCTCTGAATTGATTCTTAATCTTACCAGCTTCCTTGATATGTTGAACAAATTCGGTGGCGTTGAACTTGCTGAGATCTACGGTCTCAGCTTGCTGACCATTAATAACCGACGATATCGCAGCTCAAGGCAGAGAAATCAGTTTACTGAATACGGTCATGGAAATTAATAATAACAACTGCTTTATGAAATCAAAGAAACACACTTGAAATGTAAAATATTTGGCCAACCGAGATGCGCGATCGTCTTGAGAATGACAGAAGAAACCATGTTGAACTTCAATCGATAAGAGCCGGCCGGAGAAGGGGTTGAGAGGCAGAGAAGTGCTCTGCGGAAAGCTCTGTTGGATAAGAGGATTTAATCGTGAGCGACTCGGCCGCCCCTTTATTTCATCGCCTGTTTTTTGCATTCTTGTCTTTCCTGCATATTTTCGTTATACTTCTCACTACCTCTCTCTCTCTCTCTCTCTCTCTCTCTCTCTCTCTCTCTCGCCGCTCTCTATTTCCGTCGTTTTATATCTCGTTCTCTCAAAATAATGGTTAATTTGATTGGAAGTAGTCTATGCAACTCTTCCGCCTCGAGTCTACTTCCTCCGCCTGCGAATGAACAGCGCACGTGATTGTGGAGTCTGTGAATGGCAGCCTTCTCGTTTATCCGTGAAGAGAAGATAACGAGATTAGGAGAGAAGTGTTATTGTGAGGATTAATGTCAATCCTCTTTCTCTCGCAACGTTACATTGCTGTGTTATTTTATTTTCGATTTTCGAAACTCATCTCTCTGTTTCTCTCCATCAGCCTCTTCTGTGGTCATCCCATCCTATCATTATCACCTGCCGAGTGGATGAAAGAGGCGTCGTTGCTGTGGCAATCAATATAAAAGCAGCATTCACACTCGTGGCTTTGATTGCTGCTTCATCCAACCATCCAACTAGAAATTATGTGATGTCAAATGAAAGTCGACAATATTGTAGGAAAAATGGGTTCAACATTGGGGCATTAAAAAGATGAGGCCGGAAAGGGAGTGAGGGGAGAGTAAAGGTGAGAAGGAAAGGATCTCTGGGAAATATGAGCAGAGAGGGAACGGGGAGAACTAAGAATGGAATTCCTTAGTAACGGCATTCTCTCTCAGCCGGGCAGATGCCCGTGAGGTCGCAGACTGCTCGGACGTGATGGCGGACGTCGCTGAAGTAGCCGTTCGGGTAGGCGGCCGTGAAGCTGGCCGTGCCGATCACCTTTAAAGACTCCATTAATAAGCTAATCTATTTATAGATTTGGTAAATTTTCATTATAGACTTGTATTCATTGCTCAATTAAAAGTGGAGAAATTCCTAACAAGAGTACGGTGATAACAGCTTCGCGTAATCAGGCCGCTGCCACTGTCTCCCTGAATCAGGTACTGTCAAGAATCGTCCATGTTTATTGAGACGCAGATATAAATAGAAGCACTGCTCTTAATTCCCTTCGGGCCACTTGATCACCGACTCCCTTCCCCATTCTCTCGCCATCTTCCTCTTTCTCTCATTCACTCTCTCGCCCTTCTCTCTCTACATATCTCTCTCTCTCTCTTTCTCTCTCATTCTCTCTTACGTACTTCTCTCTCTCTAGCTCTCTCTCTCTCTCTAGCTCTCTCTCTCTCTCTCTCTCTCTCTCTCTCTACTCTGACATAGTTCAAGGCAGCGCCGGGCGTGGCTTCTTCGTCCAGCTCGGCGGCATCCGCTTCGTGATCCGCTATGTCGTTCGTCCAGAAGTGGATAAGGCAGTGGGCCGTTTCCGGATCCATTTCGCTTATTTTGTCTGCCTATTAGTGGTAAAAAATGAATATAATTTTCAAAACTTAGATTAAAATTGTTTCTTCTAATAAAAAAAATTGACGCCATGCCGGCAAAGGATGCAAACTGTGGTAGGGGGAAGGATTCAGTTGCCAGGCACGCTGGAAGAAGGCTTCCGCCGTCGGTGTCGAACTTAAATTATTAATTTATACTGTTTGAAGGAATATAGTCGTGAAAAAAATTGTGTAATTCGTGAATTCGAGATGAAAAAAGGGCCAGTAAAAGAGCTTATGTTCTCTATCACTCACTATTTATTAAATTCTTCACTATGTCTCTATTTTTCAGCCTTATTCCTTCTCTTTCCCTGTATCATGTCTCATCCTATTTGTATCACTCATTCTCTCGCTCTCTCCCTTATCTCTCTTCCTTATCTGTTCCTTCTCTCTCTCCACTTGCCGTAATGTCTTCGCTGATCTCAACGATGGCAAAGTCAAAGTTTTTGCAGTCATCCCTCCACCTCCTCGCTGCCGCCACAGCAACGATAGGATATCGCTGAAAGAATGAATATGCAGTCATGGATGCATTCCCTCTGCCATTTCTGTCTCCTCTCCATTGATTGTCCAACCTGCAGATCATCCTCCTCGCAACCTTTATCTTTCTCCGCGTTCTGGGCCTAAATGTGTGAAAATATTCACACAAAAAAGTTTAAATAGAAAATGGTGTTTGAATTTGTATATATAAAGAACCCCATGACAGATGCCGCCAAAAGCGAGATAGGTATCGCCATTCCTATAAGCGTCGTTTGCTTCGCAGTAGAAGGATATATTCATGTAGACTTCGTTGGGTCTGTCACAACAAAGGCTCTGCACAGCAAAGAACTCTCCCTGTTGCCAACGTGCACACTACTACTTACATCTTCAAGTTACCTACACAAATATTAGATGTTTATATAATATTTCACTAACTTGCAGGTCGGCGAATAGATCTCCTCTCTGAAGAGACAGTGGGCTGAAGTGACTGCATGGCGAGGAGAGACCAAGGTGGCAGAACAGATTCGTTTGATATCGGAAAGGAGTGAGAGATAGAGAGAGGGGGAGATAGAGAAAGGGAGAGAGAGAGGGAGAGAGAGATAGAGAGAGAGAAAGGAAGAAAAAGATAGAGAGAGAGAAAGAGAGAAAGAGAAATGGAGGGAGAGAGAGAGGGAGAGAGAGAGAAAGGGAAAGAGAGAGAGGGAGAGAGGGGGGGGGGGGGTGGGAGTAAGACGGGATAGAAAAGGACGAGAGAGGAGGAAGAGCGTACTCTCTCCGTCGTGTTCTTCGATGACGGCTGCCCATGGAAATTGGTTGCGATGAGCGAGTGCCCCGTTGTCCACTTTAGTTCTCTTGCGAGATGAATCTGATCGTGAGGAAACAGACAAGCAAAATGTTTTGAAGCATTCTGGCCTTCCCAGGAAGCAAAAAGAATGGAAACTGCGATTGCAGGGATAATTGAAATGAAAAAGAAGAGCTTTTAATCGGCATCTTTACGTGGAAGCTTCCCGCAGATTTCATCAAGCGCATCATTTTCCTTATCATCGAGTTTTCTGAATTCCACTGACGGTACTAAAAAAAAATTACTGAGTGAAGTATTTATGAACTTATTTAACAAAATTGTCAGCTCTGGCGAAGCGAGAATCTTTGCCAAGCATTTCCATTGATAAAAAATTGAAACATACGTTCAAAGAAGTGTTGGTTTTCAAAACATTCTATAAGTGCCGGAAGAAGCAGGAGCAAAGGGAGAACAAGTAGAGACTTCTCCATAGTACATGGAGCAAAGGCGATCTTAATAAACTTAAGAACTTTTTTGGTCTCAATACAAAGAGTTATAAATAATGACAAGCCTGGGAATCTTTTTGCCTCTTCTTAGATAAAAGTGCATCTTTCGCTTAAAATTATAACATTTCTTGTAGGAATCAATGGGAATGATTTCGTCTAAAGGATAATATTTATGCACATTTCTTTTTGACTTGAATCTGGTTGAGTCAGAATAATTCCTTCCTTTCCCGACAATGAAAGGAGTCAAATGCCGTTTGTTGCCATGTACATTCATGCCTGCATCCTAAGAGAGACAGCTGTGTTCGCCACGGCCAAGAGAGGACGGCTTCTCGAAGGATTCCACTTTTTCATGCCATTTAGAAATAGCTTTTTGTTTCAAATCAAATGTACAATGTATAGCACAATTCATTTGACTTTTTATGAGTGGGATAAATGATGAAACAGAAAAGAGATGAATAATACAGCAGAGAATGAGCTGTATGTGAGTGGAGGGGGCGTTTTGGTGGAGCAGAGAAGGGGCTGTGAATCTGCAGTCACTTTCCTGTCTGGAATTCTCCATGGCTTGCATCATTTGAGAAGGCGCTCTCTCTTGTGTACAACTCATACACCGTCTCGACTGAGCCGCCCATCCAAACTGTCCTCGCCTTGCGTGTTCTCCGTCGTTCACCTTCCTCACTTCCTTATTATCATGAAAATCACCATAAAAAAAGAATACAGACGTGAATCACAAATCATGCCACAATTGGAGTCAAGCGAGCGAAGCTGATCTCAAACTTATCTAACATTAAAATAATTCAAGAAGAGCCATAGATGAAGAACGAAAGCAGCAGCCGAGAGAGTTTCATCTTTAATACAAAAGATTAAGAACATATATGTATAAGTGTAGACTTTTATCTGGATTCATTTCAATGTATGTAAGGTGTAATTTATTACTATGTTAAAAAATCAAGCTTTGGATTGACTAATATTCGGGAGGACTGTTTCTTCATCTTATCTGAAGCTGTTGTCGAATCATCATTGGAATGCTGTTTATTTGAGGAACATTTTTCACATCGATAAAGCATGCGAAGTCATCTGGGAATCCTCTTTTGAATCTTTCAAGATTAATGACGTGGCCATCACATTTATTGAAACAATCATTGGGAATCAGGCGAGAAATCATGATGATTTCATTGAGTTCTCTTCGATGGGACAAACACCAACAAGTCCGCAGATGTCGTCCAACTCTTCTCTGACATCACTAAAGTATGAGAAGGGATGGCGGAATGTCACACTCCCCGTGCCCAGCAACTGGAAGAGAAGAAGAGTGAGTGATTGAGAAGGAATGAAGAGTGCCTACCACCATCCGATGATCGCTTCTCTGAGTAACGAGACCACCGCCGCTGTCTCCCTGGAATACAAATGATAACTCTGTTCTTCGAGGACACTCCACTCTTTATCTTCTTTACAAGTAATTTCTTAAACAACTCCAAATGAGTGCGACTTCAACTGACATAATTGAGATATCCGTTAATCGTGAACTTATCATTGTTTCCAGCCGCCATCTGCGAGATGTATTTTTCAGTCGACACTCTAAGTCGGCCTTGCGCTCCGTCCTAAAAAAGTTTTTTTTTTCCTACGACCATAAATCATAGCGCTTTTTCAAGATAATGGCAGTAAAATGATCGCATACGGCTTGAATAAATCCCGCAGCAAAGCGGAGACGAGAGTGGCGGTGCTTGTTCTCGAGTTTGAACGTGTCTGGATCATCATTTAAGTGAGGCTTGTCAGTGACTAAACCGAATCCATAGAAGGAGACGAAGGGAAGGGGGCTGAAGGAGGGCGCCGGCAAGCAGATCGGCACTGCGCTGCCACCCTTGATGTTCAGCTGGAATTCAAGTCCATTCCACTGCTTTCTTCATAATTTTTCCTTTCCTTCCCCAACGATAACCTCCATGTCAGTCTAAGTTTCAAGAATTGCAAAGTCGAAATAATTGCAATTGTTCTTCCGGTAGCGCACGTCGAATGCCACCGACTTGATTTTGACTCTCTCAAATAGAAAAAGTACATACATATGAATGTACATACCGTATTTTTTTTATTAGTGCACCCGGGGGTACTATTTTTCAATGCCCGTGCGAGCGGAGGGGCACTACTAGAGGGGGGGGGGGTTCTATTATAGGGAGGGATGCTATTTTTCAATGTTATTGGCTAAAAGTTTGTAAGCAACAATTTATTCTTAACAAATCAGATTTACACCTCTAATTCAATTGAATCATCACCGAAATATCCGTTTTGCTGTAGATTTTGAATAAATTTGCAATTAGTTAATTAGAAAGAGTCTCCAGAATCCATTCGAGGTACATCTCGAGCCGAGGTATTAGACTAATAGGGGGGCACTATTGGAGGGGCGGGGGGTTCTATTAGAAGGAGGGGTACTATTTTTCAATTACCTTCCCAAGGGGGGCACTATTAGAGGGGGGGGGGGTTTAATAGAGGGAGGGGCACTAATAGAGAAAATACGGTAGTTTGTTTCTCGTCCTCTCAAATCAACAATGTAAAGCGGTATTTTCATGTCGTCTTTGTCGCACTCGGAATCTCGGATGACCGAATCCGAGATCTGGCACAGGCCTCCGTACGCGAGGACAGCTTGTCCGAACCAGTACTCGTATGCAATTTCGTGCCGTAGAGACGCTGGATCGCCGCTGGATTCATTGATTTCCATTTTAAAGTAAGGTATGTAGATCTAATTTTTAAGCTCACGAAGTTGGCAGAATTAAGCGAGGAAACGAACTTTAGACACGGCCCTTTGGAGATGAAAGGTTCCACAACGCAGTGAGCGGCGGTGACTGCGTGGCGACGAGAGATCACCGTGGCAGAGCAGTGCCGGCTACGGTTCCCACCGTGCGAGCAAGGAGTTCAATGTGTCATGGCAAAGAGCGCAACTCACACACCATGCCCCTCGATGATAGCTGCCCATGGAAACTGTCCTCGCTTTGCAAGCTCTCCGTCGTCAATCTTCACTGTGCCCTTGTGATCTTGAAGGCATCGCATATTTTCTATCCCAAATATGAATTTAAAAATTAAAAATAAGAACAAAACTAGTGAAAATGCTGACGTGAGTAATGACCGCAGATCTTATTAAGTTCCTCATTCTCCTCGAGAGTCAGGCGAGTGAAGCTGTGCTCGGGGACTGCAATTAAAGATAATTGCAATTCTGCCTGATTATCTTGTCAATCATCGCAAAGAACTCAACGCAGTTTTCCTTGCTATTATCTAACATTGAAAAAATTCAGCCTTTGAGGAGTCATGGAAGAAGATCGCAAGCAAGCAAGCGAGTTTCATCCTGAATACGACAACATTGCAGACATTCATATCTACTGACCATTTCGGAATTTAGATGAATTATACATATGTACATACATAAGCATGTACACGGAAAGTTTATTTGAGATTTGGTATAGATTATACGGAGACATTTCGTTTCTCATATGAAACCGTTTTCGATGCATTGGAATGATTTGTTACACGCTAATAGAAGAAATGTCATCTGGGAATTCTTCCAATTACAAGCATGGGAGGGTGCATTTCTCTATCGCTCCACGTCATTGGCCGTAAAACGAAAGACTTTTTCGCTGAAGAATTAGAACTTCCTAAACATTCAACTTTATGCATGTATTGTACATTCATATGTACATATGTATATCATCGATTTCTATAAAGTTGCAAGGAACATTCTAGATGCAAATGAATATGTATATATATGCATATTTATGTACATATATTCCTGTAAAATGGAAGATTTTAGTAACAAAAGGAGGCTCTGTTCGGGCTTGAATGTTTAAAGCAATTAAAAAAATCTGTTTCCCAAGATCCACTGGCTACACATTTCACGGACTAATGCTGCGTGTTTCCAGACATTTCCACAAATTAGCACAGATGCACTGTTTTCCTTGTACTGCATTTGATCCCTCCACTTTTCCCCTCCCAACAGCCGCGATGCGGTTGTCTCCTCAGCTGCTCTTCTCTCTGCTCTCGTCTGCCGCCTCTCTCTATCTCCGTTCACTCTCTCTCGCTGTCTTTGTTGTCTGCGTCTGCTCTTTCTTCGGTCTCAATCTCGGCATTCGCGAGACTCTCCTCGACATGCTCATCGTTCTTCTTGAGGTTCCATAACAGGATACTGTTTCTTTTATTGTTTCTTTTGTACTCTGAGAAGCTGTACCCCACTTCCCTCTTTATCTCTCTCTCTCTCTCTCTCTCTCTCTCTCTCTCTCTCTTCAGTGGGGTTCGATCATGGAAGCGACGGCCGAGGAGAAGCAGGCGCTGGCTCCCCCTGTGGCGACTGCGGAGAGTGACAGCGACCGCAGCAGCGGCTCTCCCCCTTCGCTCCCTCGCGTTCCTCTCTCCAAGGCTGCCGCTTCCTTCCTCCTCACGCCCGACATGGGTTCGAGATAGTTCTTACTTATCCTCAAATGCCTCTTTCCTCCACAGCCATCATCGAACGGAATAAAACGGCGCGTCTTGACGCGAAGCTAACGGGAAAGGACAAAACAAAGTACTCTTCGAGCATCTGGCTCATTGCCGACGATACTCTCGACTTCATTACGGTAGGCTACTGTAATATGATACTACAGTAATCTGTCCTTGTCTTCTCAGGCAGGAGTGGAGGCAATCATCGCCGATGACGCGACTCAGTGCTTCCGTGCCGAGAAGCTTCCATCATGGAATCTGCTCACTCGCAATCGACGCGCCTTCCAGAAAATCAGGTTCCAATCCATGTAAAAAAAAGTAAATAATTAAGTTTCCATGGGAAGAATGTAAAAAAGAGTGCTGGATATTGTTGAGCTGGCGCCTGTGGCTGGTGTGGCTGGCAGGGCTCTTCGTCCGTTACTTGCTGCTGATGCCGGTTCGAGTCTGCGTCTTTGTCATCTTCGGCCCGAGCACCGTCGCCATCTGCCTCCTCGTCCACGTCGTCCCCGGCAAAGAGTTTCTTAATTCAACCATTATTAAAAGTTTCATGTATCTTTAAGACAAGCTTCGGAATAATAAATTGATAGGCGACGAAAGTGGCCTGGCGAATTGGCCCTGCGAATCTGCTTCCGAACTCTCTCGCACGCCTCCTCGTGCATCGTCTACTTCCACGATCAGTTAGAGGCACTCTTCCCAGGAAGACTGCCATGTTTGAATATGACATAGCAGAGCAGTGGACAGCTTTGTTGAAGTGAGAACCGCACGACGGCCAGCTCGATCTGCGTGGCGAATCACACTTCTCCCCTGGACGCGCTCGTCCTCTCTCTCGACAACACTTACGCGCTGACTGGCCAGGCCTACTCCGTCTTCAGCCTCCTTGGCCAGGATTACTTTCCGCTAATTCAAATTGTAGTTGAATCCATTACCGAACGTGCAATCAGACCAATTCCAAGAGTTTGCTCTTTGTCACGCAACGCTTCCTTCCATTTCCAGGCTTTTCCCAGTGGATGCTCAGTCGGATCGAAAATCACATCTGGTTCAACCGCCAGGAATCTGACGACAGAAAGGCAGTTTCTACGAGGCTGGGAAATTTTTTAAACTTACAATTAGAAGTTACAAATGGTTTTATGTACTAGCTTTTTCTTGTTTAAAATTGAGCAACTTCACTTGAGAATGCGCTCACACGTGGCTGAGCCGAAGAATGCGCCTCTCCTCATCTTCCCCGAGGGCGTCTGCGTCAACAACACCTCCGTCATGATGTTCAAGAAGGGCGCCTTTGAGGTAGGAATTGGAGGGAGACTGGAAGTGCCGGTTATTTCAACCTTTCTCTTCTCGCCAGTTGGACTGCCCAATCTATCCGATAGCCATCAAATACGATGCGAGGCTCGGCGATGCCTTCTGGGACAGCCAGGCCACTTCCTACGCAGGGTCAGCCTTCTCTGTCTTCTCCTTGCTTCTATTCCTTTCCAGATATCTCTGGCATCTGGTGACCAGCTGGGGTCTCCCTCCGATGAAGAGACTGGTCAGTCGCTTCCACTTGGAGGGAATGCATGATGGAATGTTTGAGAAGAACGAGGACGCTTGCGAGTTCGCTCATCGTGTGAAGCGTGCGATTGCAGAGAAAGCCGGCCTCGTTGACCTCGAGTGGAATGGAATGCTCAAGAGAGAAAAGGCACACGTTTTTTTACATTTAAATAAAGAGTAATAATTTTAATATAAATGAATTTTTTTTAAGGTATAAAGTGTTACTAACCGAATGGTGTAATTGAGGTGTCTCGTAAGTTGATCGAGTCTCACCAGCGACGGTACTACAAGCGACTTCGCGACGCCAGCAGCATATGCCGGGTTCGTCAGTCGATAGTTTGGAGAAATACAAGAAAAACATTATTATAAAGATATGGGTAAAAATGCGGGGAGATGCCCAAAAAGAGATTTATGCATTCACTTTCAGACTCCAAAAAAAGATGGCGGCTAGAGACTCAATCCTGGCTATTCGATCATCTCATATTCCTTATCTGTACAAAGACATCCATTTGATAAACGGCTTGGTTACTGAATTGTACATACCGCAAATAAGACAAGAAACTGCTCTTAAATGAAGTCAGTCTTAATAATCTCATTTATCATAGCTATGTATGTACACTCATATTTAGATGTAGAAAATAAACGTAATTACTCACGAATGAAGATTGAAATTCAGAAAAGTGCAAATATGTAAAATCCGGAAACATTAAAAGTTATTAAATCAATATTCAAAATTATTGAACTTCTAGAACAATGGCAGGTGATAAAAAGTGGATGAAATGGGCGTTTGTTCGGTGATCTCACGTACTTTGGAACTCTCGTGCACTTTGAAAATTAGCAGCTTCTTTGTATAAAAGGGCTGCGAGCTCAGACTGGTGATCACTTTAGTAAGCATTCGTCATCTGGGATGGCTTCCTCCTCTGCTCCCTATGCCCGGTCCATATCTTTCCTTTCAATTCTTCCCTTCTTGCATCATTTCTTTTCCCGTCCTAATTCTCTTCTCTATTATTGCCTATTTATGGTCCCTATCCACGCTCACTACTTTTTCTCTAGATCAATCAATCATTCGCACATTTGTTCACAGTATTTTTTTTCGTCCTCACAGCCATTGTGAATCTCTCTTAACTCTGCTCTACGTGTCTCCCTATTCTTACCCATTCTCTGTCCCTTGGCTCTTTCTCCTTTCCTCTCTCTGTTCCCTCGTACTCTAATCGGTCATCTAAGTCGCCCTCTGACCTCTCTGCTTCCTCGCTCAGGGACTCCTTCTTGCTCTCGATCCCGCCTACTCTTGGCGGTGATGGGCGCTCGGCTCTTCCCGGCAAATTCCTCGCCAGTCAGCGCCGCGCAGGCCTCGTTAAGTAAGACTGCCTTTCATACTTCATTCGAAGCTCCGCCCACCCGTCCAGCCAATCAAGAGGAATTTCCATCTTCAGCTTGTGCGACATCGAGGTTGTGGCGGATGGGCGTCGCGAGTATGTCCATGCGGCGGTGGTTGCCGTCCACTCGAGCTACCTCTACAAGGCGAGGACTTAACATTCTCATAATCACTTTTTATATCTTTATAACTGAGAGAAAGTTCTACCGAAAAAAAGAAGCTTTTCAGCTGATCAACAGCCGCTCTCCGCCGCTGACTCTGAACTTGGAAGGAGTGCTGCGGATGGAGAGTCTGCGCAGTGCATTCGACTGGATGTACTTCGAGACAGTTTCTTTCCCTCACAATTTCATTTTCTCTCAAGCAAAAATACTTTCAGGCGACATTCGACTCTAACGATATGGACTCCCATTTGGCCGTCGCATCGTTCTTGGAAGTTGGTCGTGTTTCTATAAGACTTTGTGTGTCCAGCCGGTCTCGCATGGTGTAGTATGCAGAAATGATTAATCAGTACCTCTGTTGCTTCTTGCAGATTCCGGAGCTGCAGCTGCAGCTCGAGTACCGCCTCATCGGCATCGCCTCGTCGGCCACCGATCCCAAGCGACTCAGCGAAGTCTTCAACCAAGTCGTCAGCACAAAGGTCATCTTACCAAGTCACTACTGGCCAAGTAAACTAATTGACTAATGGTAAATGATGGAATAAAGCTTTGAAAGCTAGCAAGGGCTGCCGTTCCCTCTTATAAAGAGAAGTCCATCTCAATGGCGTTTGATAATCCTGGCCTCAGCTGACGCCGCCGACGATCTCTCGCATCTGGCACGAGCTGGGCAGGCGAGCTTCGGTGCCAGAGCTGTCTCCGCTCCTCTTGTCCTCCATCGACTGCTCTCTCCTCCGCGAGGACACGATCATCTGCCTCCTCTCGCGTCTCACTCAAGACCTGCGCTCCAAGGCAACCTTCATCAACATTGCACTCCAGTGGTTCGCATTCTATTTTTATGTAATTAACTTATCTTTGGAGCAAATTTTTAAGTAAGCTTTAAGCAAAAAAAATGTTGAAAAAGTAGTGTTTGCAGGCTCCGCCTGAACAAGACCGTCTCGCCTGAGATGCTTCTCTTCCGTCTGAAACACACTTCGCTCACGCTCACGACCGAGCACGAATTCATTGTTAGCCATTTCATTCATCGATGCCACAGTCATCTTAGCTGCTGCTCTTCAGGAGGCGCTGGTCGGCGTGGTGAAGCAGAAGGCCAACTCGGTCCACGTCGCCCTAGACAACTCGTCCCGCTACACCATCTTCGTCAATGGCGTCCCTGCTCAGCTCTTCCAAATCAAGGACATTGTTAGCTTCCACGAATAGGATCAGCCACTCAAGCATCATTTTGTTTTGAGACAAATAAAACAGTTTTCTTTTCTATGAAAAGAAAAATCATAGGTCACTGCCGTTGAGTCTCCTGACACGCGCACGTACATCGGCCCGGGCTCAGCCTACGCGATGTCGCCCGTCTCTTCCATCCTCGAACGCCTCAAGGGCATCCCCGACCCATTCGTCGCGTCAGTTTCTCTCCTTCATTCCAAGGTGATTGGCTGGCACTCGTTGGTTTCAGCCCTCGCAAGTACAGTGCCAGCGACCGCATTCAACAGGGCGAGATTGATACTCCCTACAAGAGCCGGTTTGTCATCAGGAAGAAACAATACCATAATGAATGAAACTCTCAGACTCACTCGACAGTTCACGGCAAGCGAGATACGCGAGATCAACAGCGCGGCCAATCAAGCCAATCAGTAGTATGCTCTTTATCAGCTCACTTCTAGCTTGTCCTTCTTCTTCAATCCTTGAATACTCCTTACAGTCTGGCCCGTGATCTGAATGGCATCCCCGACCAGTTCAAGAAGCAGAGGTCTAAATTATATTATTTCATGTTTTTTAATTCGTTAATTGTTAAATTTAAATATTGTTTTCAGGCGTTCCATCATGAATGACAATGATAGCGAGTTCCCGTTGCCCGATCAGTTTGATGACCAGTTAGTTTTAGTTCCTTCTCTACTACTCTCGATAAAACAAAAGGCATAATAAAAATAAGTTTTTAGACGCCTGGAGCCGCGTGTCTTCAGCCGTTGCGAACTCTCCGACTTGGCTGCGATTCCCGACCAATTCAAGCAGCCGCAGCGGTTTCTTCCCCCTTTTCGACATTCGGAGATTTATTTCATTTCTTGTAGCGTCCGCAAGTTTGGCGTGAGCGAAGATCTCGACAGTCCCGGTGGAAAAGCAATGTTGGCTGTTTACAATTGAAAACGATTAATAGAATAGAATGAATCTTTCCTCAGGAAGGAAGGCCCCGACTTCACTCCGAGCGAGATTCGCGACTTCAAGCGTCTTCCGAATCTCTTCAACAGATGTAAGGAGAAAAGAAGAGTTTTCATGTTCGTTGGAACTTGATGATGAAAGAAATGAAGGAATGTATTTTTCTTTTGAGCATCAGCAGAGAAGAGCTCTTCGGATGTGAACACGGCCCTGAGCATTGATCGCCGCCGTTCGTCGGAGACCGTGGGCGAGTTGCGCCGTTCTCCACCCATGTTCGAAGGTTCTGACAATTCGATTCGAATATGTCTCAAATATCTCTTATTAACCCGTACTCATAGTACTCGTACTCTGCCGAGTTCAGGCTCGCGACCGCCGCAGCCTTCCCTCAACGTCGAGAAGGTACTATTGAAAATATAAAAAGAAGACAAGATATGATAATCCCCTGATTCCAGCCTTCGGACAGCGCGGCCACTGCCGAGAACGGTCATCCGATGCTCTCGAATCGGTCAACCTTTTCCTTTATTCTAAATTTATGCAACAGCGCGAATCTGCCATGATTGAAGTCATCCGGTCCTTTAACTGCTTATTTTCAGTTCTTCGCCCGGTCCTTCCAACGGCTCGTCGTCTGGTATTCATATTTTGTTGGAAACAATTACTTGTGTATTTTACTCAATAATGTCAAATAATAGCGAGTATTGCAGGCTCCGGAAACCCTGTCTTCAAGCCCTCCGACTACGCCTGAGACGGGATCTCTTCTCCAGCAAATCCCCGACGTTCACCTCTCCTTTGACCTTTCCTTAGATAAACCTATGTTTGAGTTTATTGTGCTCGCAATTTGGGCGTAAACATCATCAGCT
Source organism: Allodiplogaster sudhausi (assembly GCA_945643635.1). Classification (NCBI taxonomy): domain Eukaryota; kingdom Metazoa; phylum Nematoda; class Chromadorea; order Rhabditida; family Diplogasteridae; genus Allodiplogaster; species Allodiplogaster sudhausi. The sequence continues at coordinate 1,355,707 of CALZFC010000031.1, read as the reverse complement.
TCGGGTTGAGAACACATTTAGGACGTATGGATTGGGATCTCGTCTTTGTATAAATTGTGAACAAGATTGTTGCTGCCGATAAGGCCCGAACCTTTTGTCACTTTCACTGCCGCTTTCCTTGCAAGGAAGGACACGGAGCAAACAGCCTTGAGATCAGACGAGAGGCCAGAAAAGGGACACGATAAGGAGAGGAGAAGATGGCCAGGCAACAAAATCTACTAGTTGATACGCTAGCCAGGCCGTCTAATGAGGGGGAGTGGGGGGAGGGAGGGAAAGACAGAGAACAGAGGAAGTGTCAGAATTTATTGACAGAAGAAAGAATTAAAGAAAAGGAAAATAGCAAGAGTCTAAGATAACGAGATAATGGAGTGTTGACAATAAAACAGTATGGCACTCTGTGGAAACATTTCGCCGCTTTGCAAGTCGACAAAAATATCGAGCAGAGAAGAGGGTGGAAGCCAGAGAACGAGAGAGAGAGAGAGGAGAGAGAGAGAGAGAGAGAGAGAGAGAGAATGAGTTTGGTCGGCAGGTCAGGCCAGTCAACTCTCTATCTCGTTCTCTCCCACTCTCCTTCTCCTCCACTCTTTCTCTCCTTCTCTCGTTCTCCTCCACTCTTTCTCTCCCTCTCTCTTTCTGCCTTTGCTGGCCTCGTTCCCCATACCGAATGAGAGGAGTAAACACGTTGCTCCAATCTGCAACATTGATGTTTTCGGTTTCCAAAAACAACCCTGTTACCTAAGTACCTAATGAATATTTGTATATCGATTAAAACACAATATTGCTGTTGCACGTCCAAAAATGTTTTATCGGTATTTTTCTGATCTACACGGCATTAGTTTACAGGAACCATGAAAGGATTCTTGCTAACTGCGGCAATGGTGGCTCTCTTCGCAGGATTCCTGCATTTCTAGTCAGTAAAGTCCTTTCTACGCGACCTCTTATGGCTTCTTTTTCGATGCTCTAGAGGAGAAAGTGTGATGGTAACATTAAGAGATAGAAAAGGAGGCCTTTTTGGTGAAAAAAAGAGAAAGAATTTCAGCCAGCTGATGGACTACGGGAAAGTACTTCACAACCACCGCCCCGGGCACTGCCGTATGGTCGAGGGGCCAAGTTTGTTCCATTCTAACCAACTCTCGCTTGTCTACAACTTGCAACAATATATGAAAACAAAAATGTTATTTTTCTTTTAGAAGAAAAATAAGTTGTCAGCAGAAGTTGTTTACGACACAATCGTCTTGGTTTAGCGCAGGGAAGTGAAGACATCGAAGTGATTGCCAAGGACGGCATCGCCTTTGTCTCCTCGGGCCTTGTCTACATCGGCATAGATCCCAAGAACGTTCATGGTAGCAGAAAGAGGTTGGCTCTAGGCATGATGGAATTCTTTTGTCTCTAGGAAAGATCTTCTTGTACGACTTCTCGCAACCGACGACGGCAGGGAGCAAACTCAGAGCCAAGGAGCTGGCCATCAAGAGCCAAACGCTCAAAAAGGTTGAACAAATACCACTCCGTAAAAAACTTAGAAAATTATTCCAAATTTTCCATCTCGTCAGGCCAATTTCCACCCGCACGGAATGAGCCACTGGATGGTGAACGGTGTGCCCCGCCTCTTCATCGTCAACCACGACGACGACTTCAATCACTCCATCGAGGTTTTCCTTCTTAGCACTCAAATTATTAGCAACTGTAATCATCTTTACGGCAATTTTTCCTTGTCTTTTCGAATTTCAGTTTGCTAATCAGACTTATTCAGATTTTCGACTACGACGCAAAAACGTCAACGCTCATTCACAAAAAGACCATCAAGGACGATGCACTAATCAGGTTTGTCCGCAGCGGAAGGAAACTCACAAGTTTGATACAATCCAATTCGACGGCAGGGTTCAATGAACTTTCAATTATGAGGGTGGGTCTAATCAAACGAATTGTTTTCGCATCATTCTTTGATTGCAGTTTGTTTAAAAATTCCCGTTTTGAAAACTCAAAAGAAGTGATATGTCAAACACGAAATAAAAGAGAATGGAAAATAGTGCATGGGTTACAGTTTCCTGTTGAGATATCACAGTAGATAACAGTTTAAATATAAGAAAAGTGCTGCAGACCAAACGACATCGCAGCGACGGGCCCGGACTCGTTCCTCTTCTCGAATGACGGAGCCTCGCAGACCAAGCTGCTGAACATCGCCGAGGTTCTTCTCTCCCTCAAGTACGGCAGCATCGGCTACTACGACGGCCAGGCTCGTGCATTTTTATGTTGTTTGTTTTTCTCTTGGAGTCTAAAAGACACATGTTGTTTCCTGATTCTTTCCCTGGATGGCGGCTAATGGTTCATAAATATGTGTTTTTTCCAAAGGAAACCTTTTTTCCGTGTGCAAAAAAAATTTATTTTATCCTGTAGAAGTTCCATACGGTTCTGGACGGTCTTCATGGCTCGAACGGAGTGACTTACGATGAGAAGCAGAACATTCTCTACGTCTCCATTATCATGGACGAGAAGATCCAGGCTTTCCAAATGTCGAAGGTACTCAAAGAATTATGAGTTCTTGTCGATCACAGCGTCTTTGAAGACCTAGAAGTTGCTTTCTCTTGAGGACATGAAATCAGCGAAGAAGATCTCTTCAACATCTGTCCACACTGGAGCAGACAACCTGTGGCTGGACTCGGATGGCAGCATTTACACGGGTGCCCATCCCATCTGGTATCAGGTATAGTCATCGGGGATTCATTCTAGTTACTCTACCGATCATGTAACATATTCATTGGTATAATTAATGGACATTAGGAAAGAAATGTGAATGATTGAAGGCGGCCGAGCATCTCGCCGAATGCGAGAACCTCAAAGTGCACGCGCCGTCGCAGGTTTATCGCTTTTCCGTGAACATCTACACATTTAGACTTTTCTTTAATCGAACAGTTTTCTTAGCAAGATGAATTATTTTGCTTGCTTAGGTTCTCCGTTTGAAATACGACACCCCTCATAAGCCTGCTACCGTCACGGAGGTTGGTAGCTTCTTTCTGATCAATAAATGCCCATACAATTTTTTTTACTGTGAAAAAAATAAATAAAAAATTTCGGTAATATTGCGATTATCCAATTAGGTATACGCCAACGACGGAACGGAAGCTTCTGGCTCGTCTGCGGCCGTCCGCTACAAGAATCAGCTTCTGGTCGGCACGGTCTGCAGACAACTTGTGCACTGCGAGATTGCAGACCCAACTGTACTCTAATCATTTCATTCATTTCGGATTCTAGCGTTAGTCTTATTTTTCTAGTGCAATATTACTTTTGCACAAATTACCAGGGCGCTATTGCTTTTCCCTCTTGTCACAACTTTGAAATTTTTATGCTGTTTTTCTTTACCATGCAGGCATTATGTTAATGCGCTTAATTTTGCTTTTATAATAAAAAGGTAGAAGACTTTGTCGTGTTTTCCCCTTTTTCAATTCTTCCGGAATTTCAAAGCGGCTTAAAATTTCGAGCTAACGACCAAGATGTCATTGATAAAAATGTTGAGTTTAGTGTCTTCGAAAACCAAACCAAAATGTGTTCCATATTATATATTATAGGTGTCCCACCGATTTATTGGCGTCCCATGGCAAAAAAGGCGTCCCATAGAATTTTAGGCGTCCTATAAAATTTAAGACGTCCCGAACACTTTTTTCTCTTTTTCTTGTCGATGCACTTGGAGGAGAAAAGAGTACTCTCGAGAAGAGATAGTAAATGGTCCAAAATTTTTGGATCGTCTGGGCCAGTAGGGCTCAATGTTTTGGCCGGCCGGCCCGAATTTCCTGGCCCTAGAAGTATGTGCCCTGCCAGAAAATGAATTATGAATTTGAACATGTTGTCGGAGCTGGCCTCTGCTGATCGTATGAGGAAAGCAACGACTTTCCTTTACAAGTGAGAGGAAGAGCTCTTCCATCTGATCCGATAATAGTCGTCGGCGTCCGCAGATGTAAGCAGTTAGCTCGGCTGGTTGGGGAACGACGGATGAGAGCTTCGTTCTTCGAGCACCGGAGGATGGACACGAGAGTGGGACGGATGTCCTCTCGTCGAAATCGTCGGCAGTTTGTAAAGTTCATCTGTTCATCTATTGTAAAGTTTATCTTATAAATTTCAATAGAAAACACCTTATTGTAAAGTTCATCTTGCATTAAAGATGAACAAGATGAACAGATGAATACATAGATGATCTTTACAAACTGCCGAAATCGTCGAGTGGCTCTGATTCAATCTTGTGCTCCACGGCCGGTGCGGCATTGGAGAGTGGACAGCAGAGAACGACTGAGACTGGGGAAGGAGTCGATGTTGAGCGGGCACTCAGTCAGGTGGTTGAATTATTAAATCGCGCCAGAAAGAAGAAGGGAATTCTGCTCGGCCAACGAGATGCCGAAGGCATTCTTTCTTGTCGAGGTGTGCGACGACGGCTGCAGTGACTCTCTCAGCAATGACGGTGAATGGTCGGGTGAGAGAGAGAGTTGGTTCAGGAAGTTGTAAGCATTTTTTGCGTCTCCTTCAACTATGCAATCCAGTTGTGTCATCTGGAGTCTTCCGTACTTCGGAAGTCTACTTTTCACTTGTAGTTCCATTCCCACTCCCACGCCAGCCATAATTTCGTTCATTCACTCCATTTCTTGCTCTCAGTCTTTTTTCAGGAAAAAAAGAGGAACAGTTTCTTGGCCGCTTGGGCCTCGCAAACTGAGATGGCTATGGAGAGTGGGTCAACTGGAAAGCAAATTCGGTGCTACCCGTTCTCTGTTTTTCGTTCTCCCTTCTCCTCACACTTACTTCCTGGTTGCTCAGGCATTTGGCGCTTCAGCGTGAAACACAGCTGCTTGCGGATGCTTTAGCATTTGAAATACGGAGGCAACCTATTGGATATGAGCCTGCCACGGCTTGTATGTGCTTCCAGTGGTGCGGCTGGTTTGGCTGCAGCTTGCGGCAGCGAGATGTAACCGTGAGGAGTGGGCGGGAGGTCATTCTGTCTGGGATCTTAGAGGCATATACACACTCCGACCGTACGCGTGATCTCCGAAGCCCTATCTCTCCGTTGAACCTCTCTGAAAGGTTCTCTTTGCCATCAGTCTCCCCAGCTGGCTTAGAGTGTTTCGGTCTCCTCGCCCTGCTTATGGTTAGAATAGGTTTGCTTGTAGTGTTGTTCTCTGGACTTTAAAATGGCGGCGATGGAGTTCGTAGGGGCTTTTCGATTATAACTCTTCGGGAATGCCGACCAGGGTGCTTCCCCATGCTGGCGAGAAATTTTTCTTTCATGTATCGGACGCCTATCAATTTATTGGACGCCTTTAAATATTTGGGACGCCTATTTCTCAGATGGAACGCCTTTAAATACTTCGGACGCATATAAATATTAGGGACGCCTTGATTTTCTATGGGACGCCTACACTAGAATAGAGCCCAAAAGACTCCACCGAGAGGAACCAGAACAGGAACTTCCATCCCATTCAACCCATTTCTTCTCTGTCCGGCAAGTGCGTTCGTTCTTTACGGGTTTTTGTTTCATCTTACGTTACTTTTTTCGGATCTTAAAAAAATCTTTATTATATCATTACTTATTATCGTAATTTTTTTTCTTCAAAAACTGTTTTGTTTCATTTATTAGTTACAGCAAATTCTGTTTATACCCTGAAGTAGAACGAGACGGCCAGGGATGAACCTATTTATTTATTTATCATGAAACTATAAAAGATCTCACAATCAGCGATGATAGACACACACCGGCGTTGCATAAATAAGTTTGCGTGTTAGAAGGTTAAAAGTTATACGGGCGAGACTCAGAGAAGACAAACAACCCGGCGACATTTAGCTGCTGCTCTAGGAGAGAGTACAACAACGAGATCGGAGCATTGAAAGAGAGAGAGAGAGAGAGAGAGAGAGAGAGAGAGAGAGAGAGCGAGAGTAGGGAGACAAAAACAGAAGAAGCGAATGAATGGGGGATAGAAAAGGGAAGAAAAGAGAGTGCAAGGATTGTAAGGAAACCAAAGAACATTGAGGAGTCGCTAGTTTAAGAAATAGCACAAGGGGCATGTGAGAGGGTGAAATCGAACTTGACCTACGCTTTTTTCACTCATTCTCAGTAGAGCTTTTCCGTAACGTGGAGGTTGTTTATCGTTGAGAGTGAATGAGAGGTCCAACTAGAGAGAGAAGAATGTAGACTCAACATTCGCTCTTTATTTTTTTTATCACTATCATTACAAAACAACTCCCTAGTTCTTATCTAGGATTTCTATGCATTGGGTGTAAGAGCTACGTGAGATATCGGCAGATGGGCATAAATTCTATATGGAAGTTGACGGGTTGCAACCCTTCAACTCTCCAGTGAAGAAGATCAATGTTTTCGTCTTTGTTTGTCATGCTTGGTTTGATATTTCCCTTGGTGTGTTACGCATTCTTCAATTGCTCACTTTCCATTTTTCATCTTACTTCTCAAAGTGATTTCTCTCAGTGCCTCGTTCATGACATTTTGCATCAGTGCCAATGTTTTTGTGAAACATCGTTTGAGCTGTTTTGAGGAGAAGTGGCGCCAATATTTCTTGTAATTGTATCATCTTTTCATTTCATACCGAGACGAGAAAATGCTCGGCTGGGCTCTTCCTGTTCTGCTTGCGGTTTCCTTCGGCGGATATTTCCATTTCTAGTTTGTCGATTTCAGGCTTCATTAAAAAAAAGAATCGAAATATTAAAAAACTAACATTTAGATTGTTGATAAAAAATTTAACTAATAAATCACATATTTTATTGTGGAACATTTTTTTTATTACGAACACTCTTTAGCAAGCTGATGGACTATGGCAAAGTATTGCACTCGCATCGCCCAGGGAGGTGTCGTGTCGTAGAAGGGCCAGGTGCTTCCTTTCAATTATCATTACATCTTGCAACTTTGCAGTCTAACTAATAACCGCGAAAACTGCTTCATTTCAGTCCAAGGTAGCGAGGACATTGAAGTGATAGAAAAGGATGGAATTGCATTCGTCACTTCCGGCCTGCTTTACTTGGATGTCAAGGATGACATTGATGGTGCTCTGTTCAATTCATCTTTTTCATACAAGTATTGCTCATATGCTTGCCCCCTCCATTTCAAATAACACAATTTAACTCTTACTTTTTAAGGCAAAATTTTCCTCTACGACTTCTCACAGCCGACGACTCCAGGAGCCAAATTGAAGGCTGTTGAGTTGCCAATCAAAGGAGACAACTTTGACAAGGCATGCACTTCTGTATTTTGTCGTTCCTTTTTTTATGGCCTCCCTATTATGATTTCTTTACCAATATCTCCTCTTTTTGCATATTAGCAATTCAGAGTGCAGAATAACATGGAAGGACCAAAGTTCATTATTTGAGGAGAACTTCCACCCCCACGGCTCTTCGCACTGGATGGTCAATGGAGTCATTCGCCTTTTTATCGTCAACCACGACAGCACTTTCAAGCATTCCATCGAGGTCGTCCATTCTATTCATCCCATCAATAAGTATTCTGATTTGAGATCTTTGATTACGACAGGAATGGCAAGACTCTCATCCACAAGAAGTCCATCAAGGGAGACGCCCTTGTGAGGTGGGAATCCTAAATTTGTTGGCTCAGGGAAATGGCGGAAAATTCAAACATTAATTATTTTGTTGCCAGACCAAACGACGTCGCGGCAGCCGGGCCGGACTCGTTCTTCTTCACGAACGATGGCGCTGCTCAGACACAACTGTCGAATTCTGCCGAGATTCTTCTTGGAATCCGTCTTGGGACCATCGGATATTACGATGGAAAGGTTTGTCATTTAAAACAGTGCAAAAGAAGAAAGAAAGAAAGAGAGAGAGAGAGAGAGAGAGAGCGAGAGAAAGGAAAAGAACATGGATAGAAAGGCAAGAGCGTGCGAGTGACAATGATATAATGAGAACAGGCATTCCATAATCTGCTGGACGGACTGGGCGGGTCGAATGGAATTGCATTCGACTCGAAGACATCCACTCTCTACGTCTCGATGATCCTCGACGAAACGATAAACGCGTATAAAGTTTCCAAGGTAGCAACTGCTTTCAAACTGTGACAAATCCCTTTTTCTTTTACATTCAGTTGCAAGGAGAAAAAAAAGAAACTTTTGAGGATCGCAAGTCACTGACTCTTCTTTCTTCAACGCAGCTTCATTCTGGCCCGGACAATATCTTCATCGACTCGGACGGCAGTCTTTACACGGGCGCACATCCTATCACGTATCTGGTCAGTGACAATCATTCAACTATGTAGTTTGTGCTTCCGAAGAGAGAGAGAGACCAAGGATTACAAGGTTAAACAGCTAAGTAAATATATCATTGATATCTCAGGCAGTGAAGCACATCAAAGAGTGCAGCAATCTCGAGTACTATGCGCCGTCCCAGGTATGAACTTGAACTTACCTGCTTGACAATATTCCAAATCCATTAGAAATTTTAGGTCCTACGACTAAAATATAACAAGCCGAATGAGCCGGCTGCCGTAACAGAGGTTAGCAATCTATTTTGGAGTAATAGTTGATTAAAAGAACGCCCGACTGAAAAAGCAAAATGAATAAATATGATCATAAAGTGTAATTTTTAATGCAGGTATACGCCAACGACGGAACGGAAGCTTCTGGTTCGTCGGCGGCCGTCCGCTACAAGAATCAGCTTCTGGTCGGCACGGTCTGCAGACAACTCGTGCACTGCGAGATTGCAGACCCAAGTGTTCTGTAATGACAAATGATGTAGAAGCAAGCAACCACTAAACATTCAAAAATGCTTAAAAAAAACTCTTCTTTGTGAAACTGTTCATTTTAACTAATTTTAATCAAATGTATAGGTATTCCTAATCACTGGATTTTTTTTACTCTCGTATATAGAAAACATTAAAGCTTTCAAGTATAAAAATTACCAAAAGCGATCATTTGTAATTTAATGGGATTGTCGAAAACTGCACAAAAATGTAGCTTACAATTACATATTTGTATCGCCTATTTGTTACTCGGGTTCTATTTGCACAGAAAAGTATTCGATCTTTTGTTTTTCTTTGAATGTTGGTTGTGGCATGTGCTTATGGTTACCTGTTACTTCCGTGTGCTGGCTAAAATAGAATGGCTTGCATGCTCACTCGTCCAAAAGTCCAAGGTATTCACCGTCGCTCTCTCGCACTCTCTTCGATCACACACTCCCTCTTCCTCTCTACATCTTTCTCTTTGCTTCCTCTCTCTAGAACATCAACACTATTTCTGCTTCTTTTACCTCCAACTGATCAATAGCATTCTCTGCATCTGTAGTTCACACTATTGTTTCTTCCATACATTTGTTCTTTTTACTCCTTCAACTTCAACAAATATGTATGTTTTTGAAAATTCATATTTAGAAATTCACCGTAACCAGACATTTCGAGCGGGACTTTATCTTTTTCCACCAAAGAGGAGTATAGATAAGCGGCTAGTAAAAGTGGTGTACTTTACATTGGAACACAAAACATACTGCCGGTTGTACTCCCTTCAGCCAATACCTGTTGTCTCACTTTCTCTGTCTCTCACACACTCTCATTCTCCATTTCTCACCCTCTCTCCCTCTCTCGTTATCTCTTTCCGACTGTTCGTACATCATTGGTATACGTGCTAGTTTGCTTAATAAAAGAAAAGCTCCTCTTCCATTCTCCTCATTTGTGTTGAACACATTGAGTGCTAATTTGCATTTCATGTCGTATTTTTATGAACTCATTGATTATTTACCCTCAGTGCCATAATCAGTGCATACTTTGATGGTTGTTCATTAGTTAGCAAGGCTTCATTAGCACAATGAAGACTTGGATCGTCGTGGCGCTCATGGGCGCCGTCTTTGCAGCTTTCCTACACGTCTAGTTAGTTGATTTCAAAGCATCGTTCAAGTGTGCGAGAGGAAGAATTACCAACTGAATCGTCTGTTTTTTGAGCACTGGCTTGGACTACGGAAAATGGATTCACTCTCATCGACCAGGCGTTTGCCGCGTTGTTGAGGGACCAAGTCAGAAATTGCCCTTTATCCATGTAGAAGAGTTGATTTCATTAGATAGGCATGGTTTTCACTGTTTAAAGACTATAATTCCTTGTTGTAAGGACACGGCAGCGAGGGCTTGACAGTTGTGGAAGAAGAGGGCATTGCATTCATCTCTTCCGGCGTGCAGTTCATGGGAACCATGTGGGTCGGTGACTATGGTTAGGCTTCTTCACTCTCCACAGAGGCAGCTTGTCTTCAATCCACATCTCCTCAGGTAGAATCTTCCTGTACAACTTCTCTCAGCCGATAAGCGACCACAGCTCACCCCTCAGGGCTATTGAGCTGCCTTTCGTTGGCAAGAACTTCCATCGGGTTAGGATTTATTAAATTAATTTTTTTCATTAATCTCTTTTTCGTGTCCAATCATTTGCTCGCAGTTTCGTTGTCTATTTTCCTTTCCCCTCTCTATGTCTCCCATTTACTATTTACCAATAAGATATGCTCAGGCAAACTTTCATCCCCACGGAATATCTCACTGGGTGGTGAACGGTGTGATTCGACTCTTTGTCATTAATCATGACAACGCTTTCAAGCACTCTGTCGAGGTTTGGATCTGTTTTGCTCTCTTTTCTTATAGGAAATGATTTACTCATATTTATTCCCTGTTATATTGAAATGAACGTTTTCATTCTTATGGTTAACAGGTTTTCGACTACGACAAAAAGGCCAAGGCCCTGGTTCATGTGAAATCGGTCAAAGGAGACGCGCTTATCAGGTACTTTTTGGAAATATTGACAGGCGTTGAAAGAGGTGCTGCTTGAGGTAATACGCATACTTTGTGTCCAGGCCAAACGACATCACGGCCACCGGACGGAACTCCTTCATCTGGTCCAACGATGGCGCCGCGCAAACCATGGCCGCGAACTTCGTTGAGATCCTTTTGAGTCGCCATGTCGGAAGCATTGGATATTACGACGGCAGGGTTGTTCAATTTGAAATTACTCTAAAAGGAAGAAGTCAAACGGAGAGAGTACACACATATAACAGCGAAAGAATGGAATATAACCTGTTGAAAATAAAAATAAAAATTAGAGATCTCTTGATAGGAAACTCGCGTGCTGCTCGATGGTCTCCCTGGCCCGAATGGAATTCTCTACGATGATTCGAGAAAAGTTCTCTACGTGTCGATGACGATTGCCGAGCGAATCGACGTCTTCAGAATAACAGAAGCGGAGCTGACGCTGCTGTCGCAGACTGCCGTGCACACCGTCCCTGACAATCTCTTGTTCGGCAGCGACGGCGCCGTCTACGCCGGCGCCCATCCCATCATGCATCTCGTCAGTTTTCAGACATTCAATTCAAAAGTTGTTTCAGTATTTGCAACAAAATTATGAATAAAAATCTAAATGAAAAATGGAATATAAAATTCGCATGTCTCTTGCTATTAGTGAATCATATAAAATTGATCACTTATAGTTATATTAATTTCTCTCAGGCAGCCGCTCATATGTCAGATTGCTCTAACATGAAGATGTTTGCGCCGTCGCAGGTTTGTGATTACTACAAATTATGCAAATATGTGCATATGTACATACATATGCATTTTTGAATGGTTTCTCAAACCAAATTTTTTAATTTGAATATATTTATGGACTTATACTACAGGTACTTCGATTGAAATACGAAGATCCTGCAAGGCGGCCCGTCATCACAGAGGTTGTTATACCCTTTTCTTCTCTTTTCGTATTGTCATAGATTACTAAAGCAAGAGTTTAGATTTACGCGAATGACGGCTCCGAGGTCTCAGCTTCCTCGGTAGCCGCACTCTTCCAGAATCAACTTCTCATTGGCTCCGTCTGTCGGCAGCTACTGCACTGCGAAATCGTTGACGAAACTGTCCTCTGAAATCCCTTTTTCATTTGACTGTTGCTCTCTCTCTCTCTCTTTCTTTCTCTCTCTCTCTCTCTCTCTATCGCTCTTTCTGGTGGCTCTATTATCTCTCTACATCTCTTTCGCTCAATGGCCATCTCACGTTCTTTTCCCCCTCAACCTCACTAGGACCGTCTCTCGCCAGTGTTCCCTCATTTGAATGCCAAAGAGATGCGTGCATTATGGAAGTCAAAGTTGAGCCTTTCATTTCTTCTAGTCTAACCTTATAACATTCGCAAGTCATTTTCGTTTTTGAAAGGAAAGTGAAAGAATTTATAAAGAATAGGGCATCCCTTTCCGCTATTTCAATGACCTCATTAGACCGTTCCTGTCTTCTAATCAAAGCAAATCACAAGGCATTCCAGAAAATGAGTTTCTGCTCACGGTTTTTATTTCGCATAAAGTGCACCTCAATTCCTGCTGCATGGATAAATAATTGCAAAATTAAGAACATGTAGGAACATTTGAGTTGCCTTTTTAAACCATGTGTTGGGTAGGGCGGATGTGATCCGAACTCTCTTGATAAATAACCCCATCACTAGTTGGGAATACTCGTGAGTGCAGCGATCGAGTGGACGGAGCCTGGAGGATGCGCCCTTCCGCATGCGAAGCGGAGGCAGGGGCGGCAGAGCGGAGCGAGGAGAGCGGCAGCCGCGCGGCGAGTGGGCGAGGAGAGGGCGAGCAGACACAGCGGGGGAGTGAACACGGCCACGTCGTTGATCCAGTAGTACTGCAGACATGTTCAGGCATTCATGCATGTACATACAGAGTGGCTCTAACGTGTGACAAGGCAGTCAAGATCCACTCGATGTCCCCTGCCCGCCACGCCATCGCCCACCACACTTGATGCCCGCATTTCGAGGCAAAGATGCTGCAGTCGAGGACGGCGAAGAGGACAAGGCGGAGCTGGTTACGGAAGATTTTGGATTGAGCAGATGGTTGAAGGCGCTGAACTTTTAAACGATGTTTAAAAGAACATTTAGCTATTTCATTTATGATCAAAGCATGCGAGTTTGAAGTTCTACGAATCTTGTTAAAATGTGCACATGTGAATGTGCCATGTACAAAAGAACAAAGTCATGTGAAATACTTTTGCGGAATGCTCGCACTCGTGAGAAGAGCATTAATTTTTTAATGAAATGAGTCATCTTCGATAACCATATTCTTGAAATAACGCTGAAGTCGGAAGATAGTCCCGGCGGAGAGGATCATTGCAACAAGAAGATAACTCATCGACAGAGCACCATGAATCAGTCGTCCAAGCTAAAGAAACATATTTCGTCTATAGATGAAGAAGAAATATGTATGTACATACATATGTATGCATGTACATACATATATCATTAATTATTAGCTGACCATGAGAAAGCTGTTGCTGAATCCGAATCCTTCCACGCTCGTCTTCCCGTCGCTGCTCCCCTGGGTCCAGACCAACTCAGCCTAAGGCAATTCATCAGTCTTTAGAAAGTTTCCAGTTCATTAGTCACATTCAAATAAACCTTGAGGAAGTATAAATGCCACAGGCAAGGCAGCAAAAGTTGTAGAGTCACAATTATTGTCACGTATCTTTTTTTAATCATCTGAACAAGGAATATCAATCCCACCTTACAGAATGGCCAATGAGAAAGGAAAAATGAGATAGAACGCAAGATGAGTTTATCGTTCGAAATAGTCCGAACACTTACCGACTCCTGTTCATGAAGTCGAGATGCAAGTGCGAATCGACTTGCAGCAATGATAAGGACTCCAAGGGACATGACACCGCTGGCTATTCCACTGAGGATCTGATCAGAACATCCTCCATTAGGATCTGTATGAAGGACCTTCATTTCAATCACATTTTAGTTTGGCTCTTTACGAATTTTTAAGAATGTGAGGATTAATTTCCCAAATTTGAGTTGTCTAGTTGTCTTCCTCGAAATAGCAAGCTATCAATTCCAACTGACTCCGACAGTTATTACAATCAACCGAAAGAACCAACGTGGCAAAGGAAGAGGACCCATTCATAGCCTCGTCCAAGTCGAAGATTGTAGTAGAGCCGTAAGAGGGCCATCGATATTGGGCTTAGTATCGCGAATATTCCTAAATTGACTAACGATCAATCGACGACGAATGTTAAACCATTTATGAAATCTCGAACCTCCAACTACAAATGTGACGTAGAAGATGTTTTTGAGAGCTTTATCGTTGGTGGTTACGATGGCCAAGAGAATGAATCCGTAATAAATGCAAAGGAGTGGTTCGACATTCCAAAGTATATCATTGAAGGATTGGATGAAGGTGGCGTTCTTCATTCTCGCAGCTATCAAATGCTCATACTTAATTTGGATTTATTTCAAATCTGAAATAAATGTTTTTAAAAATTGTAGTATAAATAAAATCAACAGTGTTCACGCCCTTGCTACTAAGACTCGTTAGCACTATTGAGATAGAAGGGAGAAAAAAAAATTGGAAAGAGGAAATGACATGAACAAAGATTAAAAGTGTTGTCCTTTTTTTATTACTTCTAAAGGGTAAGCAAATGGGCATTTAGAAGAGCTCAGTAAACGACCGCCGTGGAGGGAATGCAAATATGAACTTGTTTGTCTGACTAGCAGATTGCTATGTACCTTTATCGAAAAAGTATAGTTCAGTCAAAGTGCACTTAGCAACAAAAAAACAAAAGATAATAAGATAAACAGAGGATATTAGTTAGAGGTCTGGCTAGAATAAAGTGTGAAGTGCTGTCCTCTCTTAATAAGTTAAGAATGCTCTCGGATGAAGTTTCGCTGCAGAATTTCCTGTTCATCACGTGGGTGTTCCTTTGTACCTATTCTACGCCTTCCGCCTTTTCCCAGGATGTGAACACCTCGATAGCTTCGACGCAACATGCCCTATCACATGCTAAAGTTGCAAGAATGAATTGGGTTCGAGAGACACATTATGGACCCCTTTCTTTTGCGATTCAACCATAAATCCTTCAAGCACATTGAATTTATTATGTAAGTACATACACGCTAACAAAATAAAATCTTGTTCTTCAGCGTCTGCAGACCTAAGTATGTAAGCAACAAGCATTATTTTTAAGCTGAAAACTGTAGCAGTCGCTAATCATCTTATTGTTTTGTTTCTACTTAAACAGAAGTTTCTCTTCAAGTCATTGCTCTACTTGATAGAGCATGGTCATCTCTTCGAAGTTGCAAATACTGATCTTTTACCTGGAGAAGGGATTTTTCAAGGTCAATTTGCCTTAGCTTTCATTTGACACTTGATTCCCTTTCTTTGAAACGTGTAACAAAAAGTTATATCCTATGTGAGAATCTTTGAGAAATTGTTATTTTTCCATCGTTTCATGACATTCGAATGCAAAGTCGGATTCATATTGTTTTACATATAAGCTAAGGGGAAGGTAGAAAAATCTCCCGATGTCTCTAAAACAGATTCTGCATATCAATCTCTGTTCTAATTTTCATTTGCATTAACTTAATCGCAAGCTTCTAAAATTGTAAAATGACATGCATCTCCTCATGTCGTTGGTGCGTATAATACAACATTTTATGTCATATGAGCACAGTTATTTCCCAGCGTCCCACGAGTTCTCCAAATTTAGCCTCGACTCGCGATCACGCGACAATATTGGTAAACATTCACAAAAGGCTCGCTAGCGGGAAGCTCCCGAATATCGTGATTCGTGCCCAGAATAGGACCAAGAATTGGGACATGAAACGAAGACTAGACTTTACAACAAAGAATGTCTATTCGAAGGATGGTTTTATGAAAAAAATGAGGCTAGAACATATTAAAAAATATGATATAAAAGTAGTGCACGGTTTTGGGACATCAGTACAAATGAATGAACGCTTATTTGAGACTTATTTTACAATTGAACCATTTACTTTCAAAAAAGTATTTTTAAAATAAAAATAATTGAGATGGCTGCTGATTTTGTGCGTGGATGCTACTACGAAAGCTGGGCTGTGTATCGACCGGCCCCATACACGCTCACTTCTGCCAATGTATCCTTCGTTTTTCAACGTCTTTTTACACACTTTCAAACATATAAACTTTTAATTGGAAATGCAATGTTTCTTTGTTCTCCCTTTATTACGCTCCGTTCAGATCCCAGTGAACCTGTGCACTCACATCTTCTATGCATTCGCCGCAATCAATGCGACGAATTTTGGAGCCCAGTTAGAAATCAGAAATAAGCTTTGATATAAAAACGTAGAATATCTTTTTCGTTTAGATCCTTCGACTCCTTCGCCGACATCGACAAGGGCGGCTTCGCTGGTTTAAATGAGTTGAAGCAAGCTCAGCCTGGCCTTAAGACGATTCTCTCCATTGGCGGAGCAACGCTATCCTGGGCATTCACGGTGCATTTGAATCCCTGTGAATAAAAATATATAACTTAATTTAATAATATTTCTCAGCCACTCATCGCTTCGGATACGGCAGTCAGCAACTTTGTGCAGACAGCGTGGACAATGGCAGAGGAAAACGGATTTGATGGAATTGACATTGACTGGGAATATCCGAACAGCGCGCAAGCTGCAGACTTTGTCAAGTTCATTCAGGTCGACATTTCATTGTTCAAAACAATTTCCTAAAGAATAACATGCAGACTTTTATAAGTTCCTAAAATATATGCAGACATATATATGTACATATATACATACATACAAACATATGTACATATGTATGTATGTACATAGTATGCAAATGCAGAAATTAAAAGCTGCGTCGAACGGCAAGCTCGTGACTCTGGCTGTGCCGGCCGGCTCTTCTTGGACTGCTGGCTACAATGCGGCAGCTCTTGCAAAGTATTAATTTTATTAGTTGATTTAAAACAGGTTTTAAAAGTATTATATGACTAGGTCGGCTGACTTCTTCAATGTGATGACCTACGACTTCTACGGGGGCTGGAGCACCGCCATCGGCAATCAAGCATCCTTTCCAGAGACGGTGCAACTTTCTCTTTTTCATTTGTCTGTTGTTAAGCGGGCCAAAAACTCAGCCTTGAATTTTATTGACTTTTGGCTGACCGAAGTAAGAGAATGCATGTAATTTAGATTTCAATGCTCGGGAAAATTAAAATAGATTGTAGTTGACTTTCATTGCACACACTTTATTCCATTTAATTAAAGGTACAAGCGATGGAAATGTGGCAGAAGATGGGCGTGCCCGCCGAGAAGCTTCTGCTGGGAATTCCAGCGTACGGCAGAGGATGGATCGTCTCATCGGAGTCGCAGTGCCGTCAAGGTTTTCGGCTCGTTCAACGTTGCCTGTTTCTTATAGATTTAATTGTTTACATAGAAATATTTGAAAACAATATTTTTATTGAAGGAGGATCTTTCATCTCGGTGGCGCCTGCTCAGGCCGTCACTCAGGAACAAGGATACGCCGCATATTTTGAGGTTGACGAGTCCTTTTTTTATTTCGAAATATTTTAATCAATAAAACATCCTTTTCAATTTACTTTTTAAAACGCCCTGCTGTAGCTGGACAAGCAGCTGGGAAATGTGATCCAAGCAGAGGACGGACCATACAAAGTTGCCACGCTCTCGGGTAGCCAGCAAGGCTGCTACGGCTTCGACGACGCGGAATCTGTCGCCAAGAAGGTCTTGTCTATGAACATTTGATTGTGACAAATGCACTAGTGAGTGTGGCATTCGAAGGAAGAGAACGACGACTTTCTTACTGACTCTTAGATGGAAGTCGTTCGCTCGTCCGGCTACGGCGGCGCCTTCACGTGGACTCTCGACTTCGATGACATCGCTGCCGGCTATCCGCTCCATCAAGTCATCAAGGATTCACTTGCTGGAAACAATGGTGAGAGACTCCAACACGTGTTGAGATGCAGAACAAGCTATTGTAATAACCGTAGAAAACGTAATCGCGCTCTCAAAACTGAAAGTGTGAATGAAATATGTATCTTGTATTTATTCTCGATTTTGAAATATGCTTGCAGATTCTCCGGTGGTGAAGCCAACGACGACAACGAGTCGTCCAGTCAAATCAACGACTTCTGCAGGAGGGAAGACAACGCGAAACGGCAGCAGCAACCAATGCAGCGGTGGTTAGGACAGTTTACTTCTTCTTAGCCTGTTTCTTTGCATCTTACGCAAACGGAAAAAAAGATTGACTGACTCTTCCAGGTGCAATTCGGCGGAATGCCAAAGATGTCAAGAAGTACGACGAGTGCATTGGCGGTGCTTGGGTGACCAGAAGCAGCCCTCCAGGCACAACTTATGACGAGGCCAGCGGGACATTCGTCAGACTCAACAATTGAAGGCTGTCGCGGTGTGGATGATAATAGAATACGCTAGACTATGATGTGAGCTCTGTAGCTCTGTTGTGAATTGACTGTACAAATGTACATTTGCATGCGAGTTGTATACATCAAATATGTCTAACTAAATCTTCTCCTTGGAGGGTGGTTAGGGATGTGTATTTTCCACTTGTTGATATTGTTGGCACCGAAATCATTTTTCGATTCAATAAAAGTTGCAAGAATGGCGATTGTGCTGGAATGGTAAGTGTAAACCTTTATTGGCTTCAAAACAATAGTTTCACACGTCATTGTATTATGATTATAAATAGCAGAATGCAAAAATGGCACCGTTCGTTTTCCTACCTACTTATTCCGTGGCAGAATACACGTAGAAATCAAAGAAGGCCTTTGAATGACATGAACTGTGCAAGCAGCGGAGATCTTTACAAGAGGCTACGGAGTAAGCATCTCTATTTGGAAGGAGCAAAAAGTAGTCAAAATCGAGTAAGATCAATATGATCTCATGCAGCTAATTTTAAAATTCGTGCAGATTTAACTAAATGGTAATCGGCATGCAGTTCTAAAATTCAGTGAGTTTTAATATTAAAAGAAAATATGTTTTTAAATTAATTTCTTGATTATCAAGTGAACACGCGGTTTCGTAAATACTCTGCGAAATTTATGGACTCGTTGAAACAGTGACTCTCAGCATAGCTCATCCTTAAGCATGCAATTGATATTCAAAAAAAATAATATATTTGAACGCAGGCAGCATATGCAAACTTATATGACGGGTGAAAAATTGAGACGAAAATAAAAGAATGAGTATCAATCATTAAAACGTCGTAAGTACACACAAGGGAAGAAGCTAGGGAGGGACTGCTAGGCATGCCAGGTTCTTTTTCTCTTTGACGAGCACGAGAGGAGAGAAGAGGATGCATTGGGAGGAGACACTTCAGAGGAAATATTCCTGAAATTAACCATGCATCTTATTTTCTGAAAACTATCCATCCGTTCACTGTAATCTCTTCATGCTTTCTGTGTAGCTGGCTAACTCGTGTTCTGTTTAGTTATCATCACAGTTGCGGAATTATTGTGTATTATCGAGGAAAGCTTTCTGGATCAGAAGGTCTAGTTAACAAACCTAGAGTATTTAGTTTCTTATAAGTGATAGAGGTTACTGTACCCCGTTGAGCGAAATGCCTTTCCCGTCGGGAGCAGTGGCGATGATTGCGATGGAAGTAGCAGGCGGAGGGGAGATGGAGACCCTCTTGACTTCTTTCGGAACGAGGAGTTCACAGCCACTCGGAGGAGACTCGGCCAGGGTGCAGAGCGTGTTCATCGGGATGTGAGATGCAGTGCCCAGAGGAGCGTATGACTCATCTCGACTCAAGCAACGACGGCTTAATTATCAAACAAGATCATTATGACATACCAGGAAAATAATTCTAATGATATTTAGGAGAATATATACCTGTTTACGTTTAATAGTTTGCAGGATAAATAAGCTTACTTGTTATTCTTAAAGCTCGGTATCCTCGAATGGTTTGAAATGGCCGTTGTTGTTGCGCGGGCCCCAAAATATCTTAAAGAAGATGATATATGGACAATGTCAATACAGGAGCACATTTGTCTTGGACATATGCATGGATGTACCTGACATTCAAAAGACACGAGAGAATAACTGTTCTGACTGACTTGTAAGCATTCGCAGGCAGTACCACAGTCCAGAAGGTCTTCCGGTACCGTGAGCTCATCACGCAGTAGAGAACAAAATTGACCGAAGAGTTGAGCAACGATAGCAGATCAAGGATATCGCCAAGATAGAAATACAAATATCTGCAAATTTTTTTCTTTTCTAATGTTTGCAGCACGTGAGACACTTCATAAGGAAATTTGGGATAATTAATTTGAAAATCGTCTACGTACTTGTGAACATCAGCCGTGTAAATGGCGCAGAGAATTGATATGATTCCTTGAGGCAACTCGGTGATTAGGAAAACAACCAAGATAACTATCAACATCGCTGTTGTTCGGTCGGTTTTCGCTCTGAAAGATATCGAGTTGACTTCAATTTCAATTTCTTTATTGACCGATGTGGGCAAAGTATGTAGTAACATCATAATACTTGAGGAAATATAGTCTGGGCCAAGCAATATAAATTAGAAATTATTAAAAAGAAAAAATAATAATACAAGAGAGAAAAAGATGACAAAACAAAATGGGGGCATGAGATGTAACGATTAAGAGACATTTTGTTGTGTTACAACGTGGGTACAATATTTACGGAATAATGAAAGAGAATTCGAGGATACATACTTTTCTTGTAAAGAGTTCCAGAGACGGACAACACGATAAGAGAGGCATGAACGCCTTGATCGGAGGGAGCGGAGAGGGGGAAGTCCTAGCTTATAAGGATGACCACGAAGAGTGGAAGAGTATTGGGAGGGGAGAGAGAAAAAGCGAGTATGATCAATAGGCGTAAGTTTTCTAACGATCTTAAATGTAGTGACTAAATCCGTGACTCTCCTACGACATTCTAAGGGAATTAAGCCAAGGGAAACCAAACGTTCGTTATAAGGCATTGGACGGCCTATGCGCTTAAAAATCGAGCGGGTATAACTCCGTTGAACTTTCTCAAGCGAGGTAATAGAAAATGAAGAGGAGGGGTTCCAAACTTCTGAACAAGAATCTAATATTGGCAGAACATACACTTTGTACAATCGACATAGAATATGAATATTGCGTGTCTTAAAAGAAGAATGTATGCCGACCTAGCTGACGCTTTCCTAACAATTCCCTGAATATGCTCGTTGGTTGAGAGATCGGAGTCATATGTTATTCCTAAGTCTTTGAAAGATGAAACAATGGGTAGGGCTACATTTCGGAGAGAGTACAAAAATTCGGGCTGACGCCCAATTGGAAAGAACGACTGTCTTATCAAGAGAGATGGTGAGACCCCATTTGCTAGACCATTTATTTACTGAGTTAAGAGCAGATTGGAGGAGGTTTGGGTTATTAAACGTATACTGCTTAACATCATCTGCATAAATGGTGTAGTGACAGCCTGAGGGAATGCAATCAACGATATCATTAATATAAATAAGGAAAAGCAGAGGCCCAAGACAGGTACCTTGATTTACGCCGTTTCTTATGGGGTACGTATGTGAAAATTCATTATCTATGACAACCGATTGTGATCTATTGGCTAGAAAAGAATCAAAAAATCGGAGAAGGCTACCAGAAATGCCTATTCGAGCTAGCTTATACAGGAGATGCTGCCTGGGAACGGTGTCAAAGGCCTTACTGTAATCAATGAAAACAGTGCTAATATATTGACCGGCATCAAGAGAAGAGTGCCAGTCATTAAGCGTAGTAAGAAGGGCGGAAGAGACAGAGTGACGGGGTCGAAAACCGAATTGGAATGGGGATAGGATGGAGTGATCTTCTAGATAACTGAAAATCTTACGAGCAATAATGCGTTCCATTACTTTCGATAGAGAACACGTAAGAGATATTGGCCTATAATTAGAACACTCCTGACGGGATCCTTTCCTCTTATATACAGGGCGGATGAGAGCGTGCGACCAGATCTTGGGAATTCTACCATATAACATTATTCGGCTAAATAAGATTGTGATTGGGGTGCTAAGAGAGTTGGCTGCATTCTTGAGAAAAATATAAGGGACCTTATCAGGTGAAGTACAATTTCGGTTGGGGAGCTTACTGTGAGCACGATGAATAACATCAGAGCTAAACTCAATGTAATCAAGATTATGGCAGGTCTGGGTAGGGAAAGGGGGAGGAGGAGGAGGCGAGGTACAGAACGAAGTAGAACAACTTTGAAAATAGTCAGAAAAAGCGTTAGCCTTATCAAGGGACTAGTACAAATTCTAGAAGAAGTTTTGATTGGTCCAATGCGTGTATTCTCCTTAATACAACCGTTAGCATACCTATAAAGCAGTTTCATATTGGATTTGGATGAAATCTTATCTTCTAGTTTTCTCCTATGGTTGTATAAAGCTTTCTTGAGTTTACGATTGGCACGAATGAATGGGGAGAGGCCAAGGGATAGACGGGACTGATAAAGATGATCACAAGCACGGGCTAGCCGTTGAATACCGTATGGAAGCTGCGGGTGAGAAAGTGATACATTTCTCATTGGGATGAAATTTTCAATAGCAAAATGTACTTTTTCTAAAAAGGCAGTGTAAGCTAGATCGATGTCACAAGCTGACCCTAGCAAAAGTGTCCAATCAATCGATAACAAAAACGAATTTATCGCCGACCAGTCGGCCTTCCTGAAATCTAAAGCTGTGAAAGATGACGACGAGGGAGGAGAAGGAAAGGGAATAGAGAAAGTAACAATGGAGTGGTCTAGGGTAGGGAGAGGGGGAAGGACTTGACATTGGGTAACCAGTGAGTTATCAGTTGATAGGACCAAATCTAGGAGAGCTGTTTGTCGAGTAGGGGCTGGGACATGTTGAGTGAGAAAGTGGGTATCACAGAGAGAGAGCAACGATGAGGAGGTTGGGGAGAGAGCAAGAGTGCTAGCATAGGGAAGGGCGCTATACTCGTTCCAGTCAATATCAGGGCAATTAAAATCTCCAGCAATAATGTGATTGAAATTGTTCAACTCCAAAATAGACTCATGAATAGTATCTAAGCAGGCTGTGAAGTCATTAGTGGGGCAGGCCGGACTCTTATAAATGCAGTGAAGGATGATTGTTAGGGAATCGCAAGTAATGGCGGCAGAGACTAGTTGGCAGTACTTGCCGAAGCTTGTGGAAGCTACTAAATAAGACGGGTATCTAGACTCAATGAGAAGACACACACCACCACCATAGTTATCGCATATTCTATCGGAACGAAAAACATTAAAATGTCCGTTAAGAGAGAGCATAGTGTCAGAGACAGAGTCGGGGGTAGCCCAGGTTTCGGTAAGGAAGAAGATGTCAATCTTGTTCTGAGAGCAAAAATATTCAAGGAGTGGGAACTTTCTTCCGATAGATCTAATATTTATAAGCGAACATTAGAGGGGAGGGGGGTTTGAACCAGAAATGGAGCTGAAGGAGGGCGATTCTAAGTTATTAGCTACCTAATGGGAAGAGACGGGGGCGGAATGAGAGAGTGGCTGACTCATTGACGGCGAGAGAGCGGCCGGCGGTGTCAGCTCGACCATCGACTGGTCGGCCGGAGAGCCGTCGATCGTCTCGAGCCGGAACGCCTTGACTCGCTCGTGCTGCCCGTGACCGTCGTGCCTCCGCTTGCTCGCGGAGCTGCTGCCTCTGCTTCTGCCGCCACCAGGACGACGCGTCGTAGATCGGCCGCGTTGGATGAGGGAGGAGGCGGTGCGGTGCCTCCTGCTGCTGTCTCTTCTCCAGGGCGGCTCGGCTGCGTGGCGGCAACTCTCTCGGGTTACGGAGGCGGTGGATGCGTAGATCACGCACCACGTACTCGAGGCGGCCCGCTTCGGCATTGCGGCGGCCGCACTGGCGTCGGAGGTCCGCGTCGTACTCCAACTGCTGCTTGGTGTAGTCCGGCCTGGCGTAGATATGTGGAGAGTTGGAGAGAGCGGGCAGGCAGCGAGAGTCCTTGACGTGGGTGAGGAAGTGGTCGCGAGTCGGTTGATCAGCGAATTGTATCTTCAGGGGTCTCGGCCGTGAGGAGTTAGGGTTGCGAGTGGGGGGATGGCGATGGCAGGTAACGCCAGAGAGAGAGCAGCCATCATCAGTGATGAGTGGTCGAAGGGAGGGGTCACTGGCGCCTCGAATGACGGAGATGAGGAAGGCGGTGTCTTGCTCAGCAGTCTCTTGTTCACTCGTCTTCTCTTCTAAGCCGACGATGAATGCACGAGTAGCTTTCTCCAGAATGAGAGGCTGGGACTCGAGCGTGCGTGCGACAGCAGAGGAGACAGCGGCGTAGGTGAGGGGGCCACTGGGAGACGACTGGGCCGGGGAGACGATGTTGAGTAGTGTGTCAGTGAAGCGGTCGAACGCTTCAGTCAGCTTGGCCAGGATAAGGGCGTTCTGGTCGACGAGGGTGGCACGGAGAGAGTCGATCTTCCGATCGAGGTGGACGAGAAGGGACTCCGAGACCCTCTCCACGATGGTAGAGACAAGTTCAGAGTTGCCATTGTGGATTGAGGAAGACGGTGGAGGGGATCTTTTACGGCCCATTAGGTAAGAGAGGCGAACAGAGAGCAGCCGTCTCTCACGTGATCAGGGACTACGTGTGATCAGGGACTACGTGTAATCAGGGACTACGTGTGATCAGGGACTACGTGTGATCAGGGACTACGTGTGATCAGGGACTACGTGTGATCAGGGACTACGTGTGATCAGGGACTACGTGTGATATATCGAGTTGACTTCGTCAAAATTGTGCGTCGAGTTACATGCGTTTTGAAAATGATGAACTGGATGAACATACTTTTTGCTGATGGAATGAGCATTTGAAGAGGCGTTCGTGAGCTTTCTTCTTTTAGTTTCTGCTTCGCGTAACCTTTGCATTAGACCAAGAGACAGCACAAACAGGAGAATGCAAGGAATCACCTGAACATTAAAGAGGAATTTCAGAGGCGTAAAGAAGGCGCGTATTGAAAAACATGATAAGAAATTGGTGATACAAACCTTAAATAGAATACCGATCATCCAAATATTCAGCTTGAAGAAGCGACAGTTGTTCGCAGTCGCAAACTTCGACACCTCAAATTGGGCCTTTGATTTAGAGTATTATTGGAGAAAAACTTCTAATAAATATAAAGCTTGAAAACTCGGGCTGACATGAAACGTGTATATTCTCTCCGTGTAGTTCGCCGGGTAGAGACCGGCGCATTGTGGTGCGGGATGCCACATCTCATGGCCATATCTGGAACAATCAATATTATGACATTGAAAGAGAGAAGAAATATAAAGAAACAAATATTTCATAAATAAGATTTATCCATAAATTGTCTTTGCTTTGTATTGTCTTTGCTCGTCTGACTCGGCAATGTCGTGGACGAAAGTGTTGGGTGCGCAGGCGATGAAGACTGCGGCGTAGACAAGCAGACAGATCTTCCAAGCGAACTCCGGCCGCTGCCAGCGACTGCAATCCAACTTTCGCTTATATCATAAATCTTTTATTTAAGAGTGCAGGAGATGATCTTTCAAGCAAAGAAGAAGTACATATTGTTGATGCAGTGGCACCTGTTGAGCCGTGCGACCCTGAGAGTCATCCTTCTAATGAAGGCCATGGCTACCGCCAGCCAGAGGGACGTTGTGTGGAGGGTGATGGACAGGACGACGTGCCACAACAGGAATTGCATCCAGCCGTGCGTGTACGTCGGCGAACTGCAATTATGATAAAATTCATTAAAAATATGTAAACTCGGTGAAGAATTCGTCTCTGTCAACTGATGATGACCTTCTTGTCTTTCTTACTTCGTTTCCAGTGTACTTTTTAAAAATATACTCTTGAGCTACAAATCAACTTTATCAATTCCACTAATGACAAATTTTATATCTGTTTTCCTACGTCACCCGAATCCAGCCAGCATTTTCCCATCCAGCAGAAAGAACCTGAGACTCAAAAGCACGATAATCGGAGAAGATATCAGGAAAATACGTCAGAGGCCAACTCGATGTCACATGCTCCCTGCCGATTCTTCCTCTTCCACTCTTGCTATCTTTTGTTCTGCACCTCCCATTCGTCTCTCTCTCGATCTCTTTATCGCTCGCTCGGTCTCTTTCGCACACGCGCGGTCTCTCTCTCTCTCTCTCTCTCTCTCTCTCTCGCTCTCTCTCGCTCTCTCTCTCTCTCTTTCTCAATCTCTCTTTGATCCCTCCACTTCCCATTTCTCCTATATCAGTTCGTGGAAGATACCCTGCCGTTCTCTCCTTGCAGATGCGGGCAGATTGATAAATAGTCCAGCTGCCTCCCGTGGGATTCCTCTTTCCTTTTGCATCGTCAAACTCAACTGCGACAGAAATATTTAGGCAAAAAAAGCTCGAAGCGAAGCTCCGCTAGTCAGCACTCTCGAATGGGCCATTTGTGTGCATATTTATTGATCTTTAAAGGACAGTTGAATTTGGCTACTTCCATTCACAATGAAAGACTAGAAGTTCGTGTTTTCTATCTGGTTTTGCCTGCAATAATCCCTTTATGAATCTTTTCCCCCAACTCATGTCTTGCAAATGTAATAAATATCTCCCTGTCTCCATCAACCGCCTACGCTGCGTGATTTATGTATTCTTCGACTCTTCATAAGCTGGGCGGATGAAGGAGTTCTCAGCGAATTCATCACCAACGGCGTCATCTTTTGAGGAGAAGCTATTGCAGCGGTTGGTTTATAAAAAATGTTTAAAATGTCCCGAGGGCGGTTTGTCGTCCAGGAAAAAAATTCTTTTGAGACTGATTTATTCGAGTTGTGGTAGAAGTTGCGAGAATTCTAAGGCACCCCTGGCCGGGCAGCCACTTCCACGCGGAGCATGGCCGACACATTTTATGCTTTATCCCCCTTTAATCTTCTTTAATCTGCCTTAGGCAAAGGGCTCGGCGCCGAGGAGAAAAGAAAAAAAAGCGCGTCGTTCTATGGCAAGCGGACTGATGAAGAAGGCCGCGTAACAAGGCGGTTTGGTGAGCTCTCTCTTGTTTCAGAGAAAGCAGGAAAAGTAGAGGGCAGAAGAGAGAGAGAATGGAAAAGGGAGGAAAAGACAGAAAAAGGAAAACAGAGAGAGAGAGATAGATTGATGCAATCTCGACACATAATAAAGATTTTAAAAAAATGGGTGAGTCTCACATCCTTAATTCCGATTGCTCGTAGATGTTCTTTTAATTCAGACCATTTCTCCCCTGCTTCTTTCTTTCTCTGCATATCCAATGTCTGTGATCTCTCTGCCCTCAGCCCATTCTGGTGTGACAATCTAACCAAGTGTGCCGACGCCGAATGACAAAGTGCAGAATGTATATGAGGTAGCTGGCCATTGTGCCCACGTCGCAAACGGCAACCTACATACAAAAAGTGGTCGTGAGAAATCTCTGGCAATTCAGATTTTGTCAGCGTTTTAGAAGATTGCGTGATTGCATTGTCATAGCAGACTACGGTAGAATGGCATAACTCACTAGAATGGAATGGACTGACCGCCGTAAGGAGACAATTCACGGCCGAGGCTCGCATTGCCGGCCGAGAGAGCACTGCGATGTGAACTGCATTCGTCAGCAGGCCGAACACGCACAGGACGATGCACACCACTCCGTGCACAGGGGCATACAATCTGGAGAGAGAAGGAGCGAGAGAGAGAGAGAGTGAAGAAGAGAGAGAGAGAGAGTGAAGAAGAGAGAGAGAGAGAGAGAGAGAGAGAGAGTGAAGAAGAGAGAGAGAGTGAAGAAGAGAGAGAGAGAGAGAGAGTGAAGAAGAGAGAGAGAGAGAGTGAAGAAGAGAGAGAGAGTGAATAAGAGAGAGAGAGAGAGAGTGAAGAAGAGAGAGAGAGTGAAGAAGAGAGAGAGAGAGAGAGTGAAGAAGAGAGAGAGAGAGAGAGTGAAGAAGAGAGAGAGTGAGATTGATAGAGAGAGAGAACAGAAGAGGAAGAAAGTTTCGAAAAAAAAGTTTTAAAATACTCTTAATAAACCTCTTTAAAATAAAGGTGCTTAAAAAGAGATAGGGCTGACTGTTGAAAGAGATGGAGGCGGTCGAGCAGCTGCTGGGTTGCATTGTCACGCGGGTCGAAGAGAACCGCGTCATTCGGACACTCCATTTCAGGGACTCTGCAAGAGGCTCATTCTAAAGAATCTCACAAAGAGGGACAATCTCCGCCCAATCAGAAGATGATAATAGAAAGAAGAGACGAGCAATCAGAAAGGAAAAGCCATGAATCATCTCAATAACTCTCTGTGCTTATCAAGCAGATCCGCTTTCTCCTCTCGTCTTAATCGCATCATGCTCTTGCGTTCTAGATGACGACTAAGTGTTGTTCCATCCCTCCCCTCTCTTATCTCATGGCAGATACGATACTTCTGTTTTCTGCCCCTCCATACAAGGCATATTAAGAGGATTAGCTAAACATCAAATTTCTATATAAATCATGACTTCGAAATATCATATTGCGCCGAGTCAAAACAGCAACCTCAAGCAGAAATCCTACATCACTCATAATGATAGAAGACCATATCAAATTCCAGAAAACCACTTCGTCATGTTATTGCAAATTTTGAATTCCACTTCTACCCCGCCTCGTAATCAACAAAACCGAAAAATGTTTAATAGTGTATTTAAAAAAATACAAAACATAATATTCAAGTCTGCATTTTGTTCTAGCCTGAGAAAGAGAAAGACCAAAGAAAGATGAATAATTGTTTAAAAAATACAAAACATAATATTCAAGTCTGTATTTTGTTCTTGCCTGAGAAAGAGTAAGACCAATGAAAGATGAATAACCATTTTAGCACTCGTTGTTTCCATTTGATCTTATTTTTCTCAGAATGAATGTAAAACATCCCAACTTTGTTTGCTCGTGTGACTCCGATTTGTTTCTTTTCGTGACAAAGCAGGATAAAGCGATCGAGATTGCGAAAATAGAGAATGCACCTGGGCCTTTGAAATAGTCAGACAAGATGTATAAAAATAAGAGATAGAGATGTTTTCTGACCTCTTCTGTTGCTGTTTCTCCTTCGTGCGTTGCACTCTGAACAGAAGAGAGAAGAACAGGAGAACAGTTGTTGAAGAGGACGAAGAGGGCAGAAAGTGGAAGAGCCCGGAATTCTCTTAATTCTCTTAATGCTCGCCCATCACTTTCTTCTTCTGTCACAATGAGTCCTGCGTTGACTTTTCATTCATTCTTCCTTGAAATACGTTGATGCATTGCTGGCAAAATTAGAAGACACCAGCACAATTTCACGTGTTTCGGCCCTGAATATTTGGTAGGAACATTTCTTAATATTTCAAGAATTGCACGCATAGAACTGCGCGAATGATGAAGAGGAAACGGTTGAAAACAAGAACATTCATTATTTGGTGAGATTCAATGACAAATCTCCTCAAAATGTGATCTCTAAGATACGCTTGGATGCATTTATATGTACATTTCTTGTATCAATGATAATGCGCGTGAAGATTACATTTGAAGCATATATATGTATCTATTGGTAATTTACAAAAGAATGTAGAATGTCAGTTTTTGTTTATTCAAATTGCATGACTAAAGTAGAACAGCTGTAATTTTTTTAAAGAAAACATGACAGATGTTAACATAATACATCATCTGCATATATAAAATGACTCATCGTGGTATAAAGAAAACGGAAATGTTGATGGGAGAAACCGTTGGTGTGGAGAAGAAAGGATCTCCCACAACTGCCTATTTTTATTTGGCTGTTTTCTAAACTTTAAGTTGGTGCTTCCAGAGAAGTATAGCTGAAGAACATCATGACAGAGGCCCTCGAAGGTAAAGACAGAGATCGACCGAGGGACGCGGGAAAGAGAGAACGAGAGACAGAGAGACAGAGAGAAGAAAGTGGGCGGAAGTTGAATGAGAATGAGGTGCCAGATGATGGCGGAATGCTACATAGACATTGGAAGGGTGGGAGGAGGTCAGAATGAAGCATTCATGACAGTTTCGAGCATGGAAGGGAAGGGGCGAGATGGATGAAACAAGGCAGGGACGAGAAAAGGGAGATGAGGAGGAGTGGGCAGGGAGGACGAAGCCATGACAAGAGGGAAGGGTACCAAGGGGTCACTTGTATGAACAATGGCCATGCATATGTACATATGTACATACATACATATATTTATGGCCCAGCGAGAGATTTCTGATAAACAACGAAACGACGCGAACTTTGTGTCGAAGACTGGCCGAAAATGACACAAGAGATTATAACAGAGTATCAAAGAAAAAGGCATATATACACTATCTGGCAAGCTCATCTAACTGCCTGACTCTCTTACTTCATGCAGTCTTTTAACCAGTCGCTCTCTCAGTCTGGCTAGTGCGAACGTGAAAACGGTTGAGTAGCTTGAAGGAGCTGTGCGAACACCCCGGACATCTCCCGAGGGAGTGCCACGGCAAAAAAAAATGAGGAAGTGTCTTCCATTCTCTCTTACTTTATTTCTCCCCTCTCATTTTCTCCTTTTCTCATGCTCCCTCTCCATCTCTATTTCGTAAAATTTCATTCTCTCTCTCTCTCTCTGCAAAGAGAAGCTCCAGGAGGTGGACAAGAACGATGAATGACTAAAGGAGGCAGGACGTCTTTTTGGAATCAGAGAAAGACGGTTGGGGACATTTGAGGAGTTCTTTTTAGATAACAGAGAGGATGACACCGCATTCGACTAATTGCACGGACAGACTGTGAAAATGGTGAGAGGCGAACATGCGAAGGAGAGAGCCAGAGCAAAAAAAGAAAGTAGCGAGAGGGAATAAAAATGAGGAAGTAAGAGAGACAGAGAGAGAGAGAGAGAGAAAGAGAAAGAGAAAGAGAGAGAGAGAGAGAAATTCCCCCGCTTCTTCCTTGTCTCATTCAGCATGCTTTTCAGCAGACAAATCTCTGCAAGCCCTTTTCCATCAGCGCTGAGAGAAGATTGGCGATCTCCGAGAGCATCGAAAAGTAATGTGAGATTCAAAAGACGCGAGTGGCCGGTGAACGACGATGACGATTTGGTTGTAGAAGATGAAGAAGATGACGATGCTTCGCACTCTCTTCAGTTTTCCTTTCTCGCGTACGCCCTTTTCATTCATGCACTCATTAAACCGTATGAAGCTGCGAATAATGAACATTTATAGGACAAGAAGTGAAAAGTAATATAAATAAATCTCTTCACGTACGCTTATGATCTCGTAATGATAAGTAAAAAAAGTAGGCCGCTCAAATTGATAGAAGAATTGCATAAAAAGAATAAAAATGAAACAAGGAAGTGAAAGATGATCGGTCTGTTGTTGAAAGGGTATCCAATCAAACTGGCACTTCCTGAACTTCCTCACAATCGTGAGAATGGAAAGAGAAGATCCCGGGAGAATAGGGAAATGGGAAAGGGGGGTTGAGGTAAGAAGAAATGAGCAGGTGACACCACGTGTCCGGCCGAGTTTACACGTAAAGGCACATGCCGCACAAAGAGCCAGTAGAACCACTCCTTGCAAGAATCCGCAGGTGGATAGACGTGCACAGGAGAGAGAGAGGAGAAAACGTCATTGAGAGGGAGGGAGAGAAGAAAGAGAGAGAGAGAAGAGGAGACAGAGAGATAGAGAGAAGAGAGTCATTATACACTATGCTATGAATAATTCCAGCTCATTATTTAGCAAAGTTTGAAAGGAACACCCAAAGTACACACAGCTATTTGTGCAGAATAATGACAACCTTTTCATAAACATTTCGCACTCTTTCACACTGCCGCTGACGCCATTTCTTTCTTTTCTTTTCTTTTCTTTTCTTTCTTCTTTCGCACGCTAAGTTCACGCGTCGACGCAATACTTCACGCTTGTTTTCTTCTTTTTTTTCCTCTATATCTTGGAAATGCACTTTCGTTGGGAAAAACCCGTAATTAGGACCATCGCCACTTCTCACACTACTGTTCTTGTCGCGACTCGAGTTTTTGCATTAGGTAAGCACGACGTTTAGAAATTATGTACACATGAATTATCACGAAAAAAGATGAACAGGCGTGCTTGAAGACAGACAACAAAAAAGAGTAAAAACGAGAGAGAAAGAAAGAGAGAGAGAGAGAGAGAGAGAGAGAGAGAGAGAGGAAACAGAAAAGTCTGGGAGATGCTTTACGGCATTCTACAATCATTAGCCACTGCGAGAGAAAAAAAAGGATCGCATACACAGAGAGAACGGAAGCAGCCTTTAGTTCAGATTGTTATTGATGTAATATCGAGAGAGAGAGAGAGAGAGAGAAAGAAAGAGAGAGGGAGAGAAAGAGAGAGAGAGAGAGAGAGAGAAACAGCTGGGAATCGTTTGCCATCGCTTTATGTATTCTAGTTTACAGGACTGTCTTAGTAATAGAACTCTAAAGCAGAGATAAATGTCAGATCAAGAGCGTGATATGCATACATTTTGAGTATTCATGGGAACGAGAGACACATTTACAACACAAACGGTACAAATGTTAGCATTTATAAACAGTTTAAGGTACAGATGAACAGCCCGAGCCAGTTGTCATCTTGCATACAGACAACAGCAGAAAAGGAAGCGGGAGCGGGAGGAAATCTAACCTTCTTCTACATAGTATATAACACATCTCTTTCTAATCTGCGAGCGTGAAAGATTATCCGTTACATTCTCCTTAAAAGTGCAGGAAGGAAGGAAACGCAATCATTCACTAATGAACATTGTTGATCTTTTCTCTCATAAACAACTTCTGACCCACTTTTTGAAGAAGAAGATTTGATAAGACGGAGATGAAAGAGGAGACGGGAAGAACAGCTTTTGGTGTCTGTAATATAATACGAATGCACTAGAAGAAAGTGATGAATTGTGTTAAGAGTGGACAAGGAAGAGTGGATTATCATGTTTGTAGCGTTCTCCTGCACGGTTCTTCGTGTTGATCCCCTGTCAACAGAGGCTCAGAGTGATAGATTAGACTCGGCACAAGGCGCTTTCCTCTCTTCTCCAACTTTCCCTGAGGCAATTCGGAACGCTGTTTCGATGATGTTTCATTGCCTCGTGACCCGCAATATGAAAACAGAGTGGAATATCTCCTTACGATGTCGTAATCGCTACTGTTTACTACCGTTTTTATCTTCTGTAATCGCTCCTGGAATCTCCTGTTTTTTTTATAAAGCAATTGTATTAATGAAGATGTACGTGATTTTCTGTTGCTTCCGCGTTCATAATAATTTCGTATAAATGCGTAGCCTAGACGTAATTTTTAGTATACATACAAGATACGCAGAAGATGATAACAGAATATACATTCAAAGATACTTCCAAAGGCATTACTCGTTCAGCTAGAAAACAATGGGTGAAATTCAAAAAATGAACTAATGAAAAGAAAAGAAAGAAATGAGACGGCGTATGAGTGACAGCATAATTCAACTATTACTATCACTGTTACTTTCGTGAGCAAATGCATAATGTACTACTTCTATCATCTCATTTGAATTTATTAAAGTCTTGGATAAAGCAGGATTGTAATTTTAAACCCAAGAAAGTAAATTTAAATTTTTATGAAATCCCAGAACCATCACAGAAAAGGGGCCATCACCGAACTATTATGTGATATTTCAAATTACCGCCGCCCTTCGTACTGTCATTCTCGTGTGCTATTTTCACGAAGCGGGTTTGTGCGACCTTCGAAGTAGCACGCGAGAATGAGAGTGAGGAATCATAGGCAGACGCGGAAATTCGAACATGTATTCAATATTTTTCGGTGATCGCCCTCCTTTAAGAAAAATAAATCAATTTCCTTCAAAAGATAAAAAGTTGTTAACATCACAGTAAGACTTCAAGGAATTTTATAGCTATAATGTATTGCAGTTGTGCATAATGCTTATGTATGTACATACATATGTACATGTATAGTCGACAACTCGTGCCAATTTCAATTTTTTTTCTTTAACACGATCTACGATATAACGTGACAGATGCTTGGAAATGTAACTGTAGGGAAATGCCGAAATTAAAAAAAATCGTTATCACCTGTTACAAGAGCGCATTTCAAATACGGGAAAGAATAAGGCGAGCCAATTAGATCTCAAGAATCCGAAAGCAACATCGATGTGCTACATAGTTTTAATACAAATAAAAATACAAGAATACAGTGGCTGAAGAGAGAATACAGTGGCTGAAGAGAGATGAAAAGGATGCAAAAACACAGACGAGATCAGTAATCTTCAGTGATATCTTTAGAGATAAAGCGAGCGGCTGGCAAGAGAAAAGATAACAAAGGGAGTGTGAGAGATCGAGATGAAGTAGAATAAAGGTGATCGGAGAGACGCAGAGAAAGAGAGAGCAAAGAGGAAAGATGAGATTCTGGCGGCTGCAATGCCTGCCTATCACCTAGACGAGACAATACTTGCTAGCGGGCCCCGCCACCTTGGCCAACAATTTATCTTCTTTTCCTCTATTCCTTCATGAGACCCGGGTCAGAATTTACTGCTCAGGGTATTGCTTACGCTTCGGATTGGCTGCATCCGATGGGGGATTCGCAGGGTAGCCAGAAGGGAATGAGGGAAAATATCAGAATTAGAGAAGAAGAGCGCGGGAGAGAAAGAGAAAAAGACATGAAGAGAAAACGGAACTAGAGTAGCGAAAACAACAACACCGTATATAATCTCAAAGGCAGTAAATGATACGCAATTAAAGACGATTCTCAGCGAAAGACGAGACTCTGTACGTAAACGGACTGTGACTCACAACACTGAATCGGCCGGTAGCAATGGAAAAAATAAGAATGATGTACAAGTTACTTGATTCGACGGAGGAGACAGTTGAAAAAGACATGAGTTATACAAAATACTACAAGTCCAAACAAAAGCTGAAGCAACTGAGGGGGAGTAGAAAGGAAAAGAAAGGAGAAAGGAGAAGAAGAGGGAGGTAGCGAGGAAAAATGAAAAGAACGAAAGAAAAAAGGTCAGAAAGATTATCACAGACTGAAAGAAGCATGAGGAGTGGAGAAGAAGGGAAAATTCTAAAACGGGCAACAAGAAGCCTCCGCCATGTGCTTGAAAGCATTGAAAAAAAAAGATTATGGAAATGGGCCTCTATCTCAAGGAGGCCATATTCAAAAGGGACTTTGAGAATGGGGTTCAAAGAAAGAAAGAGGAAGAGAGAGGAGAAAGAGGAAAGAAAGTGGAAGGAAGAGAAGTAGAGAAAAGGGAGAGAAATGGAATATAAAGTAGAGACAAGTCAGGAAGTTATGAGAGAACTCATCTCATCGCGTAGTTGGGCAGGATTAGAGTCTAAGAACTTAGCAAGAGTGCGAAATGACGCACTGAGAAGCTCATGAAATGAATTTTAGATCATTATAGGTTTTGTTTTACGGCATCATCATTATTTTTAATTTAATTTTTAAACTATTTTATTTTTATATTTGAAATGAAGTCTTTATCTCCGCGGAATTTTAACTGGGCTTGATTCAAGAGCATTTTCAAAAGTACTGGAGTTAAGTGCTTGGAAGAAGGACAGTTAATGTCCTTCCTCGACAGATTTCTTGACTTGTGTCTGAACACCGGAAATTGAACGGAATCTGAGAGGGCGCCGAGGGCGGCCACGCAATTACCCCTTCCACTCTGCACTTTGACCACTTTATGACAAGAAGGGAGAGAAGAGAGAGGGAGAGAGAAAAGAAAAAGAGACTAACAAAGTCAGAGGGCGGTGGGGAGAGAGAGAGAGAGAGAGAGAGAGCGCGAAACGACTATAAATGAGTAAAAAGCTTGTGATTGAAGAATGAAGCGCGATGGTGTTCAATTGCCTTGCGGCATGAAAAGATTGAAGGGGAGTGTCTAAGAGCAAAGAAGAAGGACTAAAAAGCGAAAAGGGTTCGGGTAGTAAACCGGAAAGTAAGCCGGTGGAAATGAAGCAGCAAAGGCGATCAAGAGAAAATAAGATGAAAAAGAGTGCGTGAAACCCCGCCTAGAGTGTCTGGCGTAGCCGATCCACACTGAATCTACGTTCGCTTCGCTCGAATTATTTCATAAATCGGCTTTATCATATTACGCACTTCTCAACAGACACCCGCTATCGGGATTGTCGACGTTGTGGAACGCTAATAAAGGCGGAAAGACATGAATAATGTGGGAGGAGAGACAGAGAGAGAGAGAGTGAGAGAGAGTGAGAGAAAGAGAGAGCGGAAAAGTGGGTGAGAGAGCGAGAGAAAAAAAGAAAGAAAGAAAGAAAGAAACAGCTAGCAAAGCTCTGCCTCTAGTGCATGCCTGGCTGCTGCGCGGGAACACGAAACCCTCAGACCTTGCCAATCCGTGAATCTGCCTGAACTCTTTCTAATTTTAACCTCATCTAAAAGTCATTCACCAGAACCTCGCTATTTTCAGTCTCACACTCTCTCTCTCTCTCCATCTCTCACTTTGCCTAGCTCTTTCACTTTCCAACTCCCTTGTTTTCGGTCTTTCTCCTTCCCTCTCTCTATCTCGATCTCTTTCTAGCTCACTCTCTCTCGTTTCCACTCTAATTTCTCATTGAATGTTCACTTTCTGTATTTCTTTCGCTCACGCTCCATGAGATGAACTCTTCTCTCCCCGGAGGAATCGTCTTTTTTTCCACTTGAGCATTCAACCCGTGCTTGCCACACACGAACTCTTCATAACCTCCTCATCTCATCTCAGTTAGACATGGCCAAGACGACTCAAATGGGATAAGAGGAAAGTCCTTGGGTGAGAATGGGCCGGGAAAGAGCGGCCGCATCGAAATTCGATCTAATTCAAAGGTTTTGATGAACTTCCTTGTCTGGAATTTAAAAAAAAAGTGCAGCTGAATTACTTATACCAAAATACATGTAAAATATCAAGAAATGTATAAAGAGCTAAACGCACTTCATTACAATTAATGCTTATTCATAGACAAAGTTACCTTTTATCAGTTGAGAGTGGGTTAGCAGGTTGCTCTTTGATATGGAAGATAGTCTACAGACGCAACCTTCCTCCCCCCACCCCACCCAGACGAGGAAACGCATGATTGAGTAGCTGACTGCTACTCAGAGGGAAAAAACAATTATTAAGCCACCGGTCAACGTTCTCCATTTCTCAAGAGAACAAGCAAGAATTTGATTTGGCCAAGTCGCAGACTAATTGAGTGCCCGCCTTTTCACATTTCTCTCCGTAACGACATGAAATGAGACACGCCCAGCCAAGCCAACGAAGCTGCACTTCCGAGTTCTTTCCAAATAATCCGAGCTCCTTTTCTCAGTAGAAAATTCACTCTGGTGTCTCACAGTGTTGATAAAGAAAAGAACCGTGACGCAGTGGATTCTCGAAACAAATGTACAAAATGCCCTGAGGTCAGTTCTTCGAAGCCTGGGCAATTCAACGTCTGCCTCACTCTTCGGGAAAATTCTGGATCGCTTTGAGGCAAATGATTCATGGCTCCTGTTAACCTTCGATCTCGTGGGAAAGGAAAAATACTTGAACAAATGAGAGCTCTTCTGCCGTTTTTCTGAGAAATGCTCGCAAGCATGGTTCCCATTCCTGCTACAATGACTCATCATAACTACATTCCCCAACCAGTATTCTTTTTTTTGCTTTCTGGTATCCAAGGGTCAACGAAATGCCATTTTCGAGGGATGAGTCAAAAAGTGTTCCTCTTTCTTAATTCCTGTAGTAGCTTCGAAGAAGATGTGAAATTCAATCATCGATCACACATGGGAATTAGATTTTTAAAAATTCACATACATACATATCTAATTTATGTATATATGTACATATGTACAAATATGCGTATACATAAATCAGTACAATGCTAACCTTTTGGCAGCTTCTGGCCGAGGGAGGCAGCATACAGATGAAGACGGTTAAGTGGATTAGGATTTCATGCACATGTGCTGGAGGCACAGCCTAATCGGATAGCTGAGCAAGAGATGTTTTTCGGCAATAAGAGAGACAGAGAAGCAGAGAGTGAAAGAGAGTGCATGAGAGAGAACAAGAGTGAGAGAGACAGAGAGACAGAAGGAGAGAAAGGAGGAATAGGAAGGAGAGGCAAAAACTCGGAGGCTACAACGAAAGAGAAGATACAATAATCAGATGGAGAGAGAAGGGAAGAAAGTGATAAAGATGAAGTCTGGAAATGCCACGAGCACAGCCGAAAGCACACTAAAATAAGACATGAGACGAGACGATTCGCGGGCTGTCAATTGGGCAAAAGTTCATTCTGACTCAGAGAACGAGGGTAGACACGCGCTTTTGGATAAGATTTTATAAAGATAGCATAATCAGAGGAAATGCAACGGAAAAGGTCATCTTCATTGCTACAGTCCACCAATGAAAAAAATGATATTGCTGACGATGAGAGGAAGCCAGAAAAGTGTGAAGTAGTTTGTGCTGGCCATTTGAAGTGACGAATATTTTAGAGGGGGTCTGGCATCAGAGATGGACTCAACCAGGAAGTCGCCATATAATTATTATTCAAGGAGAGGGAATGAAAGATGCATTGGGTAAAGAGTGGAAACGGTATCTTTGGCTGCCGTTCTTCTCTCGCATCCGAACTCTTTTCTCACTCTACTGTCTCTCTCTCTCTCTCTCTCTCTCTCTTTCTCTCTAGCCTTTCCTCTTTACTCTTCATCTTTGTGCTCTCTCTCCCTCTCTTTCTCTCTCGCCTTTCCTCCTTACTCTTCATCATTGTGCTCTCTCTCCCTTTCTCTCTCTCTCTCTCTCTCTCTCTCTCTCTCTCTCTCTCTCTCTCTTATTCTTTCGCGAGAGCAGAAGAACGAGATAAAATGACAACCACGCGGGATGAATGCCGTCGTCATCATCTAACTATTAAAATGATTGCAAAATGCTGATGAACGGCTTGAACTCTCCTTTTTCTTTACTGAACAAGGGAACGGCTGCGGGAAGTGGAGAGGGATATCAGTGGAGACAGTGAGAGAAAGAGAAAATAACAGAGAAGTGACGAGATAGAATAGTAAGAAAGAGAGGAAAGAGAAGAGCAGAGAGAGAATCAAGCAAACGGCAGGCGTTTCTGCTAAGTCAGCATCCTAACCAGCGGCTGCTTGCAAGGGAGCGGAAGGAAAAGTGCCAATAAAGCAAGAGAAAATGAAAAACAAATGTGAAAATCGCCGCTCTAGCATTTGTATTCTTATTTCTTTCCTGAATAGTCACTCGCCCACGATGGCACAGGAAATCCGAGCGAAAGACCGAGAAGGGGGTAACTGAGGGAGGAAAAGAGAAAAAGAGAGACAGCGAGGGATATGAAGAGGGGGGAGGGGAAAGTTCAGCGAAAGGATAAGGAAGTTATAGAAAGATGACATCCTCTGCCTCCTAAACTGAACTGCTAACGAAATGCACGTGTTCGAGGTTCAAAAAGTTTCAACAACTGCTCTTGTTGCCGTGACTTTTCCTTCTCCTGTACATGGAACTTGAATCAATTAGCGGCACATTAGACAATCTCCTTCTCGTATTATTCGACTTCTTTCACTTCATTCCTCACTTTATTGCAATCTCAGATAAAAGAGAACGAAAGAAAGAAAGAGAAAGAGAAAGAGAAAGAGAAAGAGAAAGAGAAAGAGAAAGAGAAAGAGAAAGAGAAAGAGAAAGAGAAATAAAGAAAGAAAAATAGAAAGAGAAATAGAGGAAGAGAAAGATAAAGATATATAGAAATTGAGAATGGAAGAAAGAGAGTGAGATAAATATATCGAGCAAGAGAGAGTTAGAAAAAAAATTACGCATATTTTGCTGAAGTGAATATAGCGGCGGCTTCATTGCTTCGAAATGGAGATGCAAGCCTATATTCTGCAGAGGAGACGAAAACAGAACGCCGGGGAACAGTTAGATCGAGGGGAGTATTCTTCGGTAACAACGAAAGAGAGAGAGAGAGAGAGAGAGAGAGAGAGATAACGAACTGCTCGAGAGGTGACAGAGTAGGAGGAGGAAATGGAATGTGGCTCGGGGCGCTGCAGCCCATGTGCAAAGTGCCTTCTCGTTCGGGTCAGAAACTCCTCGCTGCAAGTGGGGGAGGGGGGGGGGAGGGTTTGTGGGCCGACCCGGTCTCTCTATCCCGTTTTATTCTCCCTCACTCGTTTCCTGGTCTCCAAGCTCTTTTCACTCTCGCTTTATTGTCTGACATCGCCATCATACGCCTCACCATGAGCATTCTCGTTCCGTCTCTTTCTCTGTCTCCTTTTTTCTCTCTCTCTCTCTCTCCTCTTCCAGAATCTCTACGAATCACCAGACCGTCGTCATCGCTTGCAAAGGCCGCTCCCATTGGCCTGGCAATCCTATTTTGTACATTCCTTCCCTTGGCACGGCCCCCCTTCCCAATGAAAACGTTTTCACTCTCTCTTCCCATGCTTTCTTTTCTCTCTTTGAATTACCCATTCGTTTCTCTCCTTAATTTCTCAACAATTTCTTATTCATCAATTTGTCTTCAGTGACTTATGAAGAATTCGTCAGGCGGGCGACAGGCTATTTTAATCACTTTTTATGCACATACTGGATAAATAAAATTGTTTTAATTTTTGCTGTGCAAACAAATCTCTGACGCGCGCGTTCTCGATTACTAAATCAGAAGGGATTAGACTTCACGAGAGGGCTGTGTCCGTGGCGAGGTCTTCTCAAAACCAGAGTGATCGGGGTTCATAATTAAGCCGAGCCCGAGAGGGTCTCACTCACTTTCTACATCGTCAGCATTCTCTATATTCTTAGCCGTTGTGTGAAAACAGTCTTTGGCTTCTCAGACTCGTGGAAGCCCTCCCTGATATGGCTTCTCGTCTTCCTCCTCCTAATTCCACGTGGTCTGCAATGACGTGTACAGGATAGCAGAGGAGAGGAATTCAAGTTTTCTTCCTATGGGAGGGGGGGGGGGGGGGCTTAGACCAGCCAAGGGACTCAGAACGCACTGAGAAACTCGGTCTAAGGCGCGGGATTACTTTGACGACGACCGATCGGAAAGGAGGGCGATGAGAAGCCAGACGAGAAAATTGCCTTGAGATGAGGGGAAAGACAACTGAGAGAGAGGAGAGAGACAGAGAGAGTGAGAGTGAGAGAGAGCGAGAGTGAGAGAGAGAGAAGGAGAAAGAGTGAAGGACGGGAGAGTGAGACATACTGTGTGCGAAAAAAAAACAGAAGAAAGAGGGAGGAAGTGGCACTCCTCTCCCATGGAAGATTTGCCAATTTCCATGAAACAAGTCGGATCCGCGGGCGCGAAACGGAATTGGAAGGGGATGAGGGAGGGGACGAGGAAAAGACTTTTTGTTCTTTGAGCACTTTTCCCATTCAGGCTGCCAGTATTTACGAGGAAACTGCAAACAAAGGAGAAAGGGGAACCGCGAGAAAATGGGTTGGTCAAGAAATGCCTTTTTAGTCTATGCCAGGGAAAGAACAAATAGCGAATGCAAATTGATACGCTCTTTCATATCAGCTAAAAGATGCATACTTTGAAGCGCTGTATACAACAACCTGAGGGGCCATGGAATCCGCGAATGAGAGGGGGAGGGGGAAGAATGAATGGCGACCCGGTTCAGATGGAAGACGGACAAAGTATTGACGTGGTCTTGCTAATACAATTAGCCGCTGCACAGAATAAGAAGCCTTCTTTTGAACGGCACAAAAGAGTTGGCAGCTTATGCAACCAAAGCACGAGTCTCCAAATGGGTGAAGATGTGATTGACAGTTTGATATTAGAATGTGTCGAGTGTAAAACAACGAAAACATATGTACCTACTTTTGATTATTCAGTTAGCTTGTTGCTGTAAGTGGCCTCTCTTGAATGTTCATACAGTATGTACAATATGCTTCTCATAGAACAATAGGAACAATCAATTCAAGTAAAAGGTTGCACATGTGTATAATAAAAGAGATATTGCGGTTGTTTCTTACTCATGACAATAGTGATAAGGAGATAAATAACACAGCTCCCTAACAGTCTATTCATCTTCAGTCCATTCTGCAGGCGTGCATTCCCGCGATGCGCGCGCTGCTCGCGCGAGTACTGAAGCCAGCAACGAGTCGACCGGAGACGCCAGCAGCGAGTCGACCGGAGACTCCTCCCTCTCACCTTCCGCTTCATCGCCAACTGACATCGGTGGTGAGATCTGATAGAACAAGTATTTTATTTCATTTTTTTGAATGATAGAATAATTATCATATCTTGAGTTAAGACAAATTAAAGATTTTGATTTGTTTGTTTCCAGCTGAGAAAAAAAGATCATGATACCTGCTGTCGGTCGTCGATTTGACCGGTTCGCTGTTCTTGTTGCCACGCCCAGAAGTCTTCCTCAATGCTACTGTCGGGAACAGAGCAGTCAGCCTCCGCACTCGGACGGATCTTCATCTTGTCAAAGGAGTCGGACATCGATGAAATCTTGAAATGTATGTACATAGTACATAAATCAATGGTTACTTTGCCCCTTTTTAATAATTAGTACAAGATACAAGTTCAGCAATGACATATGTAAATATGGGCTTGAAAGCAACGCTAAAGCATGCAAGAAAGCGAGACCTTGTCTTGCATCTGCCGCATGTCCTTCCGCATGCGGCCGGCCCACTGCTCTAGTCGGGCGCGTTCCTCCTCGACCGCGGCCGCGTAGCTCAACGCGCTCTGCGCTTCCTCTTCCACGGCAGCGACTCGGCGAGCAAGCGCCGAGTTATCGATGCGGAGTTGGCCCTCGATCTCGTTGAAGTCGGCTCTCTGGAGAAAGAGAGCCGTTGAACACGTTAAATCAAAGTATACATTTTAAAAATGTGTGTATTTTCACAATTGTGAAATATCTGTACATATGTACATAACTGTCCAACATTCTTAGGTCTGCAATTAATAAGAGTAGATTAGCCGCACAATTTTTATTTATGTGCATTATGTACATATTTTTCTTGAAAGAAAGATGTGAAATGCCAGTACAATAGCAAACCTGTTTGGTGCGTTCTCCTTCCATTTCTTCAGCGTACGCGCGCCAGCTATCCCGTTCCATTTGAGCAGAGGCGAGTTCCACTCGAAGCGAGGCGACTTCCTCTTCCAAAGCATTCGTTTTCGGACACGGTTGAGGGGGGCATCCCTGGTGATGATGGGGATGGATGGGCATTCCGTAGTGTGGCTGCTGCTCCTGAGTGGCCCAGCCAGCTGGCAAGGGATGAGAGAGCAGAGGAGGCATCAGAAGTTGCGTCCCAGCAGGCACCAAGAACATTGCTGTGCTATCCAATCTAAGGAAATTCAAAAACCATCATATATTGTTCAAATAAATAAATAAATAACAATTAATATTTGTAAAGAAACAAGCACGCTTGGCAGAGCGAGCTGCGCTGAATGAAGGTGCAGCATGACCGCTCTTCCCCTAAAAACGATAGTAATTGAGAGACAAATATAGCACCCTTTGGGAGTTCGCTCGATGCTTCCTTCTCCACTTAACACCCGAAACATCAAGTAGTAATTAGCATATTGTCAT
Organism: Allodiplogaster sudhausi; assembly: GCA_945643635.1. Taxonomy (NCBI): domain Eukaryota; kingdom Metazoa; phylum Nematoda; class Chromadorea; order Rhabditida; family Diplogasteridae; genus Allodiplogaster; species Allodiplogaster sudhausi. The sequence goes on along the minus strand of CALZFC010000031.1, from coordinate 1,312,547 downwards.
GAGACTTCAAAACAAAATGAAGTGCGAATGACTTTTAAATTTCTTGTTACTGCCAAAAGGACATTCGCATACAAATGTAATAAGCATGTGCGATAATTCGATCTCGCGTGTACATTCGGCGTGTGCTCCGTCGGTCAGCTCCGTCCTCGTTGGAGTAGAAGCTCGACAAAGACAACGAGGTCAGGGTCTTGGACTCTGCCGATCATAGATGATTCTTGAGTTACCGCACGTTATTATTTTCTATCCAACTGCACATGATAAATTGCATTGCCAAGTTAGAAACATTTGTTTTTATGATCAGATAGACGGAAGAACAAAGAAGAATCAGTCGAAGTTGGTTACTTCTTATTCAAGGAGGATATCGCTGCTTCTAGCTTAGGCTCTGGTTCAGGGACTATGGATATTCCATAGCCACAACAAGAAATTCCTCGTGTTGGTGAACATGTCGATGAAGAAGGGTATCGGAAAGATCTTTGACCGAACCACGGGAGGAATCAATCGTTTTTATTAATTTCAAAATGCTGATTTGTATTTCGTTTTCAGTCGATCGAGTCAAAGGTAAATTTCCAAAGCGACACACCTTCGCTGGCAGACCTTCTGCTCAGTCAACCTCGGCTCACCCGTCGATATCAACAATACAAATGGCCAGAAGCTCCGTGGCACTCCGAGTCGAAAGGTGGAGGAAGAAGAATTAATGAAGAATAAGGCCTTTCCTATTCCCATTTCTTAGAGGAGTGAAGGATGAGCTCAATTTGCGACTGTTGAATTACATCGCATGCCAAAAACCGAAAATAGATATTTGTGATTTGCTTTCTTATTGCGACTTTTGAGATTATTTGAACATGATTTATCGCATGGTAGGGAAGAGAACAACATCACAAACAGCCAGATCTACCATTTGCAGGAGTAGATATAGTGTTATGGCTCTATAGTAAGCCATAACTGTGTTTTTTTCATTGAGGCACACGATAACGTGACGAAGACTTGCAAACGTAGCTTTTTCTATCTTCGCTCACCTCCCTCAATACACCATAGCAATAGACAGGACCAGGGTAGGCACACAGTTTGCCATGAGTTGCATCGGTTCCCGCTTCCACTTCAAAGCCGTCCTTGCTGAAAATTGCTTGTGTACTTATTTTACGTTGCAAATACACTATCTCAGATTATTAAAAGAATGCTCGTGACTTTTTTTTTCAACCACGAATAATACGAGCATTTTAATTATAACAATCTGTCAAAAAATTTTGGAAATAAACATATATTACCAAGTTTTGCAATCTGCGTCACTTGTCTTAGCCGGATCGCATGTACTCGGTCGTGATCTGCACCATCCGCATTGTGCTCCCGAAAAATAGTTTGTAGCATTTCTCAGGGGTATTGGTGGGCACATAAGCTGACTCCTGAACCATTCATCCGTGTGCAATTATATATTATTAAGGAGGAGGAAACAGTTATACCTTCTTCATGATTAACAGGAAGTCAGCATTTTGTTGAATTAAAAAACAGCCACTTACAGCTAGGGCAGTGAACGTCAGCAGAGAAAGAAGGCACAGCGTTGAGATTGCCATCTTGTCGGTAACTTGAAAGAAACCTTGTGATGCTGGAATCATGCTTGCCATTCAGGACCCGGGCCTTTTAAACGAAGCAGCGTCGCCCTTCTCTCACTCATACTCATGCATCACCAGACGAGAGAAAGCAGTCATCACTGGTTTAACGAGAGACGCAGGCTCTAATAACAAGACTGATTGCAAAATCTGCACTAACCGTGGAATGCGCTCAGCCGAATTTGTCATTCCTATTAATGATAAATTCGTTTATTCCTCCTGGTCGCTCTCTCCATCTCTTCCGCTCTCTTCATTCTTTTGGAAATATAATAAAATAACTTGCGAAGGAAAGTTGCCATCAATCAATGGTAAATAATATGAAATAACCGAGTCATGTGCAATGAATTAATTCAAATGTCATGCTAAGGATTTGGAAGTAGAATTTTGTGAATGATATATGTACATACAAACATGCATTGTACATGATAAATGATCCTGCGATGTATGCCGTCGGAGGGGCATACACTCTCTTGCCCTTCCTTCTTCGCTGGTTCCCTGTTTTGTACAGAACTTGAACACTTGAATCGTCACACGACTTACACTTCCAACGGTTACTCCACCGCCTACTCTTCCATCATCTCTTCCCATCTCGCTTATACTTGCCATCAATAGCTTTCCCAAACATTCCACCACCATAACTTGATTTGACCACATTACCAAAAAAAACAAAGTCCTCTTCCAAGATTTTATTCAAAAACATAGTAGTTTCATATATTCATTCATTAAATCGTATTTCCATTTACGTTCGTAAAGAAGTAAAGTCATCCTCACACCCGCTCTCTCCCTCTCCTCACACCCGCTCTCTCCCTCTCACAGAGCGGTCGGTCCGAGCTCCGCTCCTCTCAAGAGCCGAACCGACGTTTCTCCGCGACGCCCCTCGTGCCTGGGGGGCACTAACTTTCTCGACAGGCACAACCAAAGGTTCTTCTTCCACTTCCTCCCTGATCATACTACTACTTCCGGCCTCCTTTCTCACCCTTGGGCCAAGGGCATAATCTGTCTTCTTCTGGCCACTTTACGGTTAAGTCATCATAAATGACGCAGCCCATTGACCTCTCTGCCGTCTCCTCTTTCCTTCAGAGCAGAAAGCAAAAGAGGCGCCGCACAGACGATGAAACCGCCGCCATCGACACGGACGACGTCCTCGACTACTTGGTCGAGCAGCTCTCTTCCCTTAGGGCCACTGTCTCCTCGCTCGAATCCAACGCGGCAGCCAAGGACATACAAATCAGCGACCTTAACAATACCATTGTTGCCCTGTCTGATAGATTTGAATCGATTGACAGTCGCACCACCCTGCCGCTCCCTGCTCCCAATCCTGTCACAATCGATGCTGCCCCTATCCAGGCTGATGACCCCATGACCTCCAATGAGACTTCCCCCTCTTCCTCCTCATCGCCCCCTCCCTGGGACTACTCCCGAGAGACCGAGGATGAGATTAGGGACCGCCATGAGCGTCGACGAGCTCTTGTCATTTATGGCCTCCCTGTTCAGCACAGCAACTCCCCCACCCAGACAGCTCTCGCGTATTACAACTCTGTTGTCTCTCTCCTCGATTCCATTGGTGTCGCTTGCCTCCCCATAACTGTATACCCTCTTGTTGACCGCCCTCGCTCCAACGCTTCTAACCCACTAAAGGTCATTCTCCCCACTTCCAAATATCAACTCCTGGCCATTAACAATTCCCATAGGCTTCGTAACTCTGTTAACTATTCTAGATGTTATATCCTTCCCTCTCGCACTTTCGCCGAGAGGGGCATTGTCCCCACCGCCCCCAAGCTCCCCGACTTTTCCCGTTTCTTCGCCAAACCTCCAGGCCAACGCACGGCAAACAATCCTCCTCCCCAATCTCTCTCCAATCGCCCAGCCACTCGCCGGCCTTCCCATTCTCATACCACTCGCCTCAACCACTCTCGCTCCCATTTCAACCACACCTATGCCTCCATCGCCCGCGGAGACCACACCCCCTCTCCCCTCTCCTCATTCCACCCTCAGCCACCTCCGCAGCTGACCTTCCAGCCTGCCCCCTCTCACCAACCTCCCCCCACCCACTACCCAATCACTCCTCTCATGCCTCCCCCAAACATCTCTCAGCCTCCTCCTTCTTACACTTACCCCCACTCTAACTTTTATACTAACAATCGCTTCTCCCCACTCGCCTCTCTCGCCTCTCTCAACCCTCCTCCCCCTTTCCACTTCCACCAGCCACCTCCACAGTTTTGAGTAATGCCACTCGCAGGCAATTCGATTCCCGCATTTACTCGTTTAATGCTAGATCAATTGTCAACAAGATCTATGATCTCTCTGTTTTACTCTCCCGATCGTTCGCTGTTATTGCTATAGTCGAAACTTGGCTCAGCTCCTCATTACCTGATAGCTTCCTTCTTAATGGTTCTCCCGACTATTCAGTTATCCGCCAAGACCGCCCTAGACGCAAGGGGGGCGGCGTTGCCCTCCTCTTCTGGTCCTCCATCTCAACTACTGTAGTAATGTCCATATCTTCCCCTAATGCTTTTGAGCTCCTTTCTGTTGACGCCAATTTCAGCAGTGATTTAGTCCGTTTTATCCTCGTTTATCGCGCTCCCTCCTGTTCTTCTGACGACAATGCCAATCTCATCAAGATGCTAACCGATCTCGACCGCTTCCCACCCAACTGTACTCCTAGGAGATTTTAATTACCCCGACATCCTTTGGAAATCAGTCCCCCCCCATCCCCTCCGCGGCGCTATCCCTTCCTTCTAGAGAATTCCGCGACTTTACTAACTCCTGTTTCTTTGCTCAGCTCACCCCCTCCCCTACTTGCAATAATCACTTTCTTGACCTCGTTCTATCCAACACTCCCTCTCTTATCTCTCAAGTATCACTTTCCCCTCCATTCTTCAACTCTGACCATTCAACTATCGAAGCAACTCTCTCTCTTTCTCATGCCAAGCCCTCTTCTGTTTATGTTAGAGATTACGCCAATGTTGACTACCAAGCCGCTTGTCAATTCCTCTTAGATTTTTCATTTCCCAGCCCCTTCCACAAGTCTACGGATGTTAACGATATGTACTCTTCTTTTACTTCTGCCCTTCTTGCCGTAGAGGATATCTTTGTCCCTTTCAAGCGCGTTTCCTCCCGAGGAATCCGTCTCCCCGAACACATCCTCCGCCTCAAGCGTAAGCGTTTCGACGCCTGGCTCAATCTTTTTTCTCTTGACTCTGACTCCGCTCGCTCTGCTTATTCTTCTGCCAATTCCCGGTACTGCAAAGCCATGGATAAGTACTCTAGTAATGTTGAAAAGCATGTTATCAATTCTAAGAATAAATCCCTCTTTTTCAAATTTATGCGTAACCGTATTTCCTCCAAGCCCCGAGGAGTCGACTCCCTCTCATCCCCTTCAGGCCGCACTTTTTTTCGGATAAAGATAAAGCCCAACTTTTAGCTGACACCTTCTCCTCTGCTTATACAGTTGATGATGGCACCCTCCCCTCGTTGCCTCCTAATTATTTTACCCGCTCTTCTCTCTCCTCTTCTACTTTTACTATCAACTTCCCTCGTCATGAAATATACCGCCTCATTAAGACTTGGAAGAATTCATCTTGTAAGACCCCTGACAACTTCAATTTACTTTTCATTAAAAACCTAGCTATCCCCATCTCTGAAGCACTCGAATATATATTTGATTACTCTTATTCCACTTCCTCTGTACCTTCTGCCTGGAAATCCTCCATTGTTATTCCAATTAAGAAGAAGCAACCATTTTCTGACCCTTCCAATTATCGCCCTATCTCCATAACATCTATTTTCTCCCGTATATTTGAACGCATGCTCTGTAGAAAACTCTATGCCTTCTGTAATGATGCCCATTTAATTCCTGACCAGCAATATGGTTTTAGGCCCAAGCGCTCCATTGACTTTCAAATGTTAGGATGTCTAGAACATTGGACCTCTGCAGTTGCTCAGTCTCGTTCTACTGACGTTATTTATTTCGACCATTCTCGTGCTTTCGATCGTGTTTCCCATCCTAAACTTATCCACAAGCTTCGCCTTCTCTCTCTTCCTCCCAAATGCATCTCATGGATCTCCTCCTTCCTTCACAACCGCACCTTCTCTGTCCGTGTTGGATCAACTCTCTCTCTCCCCCACTACCTGTTACCAGCGGTATCCCTCAAGGGACCGTCCTAGGCCCCCTTCTATTTATTCTATACACTAGCGACTTGCCCTTGTTGATTTCTTCTCACGATGTACACTCCAGTTGTTTCGCCGATGATCTCAAGATTTTTCGCTCCTTTCCTAATTCCTCCTCCAATGCTCCTTTACAGACCGCCATAGATGAAGTAGCAACCTGGGCCAATAAATGGCAGCTTCCCCTAGCCCCTCTCAAATGTTCTGTCCTACATCTAGGTAAATCTAACCACAAGACTGTCTACTACCTTAACGGCGCCCCTATTACTCCTGTTGATAACGTTCGCGACCTTGGAATCATCATTGACCCCCTTCTTTCATTCTCTCCCCACTGCTCATTTCTCGCCAATAAGGCTATAAGCAAATGCCACCCCATCATCCGCTCTCTTCGCTCCAAGAACCATCACACTCTTGTCAATGTGTACACGTTATACATCCGGCCCTTGCGCGAATCCTCCTCTATTGTCTTCTCTCCTCGTCTTAAGAAAGACATCCTCAAATTAGAACGAATCCAGAATTACTTCACTCGCTTTATTTACCGTCGTTGTTTTGGCTTTACTAACCGCGCGGACATTCCCAATCCAACTACTCGTAACCAGGCCCTTTCCCTCCCCTCCCTCTTATCCCGCAGGCAACACTCCGATTTTACCCTTGCGCGTCGTCTCGTTTTTGGTCACAGGCGTATCTCAGACCGTTTTCCTCATCATTATCATTTCCGCAACTCTCGCACGCGTGGCTTATCCTTCCTTATTTCGTACCCCTCCACTCGTTCCTCCGTCCGGAACCACTCCTTCTTTATTAGATCAGCTAAAGCTTTTAACGTACTAGCCAAATCTACTCCGCCTTCTTCTCTCTCTTCCCCTTCAACCTCATCCCTACAGTAATTCACACTTATTTTACTGTACTATATCATGTTCTTTGTTATCCTCTATCCATTCACTATACCCCACGTGTCACCACGTAAATAAATCAATCAAATCAATCAAACATACAAACATGCATTGTACATGATAAATGATCCTGCGATGTATGCCGTCGGAGGGGCATACACTCTCTTGCTCTTCCTTCTTCGCTGGTTCCGTTTTGTACAGAACTTGAACACTTGAATCGTCACACGACTTACACTTCCAACAGTTACTCCACCGCCTACTCTTCCATCATCTCTTCCCATCTCGCTTATACTTGCCATCAATAGCTTTCCCAAACATTCCACCACCATAACTTGATTTGACCACATTACCAAAAAAACAAAGTCCTCTTCCAAGATTTTATTCAAAAACATAGTAGTTTCATATATTCATTCATTAAATCGTATTTCCATTTACGTTCGTAAAGAAGTAAAGTCATCCTGTATTGCCTCGTGCACATATGAAAACATAAAAAAATTGCATTGAAAACATGATCAAACTGTAGACAAATTGGAATATCGGCAATGAGTAACGCAACGGAACGTTTGCAATACTCCTCTTAGCAAAAAAGGAACCCGTTTTTTTATGTTATAAGTTCTGAAATATGTGTTAGGATACGGTATAATTGAACTAATAAAGGGGGAGTAAGACTATGGGAGAGACTATTTATTCTTCAAGCCGGCGTGGGAGAGAATTCAGCTGCAGAGGGTGCTTTCTGAGACGAATTCTGGTGGGGTCACGGTAGATTCCTGATAACGACAGAACCATCTAACTTATTTCTCAGGGTCTCAGGGTTTTATTAAATGCTAACAGCTTAGATGAGAGGAAGACAAAGTGAACGGAGAGAGAAAAGAAATAGAGAACAAAAGGGAGAGAATGGAGCGAGAGAGAGAGAGAGATGGAGAGAGAGAGCGCGAGAGAGATAGAGAGAGAGAGAGATGGAGAAAGAGAGCGCGAGAGATAGAGCGAGAGAGGAGAGAGAGACAAAGACGGTGTAGGAAGGGTATGTATCAAAGATAGTGGAAATACGTTGCACACTAACCGCTGATTAGCTGATGGACGACACAAGCAAAATTTCCACAGGACATCAAGGACCGCGGCCGCTCCCCAATACATCTCGTACACATCTACAATAACGTTTAAATACAAACTGCCTAAACATATCTCTAAACGTATGGCAAAGCTGAAAAAAAGTCAGGAAAAAGTATCGATAATTGTTATGTGGTTTTATATGGCTTGGTTTTTTGTCCATAGCTCGACACGGTTTCAGAATGATTCAAAAAGCATTTTTCTTTCTTGAGCACGATTCAAACAATAGTATGTTGTAAGATCAAAGTAATCGATACACCGCACCTTCCACGCCTCGCCAATAACTCGTGTCTCTCTAGCGATGTGGAGTAGTACGAGAGAGTGTGAGTCTGGAGAGAGTGAGCAGACATCGCAGAAGGCACTCAGGGGAGAAGGGCGTACACAGAGGGGGCTGGAAGGTGGATAGGGAATTATACTAGACTAAATTCAAATATCTTACGTTGCACATGGCTTTGGAGTGAAGTGAAATGTTTGAAGCCGTGCGGGAAGAAGCGAAAGAACTCGGCGGAGGGCAGCCACGATGTGAGCGGTTGTCTGGATGAGAGAGAGAGAAAGACAGAGAGAGAGAGAGAGAGAGAGAGAGAGAGAGAGAGAGGCTAGGGAGAGAGAGAGGTTAGTGAGAGAGAGATAGAGAGAGGTTAGGGAGAGAGAGAGAGAGAGAGAAGTTAGGGAGAGAAAGAGAGAGAGAGAGAGAAAGAGAGAGAGAAGTTAGGGAGAGACAGAGAGAGACGATTTATATTTCGGGATAGCCAATTTCTATTGGAATAAAAGAAACTAGCACGATGACTGACATAGTAAGCAAAGTGAATGCGCTCGCTCGGTTTCCTAATGAATTGATGAGCTGATCGGACGCAGGAGTAGACCGTCGCCTCCGGCGGACCTCAACCATGGTCTTCTAGGAATGTTACAGACTGCTTTAATAGACATTTATTTGCAGTAAATACATCTAGGGATCAAAACGCTCACCATCAACAATGACATATGCAACGCGTTCTCCGTGAAGAGGAACAGCTGCGGGGCACGTTGCGAGGAGCTGACTGAAGTGGATGAAGGTAAGCACCCTTCAGTTACAAACAATCACACCTTCACCACGCCATTCATATTCAAAATGTTCATGCGTGTGCAGAAAGCACAAAGTTAGAATGAAATGACTGAGCTGGCCCTCTGCCAATTTGTTTAGTCGAGAGAAGACTTCCTTCATAGCAGTTCGAATAAAAAGGTTTCTCTGTAATCTTAGCTTACTCGGCAATCTTTGCCTGCGGAACAGAAGCCCGAGATGAGTAGTTGCCTCTGCAACAGCACATTTATCTTAAAACAAATACTCACCGAAACATGACAAGAGTTTCATTTAAGAAAACATATGAAGTTCACTCGTGGGCGAGAAATGAACGCACTTAGCAGGTAGACGCACCTGAACTCCTTGCAGAAGAGGAAATCCGTGTAGGGAAGAGAGGGAAGCGAGCGAAGCTTCGAATCCAGAAAGCGTTCAAGTCCGTCGAAATCACGCGCGAATATCAGTTCTAGACTTTTCTCAAGCGTCTGAAATTAGGTGTCATCTTAAATAAATGATAAGGAGCACATTTAGGAATAGGTTCGTAAGATAAAAACCGTTGTTATATTAGATATGTCACATAATAAAAGAAGAATAAATGGATGACCGTGCCTTGGCCACGATGGGACAGGTGTCTCTGCGGATGCACTCGATTCCCTTGGCATCCAGCTTCCCCGTGTCGTTCTCACTCTCAAAGGCCCAACCAGCGTAGCGCTTCTTAGTTTGAAGAACACAGCCCATGTACACCTGCAGAGAGTGAGATAGAGAGAGTAGAGAGGGAAAGAGGGACGAGGAGAAATATAGAGGAGAGAAAGAGAGAACGAGCGAGAGAGATGGAAAGTCCTCTCAGCCTCTCTCTCCCTCACCTTCTCCAGCTTCAGCACAACGGGAGCCGGGTTCTCTCTGCTGACGTCATCGACGATTCTCCTTCCAACAGCGAATGCTTCTGTCAGCGAAGTGCCATGTGGCATGCGCACGAAGAGGGAGTCCGTGTCACCGTAGATGACATGGCCACCCTGGAGAAAGAGAGTGAGAGAGAGTGTGTGAGAGAGAGGGAGAGATAGAAAGTGTGTATTAGAGAGAGAGGGACAGAGAGGGAGAGAGAAACTGTGTATCAGAGAGGGGAAGAAGAGAGGGAGAGGGAGAGAGAGAAAAATTAAGAGGGTTACAAAGAAAGGTAGGCAATGAAAGAAAAATGAAAGAGAAGGAAGACTTAAGATTGCAAATGAAGAAAAAAAAAAGAAAATAGCTTAAGCCAACTCCATAGTCGCCTTCGTTGACCAATCGAATCGCTCGCTCGAGTGTCTCGCGACCTTTCCCGAGAATAGCATCTGCTACCTGCGAAGGAAGCCAGGGTTCGCTACGGTATTCCAATCTTTAGCAAAAGTAACTGATACGGTATTTTTCGCAAGTTACATTAGACAAGGTTCATTACTCGTCAAAACAAGCTCTTTTCAATGCCATGTATGAATACCAACTCCCCCATCATTACAAAGACCTATGACCTTACCCACTACAGTACACTCTCCAGCTCAGTCTCTTCACCTCCACACAGGGCATGCGGCCGCTCCAATTGGCTGCGGTGTATCCGTACGTGACATTCGCGACAAGTTTCAGCGCGAGTTGTCGTGCGTCCAGCACACGAGCAAATCTCTAAACAAACTTCATCTAGAACTTCCATATAACAAAATAAAGATATGTTAAAGTGCTATACCAAATTATTTGCGCGAATACAAAAATATATAACAGAAACATAGATGACGATTCTAACCTTACTCTTCGCTTTCTTCGCTGCCTGCTTGACCATTATACGAGCAGAAAGAACCTAAATGTAAGCAAATCTGAGGGAAAGTAGAAAAGATCAATGTAGAATAATTAATAATAATAAAAAAAGCTTTTTTTAAGTTAAACTTTCACTCGTCTCAGTTCTCTATCCACCTCATCGCACTCTCTCCCACTTTCACCATCTGTCTCCCCTATCCCTCTCCTTTCTCTAACCTCTCTCATCATCTTTGGGATGAGCCCTTCTCTCGTTGTCTGCTTTACAAAAGATGTCCCGAGCGGCGAAACATGGACTTGTCGGTTTGCAGTTAGACGGACAAGCGAAGCGATCTGGTAAGCTAGGGTGCACTCACTTATAAATAAATAAAAATTCATTACCGATTAACAAGAGAGAGAGAGAGAGAGAGAGAGAAAGAAAGAGGAGAAAAGAGAGAGAGAGAGTGAGAGAGAGAGATAGACAGAGAGAATTGCAATATTCACCGGAACTTTATACCCGAGTGCGCCCAATTCGATCTCTCCCTTCTTCTCTGGCTCGAATAGCCCTTCTGGTTGTCCACTTCCATCTCCTTCTTCCACTTCACCCGGCACCAGCCTCTCCAGATTGCACACCTTAAGAATAAATTATATACAATAGCCAACAAATGGAAAAAATCATTCCACATTTTAAGCTCCCAAAACCTTTCCAACGCAAGTCGAGAAGCAATAATTGTAAGCGATGGCCATTGAGGGGTAGAGCGACTGAAGAATACTTTGTAAACAAGGAAATAACTAGCAAAACATTAAAATAAACACAGTACCTGAAAATCAAGGACAATTACAGGTTCAAAGTAGACGGAAGACTCTGGTTCCATCACCAGTTGAAGCTGCTCAGGCGCACACATTCTAAGCAGAAGGAGTACAATAAATATGGCCAAGTGTTCTTTATAATAAGAAATAAAAAGGACTGGGACGACTAGCCGATTCCGCTGGGAAGGGGTGACGGTGGGAGCGAAGACGCGTTCTTCATGGGCAAGTCGGAGAAGCATCGACTCAACTCGGAACTGCGAACCGCGAGATAACACCTGAATCGTTCAAATATAAACAATTACAGAAACTTTTAAAAGAATATCGACGTAGCAGTGGACAGAAACATCGGTTTCGTCATAGCGTATATTGTTTTTAACCCAGCGCGTTTTCCTTCAGAAATATAATTTGCATACAATTTGGATAAAACTTTATTCTCTAAAGCGCCTAACAGAGAAATATGAAAACCAAACCTCTTCGAATTGAATTCCATAGACTCTCGCCATTTCGGCCGTCTTCGCAAAGATGTTCATCTCAATCAGGAGATCCACATTCATTCTCGCCAGACGATGAAGATAGTCGCAGAGGGTGAGTCTGACATGAAAGAAGAGGGGGAGAGAGCGAAGGAGAGAGAGGAGAGAGGGATGGAGAGGGATGGAGAGAGGAAAGAGGGAGGGACGGAGGGAAGAGAGGCAGGAAGGTAGGGTGATAGAGGAAATAAGAGCACAGAGAGTCAGGGGGGAGGGGAGAAAGGATAGAATGGTGAGATCCCCTCTAACCTCATCTTCTTCGTCTCGTCCCGGTAGAACCTGGCGAGGCACGCGTGGTCGTAGAGCGGGATGCGCTGCTTCAGAACGTGCGCAGCGGCTGTGCCTCTGTGGAATAGTTATGATCAATAATGTTACGGTAAGCATACCTAAATAATGAATCGCAGACAAATAAACATGAAGCGCTCTTTGCCAACAGGCAGAACTCTGACCTGTCATACGACCGGAGCTGCAATTCCCATCTCACGAGTTGCCAGACTGTCAAGAGAATGCGGCCCGGCGGAGAGTCAACGTCATCTGCATACAAAAGGATAGTATACCAATCTGTAGCGCCTTTAATCCATGTCGTGTATTCCATATTAGCCACTTTCATTATCTTCAACAACTAAAACATGAGGCTCTACTCGCCTTCATTGACTCCTACATTTAAAAGGGATCAATGACAAGCAAAATCACGTAAGCAAACATAAAAAAAAACGAGGAAGCAGTACAAAGTGAAATAAAATAACGTATTTCAACTAAAAATACTTGATTTAGTGTTGTCTGGCTTGTATATGTTTATTTATCCTTCTTCCACCCATGAACTGCTTGCCTACCTTTAATCTGGGGAGGAGTGTAGCGAGCGAGAGCCTGGCGCAATTCTGGCTGCCGCCCCAGGCGGGTCGCGCGCTTTCTCAGATATCCCCACGACAGACGAGACGTGTCGTAGCCTGCCAGCATGTCAGGGTCGAATCTGAAAAGGCACTGCGAGAGAGAAATGGAGCGAGATGAGAGAGAGAGGAAAAAGAGGCAGAGAGAGAGAGAAAGAGACAGAGAGAGAGAGAGAGAGAGAGAGAGAGAGAAAGAGAGAGAGAGAGAGAGAGAGAGAGAGAGAGAGAGAAAGAGAGAGAGGAGGGGGACGAGGAGTTAGTTTGTGTGGGAAAGAGAGAGAGGAGAGAGGGAAAGATTGAAAGACAGAATCGTATCGCTGGGTGATTACCACGCTAGTCTCAACCGATTTGGTCGACAAAACCATTTTGCCCTCTCTACCCAACTTCAAATAGCAAGAAGATATAACTTCCATTCAAATACGTTTCTAGCATAATAGGGTATCAAGAAGTATTGGGTGAAAGAGATGTCGATTAGTGAAGATTCGGAAACTAGGTACCTCTGGACAAACTCGATGACAGCTTCGATTAGCTCATCCTCCGTCTGCACGAGATATGCCAGAGTGCACTCCTCCTCAAAGATGTTTGCTTGAAAACGACATAAATAAAGGATATGGCGTTGTTAGATTGTAAATGGCTGGGAAACCTGATTGAGTCCCTGCGGCTTCTCCCCCACGAGAAAGACCACTTCAGCTGTCGGCGTGGATACTCTGCAGACGTCTGAGTAGGATTCGACTGCCGCAGCCACGATCTTCGCTTCCTGCGATAAAACAGAAGAATAGACAAGAAAGTGAACGGAAAACATTATTGCCGACCAATTAATTGTAGATTGTAAATTAAAACATATTAAAGTTAATGTATATCTTTTAAAGATGCATACCGCCGGATCTGGGTAAATTTGCCCAGTGACTGTGCTGAGCTCGAGCGAGACAACTGAGATGTGGCGAATCTCCCCCACGATCTCTTCTCCATCTACTGCGGCTTCCTGACTACATAGGGACTAAAAAAGAGAGGGAGAAAGAGATGGAGAGAGAATGAGAGAGAGAGAGAGAGTGGGAGAGACTGATAGTGAGAGAGCGAGAGATAGAGAGAGATAGAGATAGAGAGAGAGAGAGATAGAGAGAGAGAGAGAGTGGGAGAGACTGATAGTGAGAGAGCGAGAGATAGAGAGAGATAGAGATAGAGAGAGAGAGATAGAGAGAGAGAGAGAGAGAGAGAGAGAGAGAGAGAGAGGTGGAAGGTGGATGCTGCGGAGAAAGCGTGCGCCACTACACACAGAGGAATGAAGCGAGTACACAAGTGCAATTGAAAGGAAATTCTGAAAATAACCTTCTCTTCCGAAGAAGGTCTTGGCTGTTCAACTCTACTGACGACGAGTCAAAGTGCTGCAATCTTTTTATTCCATTTGTTTTTCAACCTTGATTTCTGTTAATCATAAGGCCATGGGAAGATTATTATATTTTATTTATTGTTAGAACAATTTTTCATTCAAATAATCTAGCGTATCCAAAAATAGACAAATATTGAGAGATAAAGAGACGAACATGATAGATGCTCCTCTCCCCCGTCTGCTGGCTGGGGGACACACTGACTGCCGCACCCTCGGGGGAGCACGTGGTCGCCAGTTCAGTCGAGTGATTACTGTGGCATTCTAGTTCATTCTGGTCTCCTATTCCAGCTCGGGCGGTTGCCTCAACGAATATACACTTCTCTTGCGGCGATAAATTGCTCCAGCAAAAGGCGTTTCTTTTCCCAATCACCATGAATTCTTATTCGTCAATGAATTCTAGGTGTGGTACCTGAGCGGTGGGCGGATGGAGTGGAGGGGAGAAGGCCGTGCATGCGGGAGGGCGCTTTCTTAGCGTCAGCCATTCCGCGCCACGCTCTCTGGGCAGCAGAAAAAGATTTCATTCAAGGTATTGCTTGCTGACAACTTAATAAATAATAACTAAGTAGAACACGTTCCTTTACCGTGCTCATGAACCGAATAAAGTTCCTCATTTCTCGAGAATTAAACGAAGAATAAGCAGAACAATTCACATAGCAAAGTTTCAATATAAGACTTACTCTTTGGGATGTCGTGGACGTTTCGATGTCTTGATAGCCACAGGTGTCCTCACCGATTCTCCATATTCAGGATGTGGTGATGCCTAAAAGAAATTCAAGGAAGAGTATGCAAGGCTTCTTCTGATAAGCATGCAAACTGACAGCAAAGATTTCCTCGATATCCAGATGTTCATCAGAGCTAACCAATAACGGAGATTCGGGGACAACATCCACGTCATATTCTCTGTCAATTCTATCGGTCATCATCGGCTCATCTTCCTGAACGAGTTATAATTCTAATTCGAAACAAAATTAAATTTATGACCAAATTATGCAACTGAAATGACTACGAATATCATCTTCCCACCATCTCCAACCTGTGCTGAAGTGTCACTATCTTTTTGATGTTCATCCGAAGCCACTTCGCACAGTGTCTGATCCATTAAATTCGAGTCCGATTCTTCTTCATCTTCATTCTCTTCATCCTCACAGTTTTCTTTAATAAAACCTGAATGTAGTGGACAATTACTAAAGTCACTTTCCTAGAGACCGCAGACAGGTTTTGTGGTCACATGTTTGACCGGGCGCACTACAGTATCCCACGCGAATTGTGTCATATTTGAACTGAATTTAACCTAATTGTTTAAAGGTAGTTTACACATTCTGACTCGTTTATTACTCGCTTATTTTCATGAATAACTATTCAAGGTAAATAAATAGAGTCAGTGTTGTATGCGCATATGCTCATTTAGAGAGTAGAAACCAGATAATATACTTTGAGAGTTGACGTCGCGCCGCTTATGAAATAAAAGTGCTATTAAAGAAGCTGTTGAGCAGTGGCGGGACATTTTGCGTGTTATTTTACTTAATAAATCTTTCGTTAAGCCAATCGGGCATAGATTTTATCATTAGGGTAGTGAGGATTTTAAATATTTGACTTGGAGTGTTCACTTCACACCGCTTATGAAAAGGAAGCGTTAACTAAATAAAGTGGATTTTTCGGGGCAATTCTTATGTTTTATTACTTAATAAGGGTTCTGTTAAGTCAGTTGGGTATACACTTGATCATTTGGAAAGTGATAACAACTGATACGTTCTTTGAGAGTTTTGCTTCACATCGTTTATGAAGTAAAAGTGATATTGAAGAAGCTGTAGGGTACTGGCGGGACATTTTGTGTGCTATTTTACTTAATAAGGGTATTGTTAAATCAATGGGGTACACATTTAATCATTTGGCTAGTGAGGATTTTAAATATTTGACTTAGAGTGGTCACGTCATATCGCAATGAAATGAACTTGCTAACTGAAGCTATTGGGTATTGGCAGGATACGTTTTTTTTTGTCCAAACCAATTAAAAAAGTAGTTTACAAATAATAAATTATAGAAAATGAGCCATGAAAGTAAAGTATAGATCACTGATAATGGATCACCTGACCGAATGAAACGCATATGACACAGTTCATCACATGCCACAGCGGACATCGGCTTACTGTAGCCTGCCCACATTGCTAATTAATTAACAGTCTTAAAGCCCATTTTTATATGTAAATTCTTCAATAATATGTAATAATTTTTATATATTTGAATTTCTCGCACTCCAATACCCCCAGAAGAAGTATTGAACTGAATTTTTAATCGGTTTTGAAAAATTATCTGCGGTCTCTACTTTTATTACCAACTAGTATCAAACGACTTGCCATATTCCTTTCCATGCTCCTCCCGATTGCCCCTCTCCTCTTCGTCATTCTCTTCTTCCACAAGAGTCTCTTCGAATTGCGATGCCCAGCTGTCAATGAGGTGGCTGTCATCCTCTTCCTCGTTGTCCATGTAACTCAGATTGAAGGTATCTCAAAGCATCCCGAATGATTGGTGAAACACGAGATCAAAGAGATTGCATATTATTCTCTCACATCCTACCTCTTTCACGTCTCTCTCATTCTCATTCTCTCTCTCAGTCTCTCTCTCTCTCTCTAACCATCTAGTCCCTGAGTGCAGCCTCTTGCCACTCCGCCATCCATTCCTCTCGCTTTCATCTCTTTGGCCAGTCGCCGAAGCCGCTTAAAGTGTTCTCGTTCTGCTTCAAAATCGGTGGAAGGTCGATTCTCAGCGCAGCCTAAAGAGAGAAATCCAATAAACAAGCCATAAATCCTTCAATCATTGGCTAAAGTTAGAAACGTACACTTGGAGAAAGTGTCCACTACGGGCTGACCGCCACTGCGGAGAGCGGCCTCACACCAAATGGCGTCCAGACCCGGATTAGTCGAGTACTCTGAATGGTTCGACTTGTTCGATCAACTATTGCAACCATTAGCCAAATTAGGAAACATCTGAAAGCTTGTGATTAGACAACTAACGCACTATATTTCATATTCACATCCTTACGTATGGAACACGCTTATTTTCTTTCGACATTTGAAAGCAATACCTGATATATTTAATGATCGAACTAACCATTCTTCTTGAGCAGCTCCTGGTTGATGATGTTCTCTGCAATGACATCCACCTGAAAATAATGAAATAGTGGAGTATGAAAGCTACAATTGGCTGTAACTCGCCTCGATAGCAGCACTGGTCTGAGGATAGAATTGCGATAGTAGCTCGACACTTCAAATGAAGACTAACAAGATTCACCGCAAGATAAATTTCTCTATACCAACTCAAATTAGTGTTAAACAAATCCTGTATGATTAAAAGAATTAAACGAACTCGTCCAAAATGTCGGACACCTTCAAGCCCGCGTA
Source organism: Allodiplogaster sudhausi (assembly GCA_945643635.1). NCBI lineage: Eukaryota > Metazoa > Nematoda > Chromadorea > Rhabditida > Diplogasteridae > Allodiplogaster > Allodiplogaster sudhausi. The sequence continues at coordinate 1,294,961 of CALZFC010000031.1, read as the reverse complement.
TACCGTTGCTGAAATATAACTTGCTCTATTATTGCTTAGATCCTCGTGTAGCCTTGAGAGGAAGTCTCAATTTGTGATCACCCTTGCAACAACTGAACTACTGCAAATGTGTTGGATGTCGACAAGAACATCCAAAGTGAATGCCTTGAATACATCCTTTCGACCTCTTCACTACTAACATTCGACGAGATTTTTGTTTTGAGGGGGACAAAGCCAGATGAAGGAGAAGAGACTGATGAAGTAACAGTGGTAGTTGGTGACTAACTTTCCGGGTCAGCGAATTGGCCGATCCGGAAGCGCGCACCGCGCACTGAGACATACTCACAGCCGTAGATGGAGGAGTCCATCCAGAACTGCAGCTGAGCTGGCAGATGGGCCTCGAAGGGCTGGAACAGGGCACGGTGGGAGCAGAGGGACGACAGGGCGGCAGACGCTCTGCACAACAAAGGAAAAAGAAAGTGGAGAAGAGGAGAGAATGGTGAGATCTTACACACTAACTTCGCGTGATAAAACGAGCTAGTAAAGTAGACCTTCACGAAGTCTTCCTCGTCTTCATGATATCCATATATTGACCTGTGATATGCTATTGCTGATTTCGGCTTCTTTTCAATCAGTTCTTTGATAAAATAATCAAAGTAGCGAAATGCTTCTCACCTTCCAACCACGTGCTCGGTGCGTACAACGTACGCGCGTCCGATTGGTGGGGCCTGGAAATTTCCTTGTTCCGAAGCCCCGCCTCCTCCAGTAGCTCCGCCCTTTTTCTTGCGTCGCTCCGCCTCCTTCGTGAGTTCCTCTCCAATGAGCTCGTTCACTCGTCTCTCGATTGCAGCTGCCAGGCGGTCAGTGTAGGCTCCGCCCATCCGGAGTACAATGTATGGCAGTGCTCCGTGGACATGCAAACAGGCACGCTCTCCTAGAAGAACATGTCCGATTAGACAGCACTCTTTAGCAGTGCTATAAGATACTTACTTACTTTTATACTTCGCAGCCTTTCAAAATTGCCGCCTCGAGGCAACCAAAGATGTGGTAGACGGGGAGCTTGGCGTGCGGAGAGTGGTTCGGCGGTGCGAGGAGACTCTTCTCCTCCTGGGTGCTTTCGCAGACGACATTCCGGATACGGAGCGAGACGGCCCTCGAGGGGGGCTTGATCGTAGAGCGGGCAATTGACGGGCCCGAAGAGGACGTTGAAGGAAGGCAGCTGGGCACCAGGCCAGACAGAATGGAGGAAGGCAAGTGGCTAGCCATCGAGTGACATCTATGAGAGCGGTGACCAACCAAGAAAATCGTTCATTGGATACGCGTCAGGAACATGAGAGATAAAAAAAAAAGAGACAAGGAGACAAAATATAAAGGATAGCTCGCAGCCATGAGATAAATATAATAGAGGTACATCAACTGCACCACACACTAAGCGTCTAAACAGCATATATTCGAAAAGACCGATGATCTGACTTGCATATTGACCACCCAAGGCTCTCTTCTTCAGTCCTTTATTCAGGTATAGCAACAATGCTTATAAACAGTTGTTCTGCAAACAACCCGCAGTACAAATATCCGCAGTTTAATTTGTATTGGTTCATTGTGAACCATAACAAACTAAATTAAAAAGAAAATATAGCCGGCATTAAAGCCAAACGGTATGGATGACATAGAATCGGCTTAAGAGAGGCGAACAGGAGAAAGAATATGGACAATATCATATTTATGTAGAAGTGATAACTTGAACTTACTGCTAATCACAGAATTTTTTTTACAAATAAATGAAGGATTCTTGAGATGACAAACAAAAAGGACCCCATAGGCAACCAAATTAAGCCGCAGCCTCTTGCAGGTCGAGTCTTATGACGAGTGTGATGGCTCTGAGAAGGGCTTCATCCACGACCAGAAGCTCGTCGCCATCGTTCAGCACTTCTTCAAACAAACAGACAAAAAATGTGACAACTGATTAACAACAAATAGCAATAGATCTTAAAAGGAGTATTCCTTCTCTATTTGTCCTCCTTTCTTCTTTCTCTCATCCTCTCACCATTCAAAGGTCGATCCAAGTTGGTGATGCTGGCTTCCCTCATCCCCGGAATCATATCAGTCATCATGTAGATCGGAGATGATGAAGTTCGCATTGTCGGATCCCGGAGATGACTGCAAAACGTTTCAAGGAGTCAATTATTGGTCAATACACAAACCTGAAAATACTTCAATTTCAGCTAATTCTATAGGTCTCTGTGTCAATAGAGCAGAACACAGCTTAAAAAATACATTCGAAATGCAATAACCGTAAGAGTTAATAATAATAACTGAAAAAAAAATTCAAAAGCAAATAAAAAGCCAAAGACAAAAATGAATAGCAGACTATGTCGAGACGAGTTTGTCGTAGAGAACACGGAACTTGCTGCTCGGCTTCATGGAAACGGAGGCCTTCGTCCCGCTGCATGCGATGCACTCGTCCTGCATACAATATTTCTTAATCTAGCTGAACAATTCCGAAGAAAGAGAGACAAAATATCACAAGAGATCATTATCTGGCATAAAAAATTACAACGACCCTGACCTCGCCGTGCAAAAAGCGAGGTTACACTAATTCATAACATTCGGAATAATATGTGTGCTGTGTTTATATATTTGCTACCGTAAATCATTACAAATTTAGAAAAAAAATCGAACCAATCGTTCAATAGGAGTTAAATACATGGAGGCGCCATCAAGGTCAGCGAAAGTCAGATGGCCATTCATGACTGTTGCGATGCTGGAAGGAGGACATGTTAGATATCAAGAAAAAATATATCGATACCTACTGTATAAGCATTAGTTTATAGCAAACAGAATTAAACAAAGATTTGGTACGAAAAATGACGTGAAAAAGGTTCTAACTTGCTCGCCAGCTTGAGTGCTTCCAAAGCGCAAGCCGCTGCAACGACCGCGTTCGTTGATGCGACGGCAGGGATAATTCGTTTAAGGACACCCTGAATCAAGGAATGCATGTACTGTTTAAACTCAACAGTGTTGACTGAAAGATCTTAAGTAGATCTGGCATGGAGCGTCTAAAAGATAAATGTTCAGAATACAGCTTTGGAAAAAGAAAGCTCAAGAAAACTCCTTTGCGGTTTGCGCAGATAAATCGTTCGAAAGATCCTGCATAGCTAACAATAATGCCTTGAAGTTCTCGCTGAGTTACCTTGGTGAGTCTCATGTCGACTCCCCGGATACCGTAGTGCTCAGCCCGCCTGGCTGCCTGCTCGAAGACCCACTGCGCGTGCGCAGGGTCATCCGCATCCAGAGATACGCCTGCAAATGAAAGAAAGCCATCTTATTCTTTTCCAAGCTCAGCATAATTCGTTACTGCAGGAAACTGCAATTACGATATCCATCAAATCAGTTAGAGAAAAGAAGGACCTCCAAAAGGCTTCTGCTTGTCCCATTCGATGACTTTGATGTACTCAATGCAATGTTCAGGCAGACGAGGAGTGTGAGCGATGGTGCAGAGTGGGAAATTCACCTAGAAGTAATCAATCACGTCAGCCCACATTCTTATCGATTCCAAAAGAAAAAGTATCACAAAAGAGAAATAGCAATTGGATGGATAATGCAGATATATTTATTCTTTCGAAAAATAACATAGCATCAAATGGTCTTAACAAGTATAATCGACAGTTAGGATACATCTTACTCAAGACGAGCAGCCCAACGTTTCCGTAGCTTAAGAAATTAGTTAAACCCTAAAAGTCACATAAATGGCGTAGCAAGAAAAACTGTATACCTGCGGCGGATACAAGTCAAGGGTGCATTCCAGGCAAGCATTCATCTTTGGACAAACAACGCGAGCATTACCCTCAAAGACAAATTAACTGAGGAATACGGTAAAGAAAAACGGGATGATTACGGTAAAGTCAAAAAAGAGCACCTTGAATCCTTCGGTACCCCCGTCAATAAGCGGAATAACTCCACTGATACTCCCGTCCTCGTTCGTGTTTACCAAGTCACACTAAAAACGTATACCATTAAAATACTCTCAATAAAATAACAGAAACTCATTAATATTGAAGTTATCGTAATACTAATGTGAAAAAATGAGCATGTCATCACGAGAAATTACAAACAAGTCAAATTAACATATGATATTCAAAGAAGTATAATTTGCAAATACAATGAAGCACAGAAATGATTTAAGAGAGCCTCTCTGTATGCCTCCAGTAGGGCCTGCCCCAGATCCAGATGTTGGATTTCGAGTATGAAAACATAGTCAGGCATGGCACAGGGCCCCATTAGCAAGATTAAATGGTTAAAAAATTTTTTTCAAAAAAAAAAATTTATATTTTCAATATTTTTCAATTTTATTTTTTTTTATTAGCATCACCGTTGGCTTCAAAACAAAAACAGCCCAGATGTGTTTCAGTCAACTATTTCATTTTCACATCGAAAAATTACTTTTAATATTTGAATTTGATGGTTAAGTACCTTATACTCATTTGTGTGTGGGTGTTATATCTCAAAATGTAAAAACTGTATAACATATCTTCTTTTCGATTAGCCTGGATGTCCCCTAAGCTGTCAAAAATTGCCTCAAATTGGCGTACCTCGGATATGTGGGATTCAAGGAATGCGTGAAAAAGACGTTAAATTCTTGTTGTAACATAAAATGAATCACTTCATTCGATTCAGCACGTGTTTCTTTTCATAAAGCTTTCTATCAAAATTTCATAAAGATTCCATGAAAAAAACGCATTTTTCGATTTTTCAGCCATTGTCAGAAAATGACCGAATAGCAAATAGTGACTGATAAATAATGTCCTCTCTATTAGTAAGAGTACCGAAAAAGTACCCTGGAGTACGTTGAAAAGTCAATATTTTGGGGGGACATTTTCGCGGCTGTTATTGCTCGCGAATTGAACATATCGCAACATGTTATATGCCATTAAATAGCTTTCGCGAAGACGAACAACTATCCACGTTATGATGTATAGATTGTTTGATCTACTTTTTTTGGGTTCGAATATTTCGGCCACTTATTTGGCCTTGCTGCCAATTTACACTTTTTGGCGGATATATTTATTTCGATAGAGCGCAAAAATAGCTATCGGTTGATAGGTCAACTTTTAAGATTGCTTTTGGCATTTTCCAGAAATGAATTTTTTAATGTCATTTTGGCCAATTGGTTGTGCATGTCAAATGTCATGGGTCGCAGGTTCAAATCCGCGCGCGTGCAAACCCTTTTGCGGGCTTTTACCACGGGAAATCTACAAAACAAACATCGATTCTGACCTTAGTGTGCTTCGTGGAGCAGAATGATGTATTGGATGAGTAAGAAACATTAAGATTGCACGAAAAGTTGGAAAATGCGGATCTGTCAGTTTTGACGCGACCGCTATAGGAAAATCGATACTGTCATTGGTGGGGACGCCCTATCCAGATGTAATGGATGTATGATGTAGAGAATTTTGTCGCGTACAGAACAGTATTATCCGCATTCTGTTCTCGCTAAAAACATTGAAAATACAGCGCTTCGAATAGTTTTAGATCATTTTCTGACAATGGCTGAAAAATCGAAAAATGCGTTTTTTTTTTCATGGAAGATGATATCTTTATAAAATTTTGATAGAAAGCTTTTATGAAAAGAAACACGTGCTGAATCGAATGAAGTGATTCATTTTATGTTACAACAAGAAATTTAACGTCTTTTTCACGCATTCCTTGAATCCCACATATCCGAGGTACGCCAATTTGAGGCTATTTTTGACAGCTTAGGGGACATCCAGGCTAATCGAAAAGAAGATATGCTATACAGTTTTTAATGCTCTACATTTTGAAATATAACACCCACTCGGGTGAAAAGCGAATGGCCAATTCCGCGCGCGGAAATGGTAGAATGGTACAAAACCTGCAGACTGGCGAAATAATGGCGGCCTACTAATCAGTTTATTACTATTCCTGTACCCCCTTACTGGCCATTAACGTACCATTTATTTGCCATTAAAACATTTGAACATGGGAAATGGCGGGAAATTCTTTTTAAAGGGTAAACCATTGTTTTGAAAGCCGGCAAGTATAGGGTGCGCGGTCAGCACAAGGGTTGCAGTCTTTAGAGCTTCGTCAATCAGCGGTGTTTTTCCGCGCCCCATATGAGGGGGGCTTCGTTTCCGCTCCGACTTCATGGAGCGGATTTTTTTGTTCGTTTGGTACCCTGAAGGGGGCCGAGATAATTGTAAAGAGGTAGTTTTCGGAACTTCGTGAGAAAAAAAAACTAAAATTATAATTTTAGTGCCACAGTACGCCGATTTTTTAGTGTTACAATACGCAGTTTAATGGTTGATTATGGTCAGTTATGCGCAGGTTATCTGCCTGCTATGTGCAAGTTACTGCTCCAATATGCGCAGGTTATTGCTGAAAAATTTGCTAATGGTTAGATCTGAGTGAAGAATTGTTCGAATAATGTTTGGTTGCTCATCAGTAAACTACTATTATTTGCGGTAGTTATTTGCCATTACTGGACCATTTATTTCCCATTCGCTTTTCACCCGAGCACACACAAATGAGTATAAGGTACTTAACCGTCAAATTCAAATATTAAAAGTAATTTTTCGATGTGAAAATGAAATAGTTGACTGAAACACATCTGGGCTGTTTTTGTTTAAAAGCCAACGATGATGCTAATAAAAAAAGGAAAATTGAAAAATATTGATGTTAAAGAAAGTTATGTGCACTTAAACTTTTCCCTTACTTTTGCATGCCCAGGCAAGGAAAAAAATTTTATAACAAAATTGACCTTCTAATTTTCTTCATAGTGTGCATAGGTACCCCTGATAAAATTTTGGATAGCCAAATCAAAAATTTTTACCCCGGGGCAGGCCCCATGGAGGGCTGCTTGATCCTTACAGAGAGGCTCTCTTAAACCAACTTACGAGCATGTTGTTCAGCCAGCGACGGGCGGGAATGGAGTCCAGACCACAAATGACGAGTGAGAACTGGCCGTAGAACGAGGGCGGCTTCTCTTGAATGCGGCAGTTGTGGCTGACAATCAAATGAAATCATCTTCCTTTTATAATTAGAACAATTAGTTACAAATATCATTTCCAAGATCATAAAAGTGAATACAGCGAAGGTCATCGGAAAACGGTCAAGTGAATACCCCATAATTAAATTAACAATATAATTCTATTTCTCAGTTCTGTCGCTTTCTTTAATCAAAAAGCGAATGGAGAAAGCCTACATGAGTCGCCCTAAAAAAAATAGGAAGACTAACGGTACAACCGAGCATCTCTTGACTCTTTTATTGATAAAGGCAGCTGCAACTTCGGCCTTTGATTTGCCAATGTCAGACTCTCTACAAAAGAAATTAACTGGTAGAATTTCACGATAAAGTAGTCTGGGATAACATTTTGCAATAAAACGAAATAATACAAGGTTAAGCTAATTACACATATAACATTACCATCGAACCAAGAGGAACACTGACCTGAAGAGAAATTGGCGATTAAGATTGGAAAGATCAATTGTGTCCATGTCAATCACGTGAATATTTGCGAACCCCGAGAGAGCCTAAATAAAAAAAGGATATTCCACGTTTATTGGCTGATAGCTAGCTGCCTTATGAATGAAAGACTGAAGAAGCCATGGACATTTTATCTTCCCAATGTTCTCAGATTAACTACTATATTAGCAAAAATGAATGACTTGCCAGGTTCTTCAGCAACTCACAGCCAAGTCCACCAGCTCCCACGACCAGAACAGGACATGTTCGAATGCACTCGAGATTCTAAAAGGGACAGCTCTCAACTATCATTTAACAGTGGCCAGCATTCTATCAAGAAAGCTTTTCTAAGTATATGACACCTGCCAAATAAAAAGAAAAGAAAAAAAGAACACGGGAATGCATCACTCCCTCCATAACTTCCTTGCAAACGCGCGAAACAAAGCAGCAGAAATGGAAAGTGCAAACACGAATTATTAAGGTAAATAACGCTTTAGCTATAAATGTTCAAAAATTGGAAAATCAAATGGAAACCTCCGGGCCAGGCTCGAACTCAGGGTGAGCAAAGATTGACGATGTTTCGGTGAAGCAGCGAATGTCGTGCCAGCGCCCTCCCGATCTTGCCATCATGCTAAATAGTAAACAAACAACAGAATCAAGATGACGAAGTTAACGACTCGAGGAGTAAGCTAATCTTCGGATAAGCATTTGTGGCATTCAAAAAAAATTAGTGCGATATGCTACCGTATGACTAAGAAACAACAGACAGCGACTGCTGTTCGTCTTGTTCCTCTATCAGATATACCAGCACGCGTGGTGTGTCATACAACTCTTTCCCTTGTTAAAATTTCATTGGAAACTACTCTACATAAGACTGGTTTATTCACAGTTAGCCACGTAAACGCAGCGAACAGCATATGTTAAACTAGACAAAGTGCAAAATGGGTCAAACAATTCAAGAAATATTCACAGAGATAAGTACTTAGGTACTCAACAACTTTGCACGCACATTACATCCTATGCCTCCTTACCAGGGACATTATATACGAGAATGCGATGATTAAAACAGGGGAGTAAATTGGCACATGAATTTGGACGTAAGAAAGGAGTTCGGGGTAATATGTTGACAGACAATCAGGGGAAATAACAAATGGAACAAGGAGGGCTTAGAGAAAGACATGAAAGAGCAGACTAGAATCCGGTCTGGGACCAAACGCTGACGTTCAGATCACTCTCGCTTGTATCGACGTCGTCCATGAATGCTGGGGGGACTGGAGCGCTGACCTGGCGAGCGGGGGGAGGGGAGTACTCCAGCTTCAATGGAAGAATTCATGCTATGCTCATCCCAACAGAGGGAATTAGACAAGAAAGAAAGGAAGATAGACCCTGGTTGGATATGGACTAGAAAGATTTAGAAAGAAGAACAGGCCGAACTGACGTGCTCAAAGAATTCTGAGATGCTCCTTGGAGAAACGTCTCGCGATTCGTCGCTGTCTCCCGAGTTTTCATCGTCGTCAAACATATCTGAGTCAATAAAGAATAAAGAAACATTAATAGCCCCGTTGAGAATTCTTCTCCTGATGACTGACCAAATTGCATGAGTGGTTGCATGCTGTCCGAGGTCTGGGAAGGAGTCTTCCCATCGCCGGGGAAGATGCCAGGACGATTCTCCAAAAGCTGCCCCGCTATTCCAACCCGCTCTCGCTCAGATGTGAGCGCGGAGTTGTTGCAGATTCCCTGCGATAAGAAGTCATTATAATCAAGGTTTATCCGCAGCCCTAAAAGGCAAATATTCCCCAAAACCTCGAGACAAAATTACTTAATTAGAACTCAGAATAGGAAACTGAAACGTGGTTGTGTTAGATCTCTCTTTGGTGCGTGTCTCTCCCGCAAGCAAATCTAATGTGAGATTATTTCAACGTGTCCAAGCTTGATCACGCATCCTTCAATCAATTCTCTACTCTGGCTAGACCTTCTTCACTCTCCAAAGACTATCAACTGAATGAGAATCTAATAGCATACAGCGGGCTCTAGCTGCCACTGCTGAATCTTCTCATTGGCCGCGTCCAAAACCTCGGTCGAGGGGGACGTGTCCACTTCAATCTGCAGCTCGAGCAGAGAACAGGAGGCATCCATCTTCTCTGCAGAAGCTTCTGCCCCAAAACCCATCCCTGTCGCCTCTTCCACATCCATCACCGTTGCTAGTGTTTCTGCTTCCTCCATTTGAGTTGCCCTCCCTTCCGCCTCAAAGAAGTACACGTTTCACTAGATCAAAGCTTACAAAGGAAAAAAGCCAACCGGTTGCCGAACTGTCGGAACCTTGAGAGGAGTGGCTGGAGGCTGAAAGTGAACACGGAATCAGGTTCACCTTGCTCTATACACAATTGTGACAGCTCACCTTGCTGGTCTCCTTAGCCGGAGTATATGAAAGAAGATTCTTCTTAGCCAAGATTGGCTGGGGAAGGTCGATGGCACCTTCTGGCACCTTGAAACCCTTCTTTGGCTTGCGACGGCAACCGAGAGATGGGATCTGGCAGGATCCAAGCACTTCCACTGAAGCAGAAGAAGTTCTCTCTCTCTCTCTAATAGGGAAAGAACGCCAGCCAGTCTTTGTAATAACATGCCATTATGTACGATATCCTCCAATTCGTAGTAGAAACCCGAAACGATGTATGTCCCACAATATAAATTGCATGTTCTTTCTTCAGCACTCTAACCATCCTCTCCAGCCTGTCATAGAACAACTTCTTTATGGAATTCCCTAACAAAATTTTATTTGACAAATTTAATCTACTTCCACGATCTGCAGATGAACGCCTTTGAACAGACTGTGAGTTGATTCACCATGTCAGACTCAATCAAGACCTCCAAGAAAACGAGATACCATTAAAACCGGTGCGAAGTAAATGAGGGGTGCGAGGTTTAGATTCCTTCCTTCTCGACAAGACAACTGGAGTCTTGAAAGCTTCATCCACAGCTCCCACGGGCATCTTCTTGATTCGTTCGAATTCTTTCTCCGCCATTTCTCGGCGCCGTTTAGCCTGAAGGATTAAGATGAGGGCATCGGTTATATATTGAGAGATAGAGCGGTAGCAGAGAGCGAGTGAGAGCAAGGAGGGAGAGAGAGGAAGTGGGAACACTTACCAGACCCAAGTTAACTTTGAATGTATCGAAATCTTCCTGTCGGTTCCTCTGCAGATGTCTCTCACGCGCTTCAGCGCCCTCGCGGTCATTTCGCTTCTCGGAAACGCGGACTGAGATCGCAGCCAGCTAAATAAATCGCATACAGACATCGGACTCGTCGGCATTTAAAAGGAATTTAAAATGGCAAAAAAAGACCTTCTGCTTGGCCTGCTCCACTTCTTTCATCATCTTATCAAAGCCGTCCTTTGCCATCGCTGCTTGTTCAGTCTTCTGCTCGTGAAGTCGAATGAGTTCTCAAATAGTCCCTTTTCATCTCCACTCCCTGACTAAAGAGAGAATGAACCTAGTCGTCTCGCTTCCAGTTCCTGGCAGTTCCTCGTAGACATCTGCCATCGAGTCATCTCCAGTGTCACTTCCATCTTCATTCTCTGCTTTTCTAGCATCTTCGTCAGCTCATCCGTTCTTCTCTTCACAACATTCATCCTTTCTTCATTAACAGCCTATAAAGCGCAGATCTCCTGATTGCCTCCTCCCATTCTTCCCTTTCATACCTTTGCATCTTCGAGCTCCCCCTTGATATCTTCGCAAGTTCGATCCTCCTCCAGCTCCTGCTCTTTTTTCTTCAACTCCTCCATCCCATGCAGTTCCTCTTCAATCTGCAATGCATGTCAATGAATTTAGAGGCATGCTAGCACCACAAATCCAAAAAAAAATTGCTGCTTTTGAGTACGAGTGATTCAAAATCTTGTAATCTTAGAAAAAGAAGTACATAACGTGAAACTTTTCATAATTACGTCCTCAAAGTCAGTTTATTTGTAAAGGACCCGTATGTTCCAAACCACCCCTCAAAACGGGAACGCTAAGGAATACGAAGTACACAACAATGGATGTTTCTCGTAGGATACAACTACGAAAAAACTCGGTCCACAATTCCAAACCTGAGCCTGTAACTCGGCCTGCTCGGCCACAGCAGCGACATGCTCTTTATTCAACTTCTCGAGATCCTCTTTCAGCCTCGCGCTCTCTGCCTCCAGCTCTGCCTGTTCTTCCATTCGCTCTCTTTTAGCTGCAGACTGTGCATCCAGTTGGGCCTGAGATAGCTCATGCTTTAAAAAGGAACGGAAGTGGCATAAACAACCTGAATAACGGCAGATTCCTCCCTCGCCTCGATGGCTTCGCTCTCAAAATTTGACCTCGTCATCCGAATTTGCTCCACCTCATTCCTAAGTCCTTCTGAAAATGAAGGGCAAATCATTGCATTCCTTACATTTTCGGCATTTCATAGCTGACCAAGAATATCTTCCTTCTTCTTCTTCTCGGCCTGGATCTCCTCGTTCTTGGCCCTCATCTCCTCATACTTCTCATCGAGGGAATCGTTTTTCGCGACAAGATTCTGACGGATGAAATCGAGAGCACTGGAGAGACGAGTGACGCCTTCTTCAGTTGCCGATTGGAAAGAATCGCCAACACTGGCCAATGCCTTGACTGTAAAGAAGCTTACCTTCTGGGTAATGCACGTTTACAAGTACAGGACGACGTTTATAATTACAGGGCAAAAATGATTTCGCGGATAACATGATGAGCCAACTTTTCTCCTGCATCACAGCCTGCTGTTCCTTTGCGTTGTTAAGATGAATCTTAACTGCATCCCGAATCTTACGGAGCTTCACGTTTTCTTTATGCGTCTGCTCGGTGAGAACTCTAATCGCGTTGTTTCCTAAAAACAAGTTTAACTTTTCAGACTATTGAATTTAGACTATTGTTATTTTACAATCTGTGTAAGCATATTGCGCTTATTCACAACAAAACGACTAAAGTAATTAACTTTTCGAGATAAGATGTAAATTCTAACCTTTTCCGAAGATATTTTTTGCCTTCTCAGCATCGATTTCCAACTGCGCAATTCTTGCTGCGATGTAGTCGTGACTGAAAACAGGAGTTGCTTACAATGAGCAACTTAAGATTTCTTTGATTTAATCAGTATTGATGTATCTGCACATCTAACCTCTTGCGAACGTCGGCAGCATAGTTTTTGACGATGATGTCGACCGAATTCTCCACCTTCTGTTTGCCTTTGGCGAGTCGAATATCGGCGAGCTTCTTTGTCCACGCCGCAATGGACTCTTCCTGTAAAGAAAGATTGGCGAAGAGTACAATAAGATCAGAAAAGGCGGAAAGAATTGTAAACATTTTAATGGGGCTAGAGAAAAAAAGTGCAGCAAAAAAAAACAAGGCAAAGCACACCCGAGCGGCTTCTTCCTTGCAAAGTTCATCGTAGCGAGCTTGTAGAGCCGGGAGCGACATCTCGCTGAGGGCAGCTCGCTCCATGGCACAATCTTTACTCCACAAGTTACACCTCTGTAAGGTTCACAAGAATCTATCTACGCAGACTTGTAATTCAATTCGCTGTCTGGAATAACATACTTTCTGCAGTTGCGACTCATAGCGACATGCAAATAATAATATGACAAGAAAAACACCACAAACAACGATTATCATCAACGCCGTTGATATTAGCTAAGCTTTGTCTTGATCCATAAATAAATTGAATTTGAATCCAAAATAGTTTGATGTTCATGTTCATCAGTTATTTCGGCGGGAAAATTAAATATCAGCAATAGGTATATCTATGCAATATCGCAGAATGGCCATCCGCATTACGGTAGCACAACCGGTCATTGATCGAATAACTTTTGGCTGGTCGCCAGTTTTAATCTGCATATTCATATTCGATGTGGCATTCCATGTACCACCTGGTCCATTCACTCGTTGTCTGGCGAAGGGCAGTGGTCGGTCGGCAGTCTCCGCTCTCCAGTCAAGAGTCCTTCTTTCGCGAATGGAGGCAAATGGCCCTCTTCTTCGTGAACACACGGGCAGTGGCGACTGGAACTACTGGAGCAAAGTCTTCGGAGACGGCAAGCTGACTGAGACCATTGCTCAGCGAGATCATGTTCGTTTTCTTCTTACTGCTTTAATCGCATTCTTATTCGGCACTGGCAAAAAATTATGGTGCTATCCTAGTTGGGGAGTTATGATTTTTTTCCCAGTTTCTGAGGTTTTTTTTCTCCTGTCTAGATGTCTGTTAGTGCTTATTTGTCGAGCTGAATTCTTTCATGGAAATATCTACTTTGGCAAATATTTCCATGAAAATGCGCGTTTTGGCGTAATGTAGCCAGTTTGGGCAATATTTCGCGGTAAATTGCCATGTATACTAGAATTTGAGGCAGTTAGCAGCTGACTTTCAGTTTGCTTGTAAAATTAATCCCAGCTCGGCTTATTTTAGGCTCCGCGGAAGCAAAGAAAATTAGTTTTAACTACTTGGAAGAAATCATGACTCCCCAACTAGGATAGCGCCCAAATTGAGATATGCAGGAGCCGCCGCGGCCCGCTCATCCCCCGTCTCGGCCGGCCTCGAATACCTGCGAAGTGATCTTCCGGAACGTTCCTCGAATCGGCGTCACCCAGACCGGAGTTGTTCGACATTTGGTTGCCAGTCAAGTCCGCGGCAATCTTCCCATCGGCCACATTCTCATCTCCAATCGCAGATGGTGAGGTCTTTTGTGGAAGATGGGATATCACGGATTCGGCACTAGTTTAAGCGAATTAAAGTTATTTTACAATCACAGCTGAGTGGAGGGAGCATCTTCGTTAAGGATCCTTCAACTATTCAAGAAAAGCGACGCTGTCGAGTTGGCGCGCAGACTGGATGGCTTTCGATTCCGTGGAAAGCTTCTTCTTGTTTTTACGAGCATTCCGAACGGCGGCAACAAGTTTGTCGAGGATCCACAGAATAAGATCGAACAGAATGAAAACAATGTCTCGAAGAAGAGTGAAACTCGACTCAAGGTTACTGAACTGAATGGTCTTGTGTTGTTATATATTCTTAATGTTTTTCGCTCTAATTCCAGTTGCTTTCAGTCTTTTCGCTCTAACACAAGCAAGAGCTCTGCTGTTCTGCGTGGAATTGAAGAAGTGCAAGTGCCGAGTGCTCTTCTCTCTTCTTCTCTGCAAGTTGCCATGGACAGGGACGCTGTGTGGACGAGGAGAGAACTCGCTGAGCTAGCCACCTTCAAGAGGTTCTTCATCTCTTCTTCTCGATTTTGCTGCCAGCTCCAACCATGGACACATAACGTTCTCTTTGCATCTAGCTCCATCCCATCTTGTTTTTTTTTGCATATTCTTTCGAAGTAGCCTGGTAGACTTTAGAACGTCGAATACTAAGAGTGATTTGAACTGATTTATGGTGAGAATGCAGAGACCTATTAGGGTATAGACTGAATTCATCCTTTTGTGAAGGCGGTGTGTCTGAAATATCAAACACCATTCATGAATCTTTATGACTTATAGCATTGCTTCTTTTAAAGAAAGATTAAATAACTTTCTTTGTGAGAACCCTGAAATGTAGCGCGAATTTAGAATGGAATAAGGATAAGAATGCCGTTACAGAGAGTTGTCATCTGCGTTGAGCCGCCGCGAGGGCGCGTGCTGTCCACTGTCCTCTCTGCAAGACATGCCTCGAATGCGTCGGCGCGGCCTTGTCTCTGCGTCTCTGACCCTCTGGCCTCTTGGTCTCTCTCGTCTCTTCCCCTCTGACTTCCGAGTCACTGGCAGACTCGTCTCGCTCATTGGCAAGGACGACGCCGCCGCCATGCATCGCCGTACCAGTGCTGATGTCTGATTATTCTCTCTTTCTCTCGCTTTCCTTTCAACCCTCTCTCCCTCTCGCTCTCTCCATCTTGCCTCCATCCTTCCCTTTCTTTCCAGCCCTCCTGGTAATTAGGAGTTCGTGGGGAAGGATAGACCTACATCCTACAGGTGTCTTATTCCCCCACCCCCTCACTTCTGTTATTGATCCACTTCTTCCCTTGCAGGGAGTCTCGGGAGTGGCTCTGGCAGAGTGGGAGCCAATCCCCGGCACTCATCTTCGCAACGAGAGCCAGCTCGTGTCGTACATCTCCGCCTTCCTCTCCTTCTTCGGCCCGCAGCACGTCAAGGTAGCTTGAGATTTCGACCGTCTTAGTCTCTCTCCCTCTTCTCTATACTCTCCCCTCCTCTATCTCTACTCTCCCCTCCTCTATCTCTACTCTCCCCTCCTCTATCTCTACTCTCCCCTCCTCTATCTCTACTCTCCCCTCTATCTCTTCCGTCTACTATTCCTCCCTCTCTCTCTTCCAGATAGACGTGCCCTGGCGTCTGCTGGTGCAAGTGCTCCGTCCCTTGTTCGGAGTGACCCCCTCTTCTCTGGCGTGCAAAGTGGTGGCTGCCCATGCTGGGATGATCGTCTACAACGATGTCATCTACCTGGTATCCTCTGCCCAGCATCGCCAGCTTCTTCTCTCCTCCCTCCAGCCCAATCCACCCAGTTCTCTCGATTGGTAGCCTCTGTGCTCATACAGCCACCCTTCCAAGTCTATCCCTTTTGTACTGTTTTAGCTGGAACGCAGCTTCCGATTATCTGCATTATATTGTTGCTTTACTAGTTAATCGTCATATTTTGTTGTGATGGAGCTAAGCTCTTCTCTGTTTTATTCCCAGAGTTAATCGGGAAACTTTTAGGCTCATATGCCAAATAATAAATAACTAATGAATTGTTTTACCCTTTCCCATCACCCTTCTCCATGGAAAAGTTCTACAAAGGTATATAAAATGTGTGCCATCTCGTATTTTCTCACAACATCAATTTGAAATGAAAGTCGGAATGATAAAAGGATTGAAAGAGGAAAGAGGTGTGTGCAGTGTTCGAAAAACGGGCTCGATCAACGGTTCCTGCAGAATGAGTTGGAAGGAGTGGCAGAGGAAAGTAGACATTTTTCGAGGCCATAACTGATGTGGTATCATGCCACTTCTCCATCTGAGGGTACATCGAGCTCTTGTCGTGCTCTCTCATTAACTCTCCCGCTATCTCTCTCTCTGTCTCTTTTTCTTTCTCTTTCTTTTCTCTCTATCTCTCTCTCTCTCTCTCTCTCTTTTTCTTTCCTCCTCTCCTGCGCTCTGTCCTCTCTTCAGTTCATTCGTTGTTTTCGCTCAATAATAAAAAAAATGGGTAATTGAAATTAAGTGATTAGAAACATATTATGTACATATTTTCATGCTCCTCGCACACATTAGGTGACTAACAATAAGATTCAGTACATAACTCCTGTTCTTCATTTTCATTTCCGATCGCATTTACACGTGATCCTAACGTGAATGTGTTGGCCTGTACAAACTTTTCCTTATTTAAGAATTTTGCTGCGAAAATTGTTTCGTGCAGATGGCGTTTTGATCTTGGCGAGGAGATAAAGAGAGAAAAAGAGAGAGAAAAGATAGAAAGGGGAAGAGAAGAATACAGATAGAGAGAAAAAGATAAAGGAGAAAGAGGAGGGAATGCAGATTGGGATAGAATGTAGTGTATGTATGTACATTGTAGTGTGACCTGAGAAAGCTAGACAGTTTTGTGATCTGGTCATAAGAGATTCGCTTGTTTGCCAACAACTACATAAGCCAGACATTGCTTCTTTCTCTGCCAGTCGATTGCTTGTCTCTTTGGCCACTCCAACAATTGTTGTATGGTTTACTTTGACGCACGGAACCATTCGCTTTAGTCTAATTGAGACTATTAAATATGTTTCTATTTTATGGAAGAATGGCGTCAAAGACTGCACTGATGATCGTGGCAGAGGGGAGCGAAGATCTGGAAGTGGTCATCCCTTCTGATTATCTTCGAAATTGCGGCCTCAAAGTCAGTGTCGTTTGTCATATCTACATTCTTTTCACTGAAGTAACTTGTTGAATTAAAAAGATAATTTTTAATTCAATAAATTTAAATAAAAAATTAAATGTTAAAAAAAATAAAATGTATTTTTATGTCAGCGGTAACCAATCGAACTCTTTGAATGCGAAAGACTCAATTGGCTCTGACAGCAAAGGAGATCTCATTCCATGTGCAGGTCACAATCGCGTAGATCTCCGGAGAAGGAGGCCCCGTTACTCTCTCGAACGGTCTTCGCATTCTTCCCGGCGTCACTCTTGAAAGCGTGTCGAAACAAGAATATGACGTCATCATTTTGCCTGGCGGGATCAAGGTTCGCTTCTTTTTA
The DNA here is from genome assembly GCA_945643635.1 of Allodiplogaster sudhausi. Taxonomy (NCBI): domain Eukaryota; kingdom Metazoa; phylum Nematoda; class Chromadorea; order Rhabditida; family Diplogasteridae; genus Allodiplogaster; species Allodiplogaster sudhausi. Next base: position 1,277,276 of record CALZFC010000031.1, on the reverse strand, counting down.
AACATTGACTATTAAGCCATGACTCCGCTTTCTATAACTTAATTGTACGAATTGTTTGATAACCGCCTTGATGGTGATGACTTTGAGGGTGGTCCTCGCCTGGCTGCGTCCTCTCTCGTGCTAGAAATGCTCCGCTCCCAGCATGCCCGTGGCAGTCTCATCGCGTCCATCTGCGCTGGAGCCACCGTAATCGCAGCCTCCGGCGTCCAGCCTGGCGCCACGCTGTCCACGTTTCCATTGCCTGAGATCTACGACAAGGTCACCGAACGAGGTTTCTGCTTTCAAGTGTCCTATTTAAAGATCTATATTTCTTTTACTTGGTTCTAGCGATTATGTCTTTTTTTTTGCCATGTGCATGCATACATGTGTATGTACATATTGAAGAAAACTGATTCACTGAGAACAATTTGCAGGTTACAAGTTTGCAAATGAGCGCGTTGCGGTGGACGGCCAACTGATTACTAGCCAGGCTCCCGGCACCGCTTTCGAGTTTGCAAGCAGGATAGTTGAGACTTTGGTCGGCTCGGAAGTCAACAAGAAGTTCATCGACTTTTATCTCATTAAAATGTGATTTTTCATAAAGCACCAGAAATTTTATCGAAATGTGATTATTTTCTCACAGTAATACTTCAGTGGATTGTTGAAGCAAATTACATACATACATGCTACTTTCATTTGTTTGTAAAACAGCTGTTATAACTTTGACAGACGAGACTTGCTTTCAATTTTCCTGTAACGTGAATTATTTGAAAGTCATAAGATATCAATATAGCCGTAATGTAAATATTGATATTGTAGTGCTGTTGTGTCTGATGCAAACCTCAAAGAGAATGATGAATGCGGATATATGAAATGCGTTTTCAGACGTTCTCAAAGAGCATCTTATTCATAGTTTTCCATTGTCATAGAGAAGGATGGGTTGATGACCGCAGTTCTTCTTAGAAAACCTAGTTTGATACATTGTATTCGTAAACACCCAAGGTGAATATTAAGCCAACTTCCTTTTCTGAGAACTAGACATAGACAATAGAAGCAGAGATATCTGGCCTTTACTAACGCTAGACTGTTGCTATTCATTTCAGATTTTCAAATCATTGTCAAAGACAGAGGTGAAGAGCGACTGTAATGTTAGTTACATTTTGATTTATGTATACTTAATGTTTTTTTTACAGTTGATTAGTATAAAACATCTGTTCAAATTAATTCAAAAGGATAACTGTTATGAAATAAAATAAAATAAATATATGAAGGGGCTCTTGGATCGAGGATGTGCTAAGCACGGCTGGTGTCATTGACCGCGTCTTCTTTGAGCCTCCTCTTTGTTTCTTCTACTTGTTTGTAATGGTTCCGCTCGCACGCTCCAAAGACTCCAATCTTCAATCCAGCTTTTTTCTCATCTTCCACTTTACAGATTGCTGCAAATATAAGCATTGTATTCTGTATATATATATATATATATATATATATATATATATATATATATATATATATGTACGTAAATGCCATTACCTAATTGAGGAATCTCCGGAATGAGTGCAGTAATCGGCGGCGGTCTCGTCTTCTTATATCGGGATCAGCATGTCACGAAGGCTTACACATGGCTCATCTATTTTTCCCTGGTAAAGTACTAAATCTCCTTTTTTTTTATGGCAACAACAAAATTACATATATATATACATATCATCTATCTACATACATATATGTGTGTTTCATTTTCACTAATTCCAATTTGGTGAAATATTTTATTTAAAAAAAATGAAGGTTTCGCTGGATGCTGGGAGCATTGGTCACATGTTTGGCTTTCTGCTAATGAGCATTAACCGATTTCTTGTTCTTCGGCGCCCATTCCCATTCAAAGTCAGTATTCTTTTCCTTCAAAGAATACAAAACATTCCATGGGAAAAATTATTAGAGGTCTGTGCGAAAATTGTAGTCGATATTTGCTTACTTTTGCTCCTACTCAACCACCACTCCTCCTTTGCCTTGGACTCCCCCTCCCCAAATCTCTCGCCATTATTTGACATGAAGAGTAACTGACTTGGATGACGTGATGTCTGTTATGAGTAACAACAGTTCATTCTTTCAATGAATCTGAACGGGCGGACAGTTGTCAACTTAATGTGTTCAGAAGAGATCTGCATCAATGGTTTTCGTTGTTGTCTTTCTCCAACTCATTCTGCCTACGCTCATGCAGCTTTACTACATTGGGGCATGCTTTCAATTCTTTCTTCAAAGTACACAAAACATGATGGAACATTTCACTGTACAGATTGTTCTTTCAAAGAACACTTCGACAGAAGTATCGTTTACAGAGATACTTGATGTGCTCCGTTTTTGTACTCTATTATAAAGTACACTTGAGGAAGAAGTGCAATGGACGAATGCGACAGTAGATGGCGAGTGGAGAGTTGACAACTGGAGATTTAAACAGAGTCATGCGCAGGTCAAATTGGACTTTACAATAAACACTCATTGTTTTGATTGAAATTTCTTTTCCAGATCGCCCGAACCATGTACTCCTCATTATGTGCTGCTTATGTTGTGGTAAACACTGGACTTAATGGAATAACTCTCTGCATGTTACGCAACTTTGCAAAGAAGGTCACTAGACACCATTTGTGCCAATGATATTAGCAGGTGATAAACACTAAAGAGTGCAAGTCTTGACATCTCCCTCCCTATGGTTCCTTTTTCTATTACCATCTCACTTCCCCCTTCCTCTCGCTCTCTCTCTCTCTCTCTCTCTCTCTCTCTCTCTCTCTTTTTCGTTCTTCTTGAGAATGTGCTTGGCAAGAAGCTGAACGAGCACCAGCGTCGTCTCCACTACTACTCCCTGATCAGCTCGTCCATCTTCCTCCTGAACTGCATTCACCATACAATCTGGGGACTCGCCGCCTTCTTTGGTGACTCGCGCATGAAGAGTCTCGCGATTCTCAATGTTATTACGATTTGCATGTTTTTGTTGGCCCTTTTCTTCCAAACCTTGAAATCATGCAAAAAGATCGGTACACTCTCTGCCTGTCAGTTATTCTGGACCCTCGACGTGACGGTGTTCGTGTCTCCCGTGCTGCTTCTCATAATGTCCTCTCCAGCCAGGGCAGCGGTCCTCGCCCAACTCCGCGCCCTTATGCCGACTGCTCTATTCGACTTCGTTAGACCAAGCGTTGCCAGCTCCTGTTCACTCGCCGGACGATCTGTAACTGTAATAACTCTTCATGATCAAGCATAATTGTTCCGTTGTTGTTGCTATTCGTGATCTGATTGATAAACCTGCCTTTTGTATATTTTAACAAAGTGCTTATATTAAATTAAAGTTCCCAGCCTCATGAAGTTGTGAAAGTTTGGACTTCCGGTAATATTGACTGGAATACACAGTCAAGGCCTAGCTACTCTTGCATCTGTTTGCTTTGTATCCAAAGATGAAGAGAGCGGAGTCCAAAGGCAGCGCGGGAAAGTCCCCTCTCACCGGCCATTTATAGGTTTGATCTGATCACGTGAATGTTCCTCTCGCTTTTATGCCGGGCAGTCGTACAAAAGGTAAGCTCACGAACAAGTTGACTTTCACGGTGACAGTCCAGTCCAGATCGAGTTATGACTACGCCAGTTGTTGCTTCTCATCGAGTTAGTCGATATTTTAACTTTATTTTCTGGCCAATTATACAGAATTATTACTAATAAACTTTTTTAAATGCATGAACTTATGTAGATTTGAGCATTTATGTCAATTTTAATTTTTTTATATAAATAATTTTGTTTCCTAATCAATATTTTACACGTTCTTTCTAAAATGAGCTCTACAGTTGCAGTTCGAGCGATCTCTTACGGAGACTTCTTCCGAGTCCGATAGCTTTCCAAGGATAACAAGGATTGGGAGTGTTCCAGTCATGAAGTACGAAGTGAACCCGCAACCGAGAGACGTCGAGGCAGCTTCGCCGACCTCGGCCCCGGAAGGACTGAGAGAACGGCTGCTCTCTGACATTCCTGGCAAGATCGTCCTCACCCTATGCAGTGTCTTCCTCGTTGCTATCATTGCTGGTCTCTTCATTGGACTCACTGTTTGACGGGTCTTGCTTACTACTATTATGAAAATTTAGTAATTCTATTACGCACATTATTTATTACCGGTCTATGCTACACTGATTCTCGATATTTCCTTTATTTTTCTGCCTTATAATATTATAGTACAAGTTAATACTGACAACGTCTGATGAATAGATTGGGCATGAACATGTATGTACATATGTATGTACATACATAAATACATGCATACATTGATTATTTTCGTGTAGTATTTTGTATGAGTTCGAGTGAAATGAGCAATAAAAAAAGAAACAGTAAGTAAAGTTCTATATCAGTGGGAATGCAGACGGACAGATGCTGACGTGTTATGGCTGGCAGATGCAGAAACTAACAATAAGCTGAAAGCTTCATCTCGAACACTCGGAAATTGAAATGTGAGCAAGAAAGAAAGTACACATTGATAGATATGCTCCCTAGAAATTCATTAGAAGATTGCGCACAGAAGCCTAATTTTCGCTCAAAGTAAGCACGCCACTTCAGATTACTTACATGGCACTTGAACATGTTTACAACGACAAGAAAGAAATGTGAACTGGTTTGACCTCGCTATTCGCTCTCTGTCTAGGCTGATAACGCAGGAAGCATGCTCATTTTTCGTTCGATTAGTTCTCTCGTGCCCCATTTGAAGGGTAATCAAGTGTCTGAGTGGCTAGATAAAGTACCAAAAATGCTAGTGTCCTCCGCCATGCTCTGGCTCTTTTCAAAGTGTCGTTATTGTGCTCAAATATTTCGTGATTTTGCACCCCATGTTTTGCACAGATGTACTATTATTGACAACTGTTTCTTCAAAAGAACACTTATTATGGCTTTATTACCTAACATGAATGATGTCGGCTGGTATATTATTAGAGAGGATTCAATCGTTGCGAGTGAGGGAAATCTCTCCAATCTCTCTTGTCTCGTAAGATCAACTGTCGTTTTGTGGATGGCTGCTTAAAGTGATCGATTCTATCTTTGAGGATGACTGCTGACAAGCCGCGCCGCATCGCTGTGGTCGGCGCGGGCATTTCCGGTTTACCATGCATACGGTCCGTTGGCATTTTATCCGTTTTTGTTTATCCTTTATTGACTCGGTATGTATGCACTACGTCAAAGACTTTCGGTGATTGACATAATCAAACAGTATTCTGAAGTTGAAACAGTCCTGGGAAGCATTCGTAACTTGAATTGGCAGGCATTCGTTGTTGCAAGGCTACGATGTTCTTTGTTTCGAGCGCCAAGAAAATGTCGGTGGCCTCTGGCGATTCAAGCCACAACAAACAATTGGTCTGCTGTTTATTCTCCATTTGGTCATCTTACAATGTAAGTCTAATTAGTAAACTAAACAATCTGAAGCACATATAAGTGAATTTCAAAAAGTCAATAAGGATAAATAGTGATAGTTCAGAAGCATCCGTGATGCGCAGCACAGTGTCCAACTCCTCCAAGGAGATGACTGCATACTCTGACTTTCTTCCCGCGCCAGAAGAGCCAAACTTCATGCACAACACGCGACTCTTTGCTTACTTGCGAGAATACGCCGAGCATTTTTCCCTCATCGATCACATTCGCTTTGAGACCGAGGTTCAAGAAACTGGAAATGTCAAGTATGTGAGCGGAGAGCGCCAGCTGAAAGAAAGGGAGATGGAAAGTAAGAAATGTAAAAATAGGACAGTAAAAAGAGAGAAACAGATAAAAAGTGTAAATGGGAGAGATTGAGAGAGAGAGAAGAAGAGATCAAGAAAAAGCTATCTTTTTTTTTTAAATATTTTTTTTACGGAAGTTTTTTTTCATCGTGTCGAACATCGTTCTGTCATGAAACACTTCTATTTATTTAAAAAGGATAACGAGTGCTCCTGATTTTTCAGGTTGTGAACATTGAAAGAACTGCAGATTTTGACGTCACAGGAAAATGGAAAGTGAGCACTCGTCAGATAAAGTGAGTATTTTATTACGTTCATTCATAAAACACACGGTTCCTAAAACCCACATAAATCTAGACTTTGTGACAGCATGCATTTTGAAAAGTTGCGCTTTTCAATGCATCCTAATCCATCCTTTCTCTATAGAACTTTGTGCTCATGACAACACAAGCGTCATTTTATAACCTAACAATAAGTAATATAGTACAGCTGGGGTTAGAAAAAAAAGAAAAATCCCTGTTGAAAAGCTCTTTTTTACTTTCGCACATAATGACAGGAGCGAAGAAGTGGTCTCGGAGGAATTTGACTTCGTCTTTATGGCCACGGGACATCATCGAGTTCCACTTTGGCCGAGTTGGCCAGGCGGGGATGGATTCGGAGGCAGAATAACACATGCACACGACTACAAGGATGCAACAGGTCTGAAGCTCGAAAGACTTTACACTGCTCAAGAAGTCGTAGAAAAAAGCCCTTGCTGTTAGTTTTATGACGAAGAATGGTACAAGATGTCTGCAGGCTACGACAACAAGGTGGTGGTCGTGGTTGGAGTCGGCAACTCAGGCGGCGATATTGCATGCGAGCTCAGCCGAGTCGCCAAGGAGGTATAACATCATTTAATCTATACATTTGTACATGAGGATATACATATGTACATATATTATTATTATTACTATTATTATTGTTATTATTACTATTATCATTATTATTATTACTTTGCAAAGCCATAGAAGTAGTTCTGAAACCTAGTGAGAAAGGCATTCTTTGTCTGAAGGTGCACTTGGTTGCCCGTCGTGGTACTTGGGTGAATGAGCGCCTCTCCGACTACGGCACTCCCTATGACACGCAGTGGCAGACGCGGCTGCAAGAGACCAAGAGACGAGTTCGTCTATTCTCAAAAGAAATCTTCATATTTTCTCTTCTTTTTCTATATTAATTGTGGCGTAGTCGTATTCACATTCGAACTGTCCAGCTGCTCCCGCCGCGTCTTCAACAGCTGCTTCTGACTCGCGCGTTGACACGACGCTTCGATCACGCAGCCTACGGCCTCGAGCCTCCGAACGGCCAATTCGAGTGCGAGAGCCCCGTCCACTTTTCTTCAAAAACTCCTTGCAGTGGCATTCCTCTCTACAACGACGACCTCTGCAGTCGAATCGCATGCGGCGCAGTTCGTGTGAAGGGAGCCATCTCTCACTTACACGAAAAATCAATCGTCTTCGAGGATTCATCAAAGATCGAAGATGTTGACGAGGTTTGCAAAAACTATACTTGTATATACTGGGCCCTTGAATATTATCAAACAAATGTTTTGTCATAAGATAATTCAAGGCTAATTGCATTTTTTGAGTTCATATTCTAGGTTATCCTTGCAACTGGCTACGAGTTCGACTTTCCTATGATCGAAAACGGAAAGCTCATTTCGGTAGGAGTACCTAAAATTCTTACATACACTTTGAATACGAATTTAGACCGTCGGAAACAAAGTCAGCTTGTACCGCTTCATCTTTCCGGTTGACTTGGCACGAAACACGATGGCATTTATTGGGTGCTTGCAGGTTAGTTCACAGACGAATTCTATTTTAAACGTTTGATAAGGTCGATAACCGAAATGTCTACCATTGGAGTTGGCACTCTCATTATCGTTTGCTATTTCGCAGGTTGCACAAACCCGCTTCGTGAAAATAGCACGCGCGAATAAGAGTGCTCGAGGACAGTGGCAATTTTAAATCTCACTCATTTTTTGATGATCGCCCTCCTTCAAAGGAGGGCAATCACCGAAAAACTATGTGAGATTACAAATTGCCGCAGCCATATCGCGATATTTTCACGCAACAGTCTTGTGCTAAATGCGAAATTACACGCGAGAACGAGAAAGTGCCTACCCAAGGGTGAACGCGGGAATTCAAATATGCATTAAATATTTTTCAGCGATCTTCCTCCTTTAAATGTTTATGCAAATATATTAAGACACGATTATTCTTAACAATGTTCTCAATCCAATTTAGCCCCAGGCCGGCGTTTCTTCAATCACGGAAATGCAAGCGAGATACGCTTTGGGCGTCTTCAGTGGAACTATTCAACTTCCGGTTAAGGTATTTTTTATTCCAGTTCTACGTGCTCCTTACGGCGGTTGTAATAACTGTAGAGGTAAATTATAAGTATTCTTTTGGTTTTTTTATTTTTCAGGAAGAAATGCGCGAGTGGGTTGAGAGAGCAATCAGCAAGAATTTTGAGTTGTATCCGAGCTCTCCTCGCCATACAACTATCGTAAGTCTACTTGATCGTTTACATTCATGCATTTGTACGCAGCAATATTGTTCAATTTACCTCAATATGTGGAAACCGTATTAGGTGTCGTATCTGCCGTACATGGACGAACTGGCAGAGGAAGTATGCTGCGCTCCTCCCTCGTTTCTCTCCACTCTCCTCTCCGATCCTCTCCTTGCTGCTCATCTCCTCATCGCTCCTCATGCCGCGTACTTCTTCCGTCTGCGTGGTCCGTTCCCTTGGCCCGGTGCCAGAAATGCCATTCTGGGCATCGCTGATCGGGTTGCAAAGGTAAGACTATTTTATTCATACTTTATCTGCATTCGAAGAAGAAGACCTAAGATATATCTTTAGAATTGAAACGCTTTCATATCCATAACAAAATATTCGAAACATATTTTACAAGTTCAAAGTCCTATGATAATTTTGTAGGGAAAGCATGGAGCGGCGACGGGATCAATCTTCACGATGCAGAACCAGAGCTTCGCTCTTCTCGTCCACCTGGCATTGGCCGCTCTGCTCATTCTTCTTTCCCTCTTCACTATTTTATTTTGAAGCCTTCCAGAAAATTTTTCTATAACCCTGTCTGTAATAATTGTCTAAGTCGTCTGCTTCGATCTTGATGCCATTTCGTTCGCAATTACATTCCTTTAGAGAATTTTTGACAAATATTTCAATTTTAGCGAATTGATTGCTGGCACTGAACGTGATTCATAAGCAGGATTCTCGCGCTTCCTTTGTGATTCTTGCAAATTATTCTTCCCTTGTGATTCTTGCAAACGTTTTCAAGAGCGATAAATTAACGCAATACTTTCAACTATTTTAAGTGAATATCACAATGGATTACGCACCTTCTGCTTACTAAATGATGAATAAACAGCACAAGTTCAGTTTGTTTTCACTTTTTGATTTGTATTATAAGCACAACTTCTTACATTTCCATGTGTTGTAGCCAAGATGGGATGCCCAGCGACTATCTAACTTTAAATGTTTGAATTCAGATTCGTAGAGTTTATTATCCTCGTTAATAGTGGGGTCACGGTCGCTGCCAGCACAAACCTTCTCTCTCTCTCTCTCTCTCTCTCTCTCTTTCTCTCTCTCTTTCTCTCACTCTCTTTTATGATAAGAGACTTATCAGCTGAAGAGAATTGCCTGCTCTCCTCTACATTCTTATTTCACCCAGTTCCTTCATTTCATTAACCATCAGTCTGTTTAATTAAAGCCGAGTAATGGTGTCTCCTCGCCATTTAGATGCCATCCAAACAACGCGTTGGCATCATCGGTGCCGGAGTCTCGGGCCTTCCATGCATTCGGTCATTACGTTTACATTAAAAAAAACACAATTAGGTTCATAAATTTTTGGTGTTAAGAAAGAATTCGTTTATAGGGTAAAAGAAAACCGAAATGGCGCATCTTTAGGCATGCTCTGCTGGCTGGCTACGAAGTTGTTTGTTACGAGAAACAAGATGATGTCGGCGGACTCTGGCGCTTCAAGCATGTTCTGACAAATGGTCTTGCTTTTCATTTTCACTGTTCATCTCTCAAAGATTCACTGAGCATTTGATCTCAGAGTCGTCCATAATGCGAAATACAATTACGAACACGTCAAAGGAGATGACGGCCTATTCTGACTTCCCACCACGGGCAGAAGTCCCGAACTTCTTGCACCGAAGAGAGATGCTTCTGTACTTCGAAGAATACGCACAACACTTTGGACTAACAGAACACATTCGCTTTCACACGGAAGTTGGAAAACTTTGCTGCTTGAATCTCGCTTCGTTAACTTTAGCAAAACGCTTGAGAGAATGAAAGGTATCAAAGAACTAGAACGTGCTGCAATAAATCTTTTGAGAGAATGAAAATGAAAGGAATCAAGGAAAGGAAATAAAGATCGGAAATCAACTAAACAGGTGCTGAATGTGAGGCGGTCGGAGCTCTACGCAGAAACTGGTCAATGGGTTGTGACAACAAAGAACATGAGGTTTGTTCAATGGCATGCTCATTGCATAACGATCAATATCTATAAAACATACTATTAATGAACAATAAAAAGTTTAAATATTAAAAAAGTTAGAGACGAATCAGTGACGGACGACTTCTTCGACTTTGTGATGGTAGCGAGTGGCCGCTGGCGTGTTCCGCTCTTTCCCCGGCCGGCCATCCCGGGGATCGAGGACTTCGAGGGTCGCATCCTGCACTCTCGTGAATACAAGGATGCCACTGGTTGCTCGTCTCCTATTTCTCCTACTTGTTCTCTAAGATGGATGGTTGAAGATTTCGAGAACAAAGTGGTGGTTGTTGTTGGATTCGGCCCGTCGGCAGTCGACATTGCGTGTGAAGTGAGCCGAGTAGCAAGGAAGGTTTGGGATGAGGCACTGCCTTACAACTCGAATATAATATAAATGTTTGCATGTGTACATGTCGAAGCGCCGCGGCACGTGGCTCTTTAGTCGCCTCGACGACTTTGGCCGTCCGTTCGACATCGGTTTCAACACTCAATTCCTGGATGCGCTGAGGGATGCACGTCGTTTCATTTGCCCCTCACAATGGCCTTTAAGCACACAAAGGAATAAGAAAGCTGTTTTATTCCCACCGGGCCCAGTCCCTGATGGTGGAATAAACTTTGAACTTTTATTCACTTAAAAAGAATTTTTTGATCTGACAGAGAATCAATTATATTTCTTTGCAGTTGCTGCCCCAAAGAGTCTTCGGTTTTCTGATGGAACGGAAGATGACTCGCCGATTTGATCCCAAGGCATACGGAATTCATCCTCCCAAGAAGTGCTTACAAGTTATTTCGTCTCATGAGATCATATTTTTCATCCGGTATGCTGCATCCGAGAGCATGCATTGCAGTGCCAAGATACTGATCTGCGATGAGCTCTTCGAGAGACTCGCAACTGGCTTGGTCATTGTCAAGAAATCAATTTCATTGATCAACGGTAAATCTGTCACTTTCGATGACAACTCGCAAGTTGCCAACGTTGATGCTGTTAGTCGAAGTGTTCCTTGCGAATGCTTTGAATTTATCGAATATATGTATTTTCCTAGCTTTTGACGTTTCAGTTATTTTCAGAAATGTTTCAGATCATCTTCGCAACAGGATACGAGATTGAGTTTCCAATGATCGAAAATGGAGCCTTGATCAAGGTAAGAACTTATTTTTAGTTCATTTTTTGTTATTTACATATATTCTCTTTATGTTTAGGGTTTTGTTAGATGACCTACCAGCTAAATTGAATAATGATTCAATTCAGGTGGTCAACAACCAGCTGAGTCTTCATCGTAATATCTTCCCTACTTGCCTGGAGAAGCATACACTTGCCATCATTGGATGTATCCAGGTTATCCTTTTCCGTTAGTCACTCAGTACATCAATACATATCAGTTGAACATTCGTTCTGTCAGGCTTTATTTTGCCAACTTGAACATCTGTTGAGCCTCGTGGTCCTATTCCGCCCGTTGTTGAGATGCAAGCTCGTTATGCACTCGGCGTCTTTAGCGGAAACATTCCTCAGCCAACTAATGTATAATAAAATTTTAAACATTATTTAAGCTTTTAAAGAGCACATTAATTGTTTTCATAGCAAGAGATGGCCGCGTGGACATTCAAGCAAATAGGCGTGCCTTTCTCTGAAGACTCCACTCCGCCACTCCATAGTGACGAGGTCCTCTTTTCTATGCAATCCTTGCAAAATCAGCAGATGTTTCCTCTCTCTATTGCAAATGTATTTGTCCTTTGTCAGGCAGTCTTCCGCCCGTACATGGACGAGTTGGCAGGCGTCCTCGACTGTCGCCCTCCCCCGTTCTTCTCCACTCTCTTCTCTGATCCTCTTCTCTCTCTCCATCTCCTCTTCTCTCCTCATACCAGCTACTTCTACCGTATCCGCGGACCGCATGCGTGGCCCGGGGCACGGGACGCGATTCTCGGCACAGAGGACCGAGTTGCGAAGGTGCACTTCTCATTTTGTCGTAGATATCGCGATATCGTTTATTATCAAATTAAATGTAAAATAGAATATATTTAAAAAAAATCACATGCTGGGGATTCATGTTAAAAATTGCAGGGATGCAATCCATCAGCTGTGGGCAGCATCTTCTCGACACAGAACACGAGTTTCATGACCATGATCAATCTAGGCCTTGTGGCCCTTGGAGCAATTTTTGCTATCCTTTGGGTCTTTGTTGTATAATTACAGTGGAGTACCATAATATGTACTTATTGTTACGAACAATAACTGTAAAATAGATAAAAAAATAATGCTTTTATCTGATTGAATAGCAAATATGGAGAGGAAAAAAAGAGTTAAATTTAATACGTGGTAGTGCGACTACTCTGGGCGCTACTAACAACAGCCGTGGTAGTTCTCAGCTCCTTGACCTTTCTGATTGACGAGGAAGTGCAAGAACAACCGAGCACTTTTAAAAGTTGTTGTCTATAACGAGAATGTTATTAATGAAAGCAATGAAGATATGTATATGCATACAGATGTACATATGTATGTATAGTACATACATGGAGCAAGAATTCGGATTTTCATTATCAAGAGACAAGATTAATTTGATAAATATGGAAAAGAGAGCTTGCCTAAGCGAAGGCGCGCAGAGGAGAAGAAGAGAAGCGTTGGCGGCTGCGCTGGCGCAGAAGAGGAAGCAGACAAGCCAAGTGGCCCACTTTCCTTGCCCCGTCCCGATGGTCACTGCCACTTGGCCGAGCACGAATAGCAACGTGTTCAGCACGCAGGGAAGCAACAGTCTGCAGAGATCAACTTAGCTCTTCATCTTATAACCATCCGCAATCACTCAAATATTATCAACAATTGATTGGATGAAGAACGAAATATGTGGAGACACAACTTGACCTTTGTTCAACGGTATTTGCCCTCTGTTTTGCGAGAGCGCCAGATCGCTGACGGAGAAGAAGTGCAATGGTCCAGCTTAGAACACTGGCATTAGGGCAAGGAAAGCAGACAAATCAATAATGCAGAGTAACTTACACATAGAGTATAACCGTTGCAACAACGCATATAATGTGGACAATCAGAAATTTAAGTGATTGTCCTTCGGTCTGGTACTTGACGAAGTCTTCAGCAAGAATTCCATAAAAGGCTGGCTCGAAATAGAAGATTACACTCGAAGGAAGGAAATGCGTAGAGGTCACCTGATATCGCTGACTTCAATCATCTATGTACTTTAGTAGGCTGCAGACACGTAATTTGAAAAAAAGTTACTTACGAGAACAAAAGCCGCGACAAAAACACCACCACAAATGCCATAGGAGCGACGGCGGGACTGGGCGCGGAAGGAGAAAGGATACTTTATGGCTGCGAAGCGAGTCCACGCAACCAACGGCAGATGCATCACCATCGTGAACCACGACCAGTCAATCAGCAACAGCTCAACGAACCATTGTTCCTTGTTGTGTTTTGTAAGTATGCCAGTCAACGAAGACAAACAATTCTTTTGTTTGCTTCTGCTTGACGAGTCTGCGTGACTACCTTGACGATGCTTCGTGCACTTTTGCTGTGTACAAGAGGAGTCTTGAAGAGAATGGCAAAGGCAAGAAGGACGCCATAGACAAGCATCAGCCAGCTGTCCGTCAGGCAGGCGCTCACCAGGTAGCGGTAGCCGATGATCTCCTGCAATATTTATTCCTTTAATCGTTCAATTTTTTTTAAAATCTATTAATGCACAACACATAACTTTAAACAAGCGAATAAAGAAATATGTAAGTACATGCCTTATCTTGCTTGAGCATGCAATAGACGACGGCCATATGGAGTCCGATGAAGAATCCGCTGAAGACGAGGAGGCCACCGCCAGCCAGCCAATCTTCGTCTGTCAGAGGAGATGAGTACCACGCAGAGATAGCTTCATCCATTCACTCAACACCATTCGTCGTTATCAACCACGAAATGTCATGAGGCCCGAGGTGAGAACTGCAGAGCAAATCAATACACGTGGAAAATAATTTTTGTAGTTTTGACAAGAAAATGTCATGGGCATTTTGAAGTTTTGGCGCTTCGAGTCACCGATACTACAAAATAGGGTACCACATACAGAAGTGAATCGGAATCACGAAGAGCAAACGATGGCACAAATTTAATGGCGGAATAATTCATGTAACACTCGGCGCGCTCATTTTACAAAATGTCCTCGAAAGCTTCAAAATGTCCGCAGCCGTTTCACAGCTAAATTTTAAGATAAATTTGTACATATCTCCTTAAATTCAACCAAATAATTTTAATGTACAGTTCCAATCCACCAAATCCAAAAACTGGCTTTCAGTATTTCAAGTTAATATGGAAAGTTTGCAACACGGAAGCGACGACCAAAGTAATACCTATGGACATGAGAAACATCAGCGTGCTTGGCATTCATTCTGTTGTTTTTACGCCACATCTCGAGAAAGTCTACATCTGATTGTGAGCCGCTGATTTCTTAAGCGAACGTGGGAAAAGAACTCGCAGCACAGAGAACTTTATTCTTAGACATCGGTCCCTTATAAGTCTGGGTTCATCTTGCATGGAAGTCAGCAAAAAAAAAAGACAAAAGTGGAAGTTCATTTTGGCAATAAGGGAAAAATGCACGAGTGAACATGAATGCATAGGGTACCTAGTAGCCTACCTAGAGAACCGGACTTCTCTCCGATCTTCAAGAACTGAATTATATATGTACATACATACATACTCGATGTACTCAAATATGAATCATCAACACCTTGAGTGGTTTGCCACCCGGTTGATTTTCAGGAGTGATAGCCTCGGGCTCGGAGATGATGATACTGTCCTTCGCGCTCAATATCGTGACCGGGGGAGCGGAGCTAAACAGAAAAAAAAATAGATTAATTAATGACTATTTTGTGAAGTTGAAGGCAGTATTGCAATTCGAATAATTGTTTCAGCAGCTTTAAATTAAGATGGACTTTCGCGCCTTTTCATGATAGCTAATGAGAAAACGGCAACTCGGGAATGAAGTTGCGAAATTAAAGTAAAGATTTACTCTTGCTTCTTTTTACTATTGAAAAGTACCTCTTTGCCACGCCCGTATGTCTTGCTGAAGCGGAAGTCGAGAAGAGAAGAAGAGCGAAAGTCAGTCCGACAAGCGTATTCAGGGCGCTCGACATTGCAAGATGTTAATCTAAATAGAGACATTTTGAACAGGGATTACCGACGAGAATTCAGGCGTTTAGATGACTGAACAATATATATGGAAGGCTCCCAAAGGAGCAGCGAAAGGAAGGAGGACCCGCTGCTATTAAATGTGATTGAATCTTGCCAGGTTCCGCCCTCCTCCCGAATTCCACAGTTTGCTCATCTGCCTTTTAAGCTTTTGCTCCGTCTTCGAGTGCCAGGAACTGCGACTGACTTCGCAAAAGAAGAGCACTTTTATTTCGTTGAAAATTCGAACAATGGCTACAGTTACACTTGCCGGCGAAATAACCAATGACCAATAAAAGCTTTCATCTCCCGTTCCACCTTTCATTATAGCGACTTCTATTTCATGCTGATATCAAGGTAGTCGAAGCATCTTGGAAATGAATTGTGCAGAAGAACGGAGGAATCGTCCATAGAAGTGAAAAAATTGAATCCGATCCTAACTGCATTCTGAGAGATGTTTCACTTTTGGCAGATGGATGCAGATCATGCTAGAGCCTGCTCAGATCAGCATCAGATGGTTCAGTCGAAGGGAACACGTGGCAGAGCCTGTCACGATGGCAGCGAACTTTGCATAGGTGTGCGAAGGGAAGTTTTTAAAAATTGCTATTTGAATTGAAACGAAAATAGATTTGAAGAAGGTGACTGCCGTCGTCATTTTCATTGCTACAGCAAAGCAACTATACTTTGCTGTCAGGGAAAACCAATCCCTGTATTTTCCCGAGAAGCTTTGTCTAAGTGGCGTTATTTAAAGAAAATAACAGTTCACTTCTTTGCAATCTGAACAAGCGCCAGTTTGAGCGAATCTGGAAAACATTTACACAATGTACTGATGAACATGAAGAGATAAACAATCGAGGAAGGACAGTGAAAAAGAAAAGTAAAGAAAACGGAGAGAAAAAGAGAGAGAGAGAGAAAGAGAGAGAGAGAGAGAGTGAGTGAGAAAGAGAGAGAACGAAAGAACAAGAGAAAGAGAGAGAGAGAGTGCGAGTGAGAAAGAGAGAGAACGATAGAACAAGAGGAGAGTGAGAGAACGATGGAACAAGAGATAGAGAGAGAGAGACAGAGAGAGAGAGAACGATAGAACAAGAGAAGGAGAGAGAAAGAGAACGATGGAACAAGAGAGAGAGAGAGGAAGAGACAAAGAGAGAGAGAGAGAGAGAGAGAGAGAGAGAGAGAGAGAGAGGAAACAGGTGACGAAGAGACGTACTCGAGGAGTTGATGTGAAAGGGCATGCCTCGCGAATGTTGTTCGTTTCTGTGAGATCTGTGTGCACAGATGGGTGTTCGGAATACAAACCGATTCCATAAGTTTTGAGACATGAACTGAAGAATGAGCGATGCGTTCGATTGATAATAGAGAGAATTAAGAAGAAAGAGACAGATAGAAAGAGAGAACTTCAACTCCGCGGAGAACTATGTGAAAGCGAGTGGGTGACAACCGAGAATCGCATAAGGTTAGCGAGAGAGAAAGCTGAAACTGGGAAGGAAGGAGAAGCGAAATGCGCGGCGACTTCGTGGAATGATCAGCATGTTTACAACAACAAAACTGAATGGAGTAAAGAGTTGCGGAGTAGTTTTAGCTGAGTCTGCAGCTGAGAAGGTAGTATAAAAGGAATGGGAAGGATTGGGAAAGCAAGCGAAGTCAGCCTTTGCTTCTCCAGCAACTGCGAAGATGAGGCGCCAGTCGTCCATCTTACTTCTTCTGGCCGCATCGGCTGTTGCGTAAGACTGACTTATTTCAATTCTACTAAAGACACATCCAAGGAATATGGTAATTCTCCCAATTTGGTTTGTAACAGAACACATGTTTTACAGTCAATACGCAACAGGACCGTCGTTCGGCGGAGGTGGTGGTGGTAGAGGCGGAGGAGGAGGAGGAGGAGGAGGCTACTCCTCCGGCGGATCCTTCGGAGGAGGCTTTTCAGCTGCCCCCGTACCATCCTTCGGCGGAGGTGCCGATATCTTTTCATCTTTTATAACTCTTCGCTAGATTACATTTCGAAATAGCCCAATATTGAAATCCTTTCATAGGCGGCGGCCTTTCTTCCGCTCCAGCTCCATCATTCTCGGCTCCTCTGCCAACTGGAAATTCGTACGCCAAGCCTCCCTCGTTTGCTCCACCCCCGCCTTCTCCTCCCCCGCCTCCTCCTCCCCCGCCTCCTCCTCCTCCGCCGCCTCCTCCCCCTCCCCCGCCTCCCCCTCCTCCGCCTCGCCCTCCACCTCCTCCACCGCCATCAGCTCCTGCAGGGTATTCTTCCGGACCTCAGTTTGCACCTCCCGCCCCGCCGCCGCCTCCTCCACCGCCTCCCCCTCCTCCGCCTCCCCCTCCTCCGCCGCCACCTCCTCCGCCTCCTCCTCCCCCGCCTCCTCCTCCTCCGCCGCCCCCTCCCCCTCCCCCGCCTCCCCCTCCTCCGCCTCCCCCTCCACCTCCTCCACCGCCATCAGCTCCTGCAGGGTATTCTTCCGGACCTCAGTTTGCACCTCCCGCCCCGCCGCCGCCTCCTCCACCGCCTCCCCCTCCTCCGCCTCCCCCTCCTCCGCCGCCACCTCCTCCGCCTCCTCCTCCCCCGCCTCCTCCTCCTCCGCCGCCTCCTCCTCCTCCGCCGCCGCCGCCTCCTCCCCCGCCTCCCCCTCCTCCGCCTCCTCCACCATCTGCCGCACCTCCGGCACCTCCACCATCATCTAGCTATTCTGCAGCACCTCCTCCCTCGCTGGCTGCACCTCCCGCTCCTCCTTCTCCTCCCCCACCTCCTCCTCCACCTGCTCCTCCACCCCCTCCTCCTCCGCCTCCCCCTCCTCCTCCACCTCCTCCGCCACCGCCTCCGCCTCCCCCACCTCCTCCGTCGCCTCCTGCAACCGCGCCCTCCGGATACGACACTGGTCCTAAGTTTGCCCCACCGCCACCACCGCCTCCTCCTTCTCCTGCCCCTCTGGCAGCACCTCCTGCACCTCCTCCTCCTCCCCCGCCTCCTCCGCCTCCTCCTCCTGCCCCTCTGGCAGCACCTCCTGCACCTCCTCCTCCCCCGCCTCCTCCTCCTCCTCCCCCTCCCCCGCCAAGCGCACCAGCTCCTTCCGGGTATTCGACTGGCCCTTCTGCCCCTTTAGCGCCCCCTCCTCCACCCCCGCCCCCTCCTTCCGGTGACAGCTACCGCAAGAGGGCCAGGAAGATGCGAGCTCGCAAGATGAAGAAGATGCGTGCTCGTAAGATGAAGATGCGTTCTCGTGCCCGTGCCATGGGAGCCGTTCATGTCCATCGCATGTCGTCGATTTCCTAAGAATCGTTATTCTAGGTAAGCCTTCACTTCTTCATTGCAGAAAACATTCTTTTGCCGCTGTGCAATCAATCATTCACGATTCCTACTTCAGGTATAACTGGTTCTCGGAAGTTGCGATGCATAGCCGTCCACTTCCCTCCAATCTCAACGAACCTTCCTTGTTTTTGCTATATTTCGAAATAAAGAATTATTCTCATCTCATCACCGGTGTGCACAAGAAATAAAAAAAAAAGGTTATAAAACAAGAAACAAGGAAGGATGGCAAACAACGATAATCAGCAATGATAATAATTTGGATGAAATTGATCGGTGATTTACAAAACCTTTTTGATATTAAGGGCGTCCAAGCGAAACTTCACTTGCTCTCAGATACCCCGAGAGACTCCAGCTGCTTCAGTTAGAGACGCTTGAGGATCGAAGAAATTTCACATATTTTGCACATCAATTTAAAATATTTACCATCTCGCGTGACTTCCTGCCCACCTCTTGGAATTTTTCCATCACCCTCCTCCTACCATACTCTAGTATGTCCCCTGTTCAGTAAGGAACATCATAGAAATTCTTTTCCATATCACATCATAAGTACATAGATCAGTCCACTACAGATCCTAAAAATTCAAACAATTGAATTACCATTATGTATGTACATATGTATGTATATACGTATGTACATATGTACGTGAAAGTGTCATGCTTGGATAGCAAACGGCTGAAATAATAACGCCTTGGGCGAAATCCACTCTGCTGAGGGCCTCTCTGTTAAAAAAAAATGTGAAGAAAAACGGGCAATTCATCCGGTTTGATTTAATCTTTTCCGAGCACGAATTTATTAGATTTCCACACACTGCATCAATTTCTTCATTTCTTGAGACAGGCGTATAAAAAGTTCCGCGATGAAATATATTATTTCCATATTGTGCCCGTGTTGAAGAATATTGCTCTTCTTCGTCATTTCCAATACATTATGTGTTATTTTCTTATAAGACGCAGGTTATAATTGAAGTTCCACTATCTACGGATTAACCTGCAATTCGAAACACAGATTAAGAACTACCGGACACCGTAAGCTTCAGTCTTCGTCAAGGTTGTACTCACCTGTTTTCTTTCCGCGCTCGTGGAACGTTTCACTAACATCACCGGTACTGACCAATGCCCAATGCTCTGTCAGTTTAAACTAATTAAAAGAACATCTAAAAATAAAAGAAATGCCTACAACGAACATTTCCACACGGAGCATGCGGCCTTCTCAATTCATTTCAAACAACAACGAGAGAGAATGAAGGAATGAGGCAAACACGAAATCGATGTTCTTGCTTCAGTCTCCAACTCCTAAATACAATTTCGCCAGCGATGTAATAATAGGGAGCTTAGATGTTTCTGCTCTTGCCTACGACTTAAGTGAGGTGCTAAATATTTTTAATAGATGAGTAAAATCTGGGGGACTCTTCGATCTCTAACTAAGGGGCCGGACTTGCTCGGGGTATCTGAGATCGAGGCCAGCGCAGGGGCAGATGTTTCTCGTGAAGTTTCGCTGGACGCCGTCAATATCAAAAAGGTTTTGTAAATCACCGATCAATTTCATCCAAATTATTATCATTGCTGATTATCGTTGTTTGCCATCCTTCCTTGTTTCTTGTTTTATAACCTTTTTTATTTCTTGTGCACACCGGTGATGAGATGAGAATAATTCTTTATTTCGAAATATAGCAAAAACAAGGAAGGTTCGTTGAGATATGGAGAGAAGTGGACGGCTATGAGAGGAGCATCGCAACTTCCGAGAACCAGTTATACCTGAAGTAGGAATCGTGAATGATTGATTGCACAGCGGCAAAAGAATATTTCTGCAATGAAGAAGTGAAGGCTTACCTAGAATAACGATTCTTAGGAAATCGACGACATGCGATGGACATGAACGGCTCCCATGGCACGGGCACGAGAACGCATCTTCATCTTACGAGCACGCATCTTCTTCATCTTGCGAGCTCGCATCTTCCTGGCCCTCTTGCGGTAGCTGTCACCGGAAGGAGGGGGCGGGGGTGGAGGAGGGGGCGCTGAAGGGGCAGAAGGGCCAGTCGAATACCCGGAAGGAGCTGGTGCGCTTGGCGGGGGAGGGGGAGGAGGAGGAGGAGGCGGGGGAGGGGGAGGAGGTGCAGGAGGTGCTGCCAGAGGGGCAGGAGGAGGAGGCGGAGGAGGCGGGGGAGGAGGAGGAGGTGCAGGAGGTGCTGCCAGAGGGGCAGGAGAAGGAGGAGGCGGTGGTGGCGGTGGGGCAAACTTAGGACCAGTGTCGTATCCGGAGGGCGCGGTTGCAGGAGGCGACGGAGGAGGTGGGGGAGGCGGAGGCGGTGGCGGAGGAGGTGGAGGAGGAGGGGGAGGCGGAGGAGGAGGGGGTGGAGGAGGAGGTGGAGGAGGAGGTGGGGGAGGTGGAGGAGGAGGTGGGGGAGGAGGAGGAGGAGCGGGAGGTGCAGCCAGCGAGGGAGGAGGTGCTGCAGAATAGCTAGATGATGGTGGAGGTGCCGGAGGTGCGGCAGATGGTGGAGGAGGCGGAGGAGGGGGAGGCGGGGGAGGAGGAGGAGGCGGCGGAGGAGGAGGCGGGGGAGGAGGAGGCGGAGGAGGTGGCGGCGGAGGAGGGGGAGGCGGAGGAGGGGGAGGCGGTGGAGGAGGCGGCGGCGGGGCGGGAGGTGCAAACTGAGGTCCGGAAGAATACCCTGCAGGAGCTGATGGCGGTGGAGGAGGTGGAGGAGGAGGCGGAGGAGGGGGAGGCGGGGGAGGGGGAGGGGGCGGCGGAGGAGGAGGAGGCGGGGGAGGAGGAGGCGGAGGAGGTGGCGGCGGAGGAGGGGGAGGCGGAGGAGGGGGAGGCGGTGGAGGAGGCGGCGGGGGAGGAGCCGGTGGTGCGAATGAAGGCGGGGGTGGAGCAAACGAGGGAGGTTTGGCGTACGAATTTCCAGTTGGCAGAGGAGCCGAGAATGATGGAGCTGGAGCGGAAGAAAAGCCGCCGCCTATGAAAGGATTTCAATATTGGGCTATTTCGAAATGTAATCTAGCGAAGAGTTATAAAAGATGAAAAGATATCGGCACCTCCGCTGAAGGATGGTACGGGGGCAGCTGAAAAGCCTCCTCCGAAGGATCCGCCGGAGGAGTAGCCTCCTCCTCCTCCTCCTCCTCCGCCTCTACCACCACCACCTCCGCCGAACGACGGTCCTGTTGCGTATTGACTGTAAAACATGTGTTATGTTACAAACCGAATTGGGAGAATTACCATATTCCTTGGATGTGTCTTTAGTAGAATTGAAATAAGTCAGTCTTACGCAACAGCCGATGCTGCCAGAAGAAGTAAGATGGACGTCTGGCGCCTCATCTTCTCAGTTGCTTGAGAAGCAAAAGCTGACTTCGCTTGCTTTTCCAATCCTTCCCACTCCTTTTATACTCCCTTCTCAGCTGCAGACTCAGCTAAAACTACTCCGCAACTCTTTACTCCATTCAGTTTTGTTGTTGTAAACATGCTGATCATTCCACGAAGTCGCCGCGCATTTCGCTTCTCCTTCCTTCCCAGTTTCAGCTTTCTTTCTCGCTAAACTTATGCGATGTTCAAGCGGTTGAATGCTCACCCGACTGAATGTATATTCCACCTTTGGCTCTTTGCCGCTTGCTTTCAAGTAGTCATATTTCCCCTCTCTCGCTCTCGCTCACTCTCTTTCTCTCTCTCACACTTTCTCTCTCTATCGCCCGCTTTGTCTAACCCTTTCGCAGTCCATCTTCACCATTGCAGTGAAAGATGTGCATTTCGAACAATAATTTGTGTTCTTGCGAGTTAATTCAATTGGTGATTCAAAATCCTTCACTCCACTATTTATGTATTTAGTTTATGAATCTTTCCAATGCAAACTATTTAAAAAAAAGAATTACTACGATCATGCAAAGCAAATGTACGTTGATATTGCAAAAATAAAAGTTTTCGGTCGTCTCGCCTTCACATTTTTCACCCTCGAAAGCTTTCCAATCTCTGTTCCATAAAAAACGAATTCGAGACACAACTAGCGAATTTTTCAAATCATTCGCTACCTAATAGAAATATGTTGAGCAAGATAAAGAGTAGAAGTTCTTAAGTGTGCATATGCTAGTTGAAATCTAACTATTCAAATCAAGAAAAGGTTTTTGTAACAGTATAATATATTTATCCTTCTAACATTTTCATTCACCATCACCATCAGAGGTGTAAATGGGCCGGCCCGCGGGCCGGGCCGGCCCAATTTCCCAAGGGCCCGGGCCGGGCCGGGCCGGGCCCAAGAAAAGTTGGGCCGGCCCGTAGGCCCGATTGGGCCCGATAGAAATAATAATGGAAATTTTGAAGCGGGCGAATTCGAACATTTTCAAACGTTTGCTCCGTCTGATTAGCAGTGTCCGAATTGAACCTGATATTAAACCTACTGTAACTTTCAATAACCGACTTTCGAAAACACGCGGCAAGAAGTATGCTCTGATGTGGTTCCCGTTTATTCTTTTATATGATGTTTGCTTTACTTATTTTAGATTAGCTGCGTATAAATATCTTCTTCAGGAATGGCTGACGACCCTTTAACTGTCGACGACATTCCAGAAAGTGATAGGAAGATTCTTAGGAAAATTTTTGGTGAGGGTTTTCACAATTTTAAATTAATCTTGCAAAATAATATCATATCAAATTGTATTCTTGTGTTAATTGAAGGTAAGCAGTACGGAACTTCAAACCACACGAAAGAGCAGATTCAAGCCCTTGCAAATGCTCAGCTGGATAAGCTGCTCTCTCGCGATTTCTTGTTCTTCCGGATCAGAAAGAAGGGCGCTGAAAACGACCCGGTAAAGCGCATCGACTACAGCTATTATGGAGACGATCTTGCAGCAGTTTCAACCCAGTTGCTCGTTTGCATGCGATGCCGCCTGGTGATGCAGTGCGCACTTGCCCGGAGTGCGTACAAGTGTATGCTGCGGAAGGAGGACGACGGAGTCATCTCGAAATTCCATCGAATGGCGACGCTGCTACATCCCAAGAGAAGGCAGCTGCGCAACCTTGCAACTGAATCTGAACGACGGGAGATTATCTTGTCCCTGAAGGACTTTGTTCGTGAGCTAGAAGGTAGAGATGCTGGTGGGAGTCAGCCTAAACCCCCGAAGCTCCCAAGAACGGACTTTGATGATCTGGAAGTCTCTGGGGAAGATGTTGTATCTGAAGTTGACTCTTACCTCAGCGCAAATTTTAGCTTCCGCGATAAGGCTGGCAACAGCCATGACAACCCCTTGCTTGCTTGGAAAGAACGTGCATCTGATTTCCCACTGCTCTCTCGTGTTGTCTGCCAGTTGTTCTCCATTCCCGCATCCACAGCTTCGGCTGAGAGATCATTCTCTGATCTCAGAAATCTTGTCCCCGAGAAAAGAGAGACTATTGGTGCTGACGCTGTTTTCTCCTCACTTGTCATCCGTTCCTTGCTCAAGTTCGATCAAACTCTTAATGCTGGTTAATGTTTTTTCGTGCAACGCTCTGATCATTTCTCTTGTAATTTGACTTTATCATTGAACTAATAAAGTAGAACTGTTAAACTGAATAAAATTTTGCACGGCACTATACATAGTAGGAATTTTTGAAAATCGGGCTCAAACGGGCCCGCGGGCCGGGCCGGGCCGGGCCGGGCCCAAAATTCCAGGGCCCGGAAATTTCCGGCCGGGCCGGGCCGAGATTTAGCTGGCCCAAAAATTTTGGGCCCGTTTACACCTCTGCACCGGCCTGAAGAGAAAAACACTTCGAATCTCGTGCAAAGTAGATGCAACCATTCCTCATCCGTAGATGAACTAGAAATGACATCTCAATGTGACAGAAGATTGACCTTCCATCACGGTCCTTGCTCGCGAAGACGTTTCCGTATCCTCCGTCGCCCAAACTCTCCAAGAGGGTATACGGGCCAGTTTGACAGTCAATCTTGTCGTTGACCACAGGAAGGCGGTCACCTGAAGAGTACAAGAGTGATCGAGATCAAGGGAGAGAGCTACAGAGAGAAGAAGGGAAAGTAGAGATCAGAGAGAGAGAGATGAAGGGAGAGAGCTACAGAGAGAAGAAGGAAAAGCAGAGATGAGAGAGAGAGAGAGATGAAGGGACAGAGCTACAGAGAGAAGAAGGGAAAGTAGAGATGAGAGAGAGATGAAGGGAGAGAGCTACAGAGAGAAGAAGGGAAAACAGAGATGAGAGAGAGAGAGATGAAGGGAGAGAGCTACAGAGAGAAGGGAAAGCAGAGATGAGAGAGAGAGTTGAAGTGAGAGAGCTACAGAGAGAAGAAGGAAAAGCAGAAATGAGAGAGAGAGAGATGAAGGGAGAGAGCTACAGAGAGAAGAAGGGAAAGCAGAGATGAAAGAGAGAGAGAGATGAAGAGAGAGAGCTACAGAGAGAAGAAGGGAAAGCAGAGATGAGAGAGAGAGAGGAGAGAGATGAAGGGACAGAGCTACAGAGAGAAGAAGGGAAAGCAGAGATGAGAGAGAGTGTGAGGAGGAAGAGGGCCAGAGAAACGGAGTAACCCTGAATGCCGCCAGCCATTCGCCTTCAACAATGGCGACGATCAAGTCGGTTATCCTAGGAGAGTGGGAAATATTGAACAAAACACATGATAAACGCTCTTTTATAGTTATCCTTATCCAGTTTTTTTGCCTGTTTTCATAATTAGCAGATTTGCACTTATTTTCGATGATTGCATTGACCTTCAAGGGCAGTTGATTAAAGGACAAAAAGCAAGAAATGCTAACTTATTTTTTCAATATGAAATTTCAAGAACATGAGAA
The DNA here is from genome assembly GCA_945643635.1 of Allodiplogaster sudhausi. Classification (NCBI taxonomy): domain Eukaryota; kingdom Metazoa; phylum Nematoda; class Chromadorea; order Rhabditida; family Diplogasteridae; genus Allodiplogaster; species Allodiplogaster sudhausi. The sequence continues at coordinate 1,251,798 of CALZFC010000031.1, read as the reverse complement.
AAGAATTTTAATTCATCCGAAATTTAATGCCAACATTTTGTGAGTCAGGACACGCCTTTTTAACTCGTTTTAGCGGGGTAGGCGGAGATAACGAAGATAAAATAGTTAAGAAAGGTATTTTTTATCATATGGTTCCAACATGAACAGGCAAAGAAATAAAGCAATCAGCAAGTGACAGCCCGAGTGCTTCTTCTGTCTGTGGACATCTCGGCCTTCCTGAACGACGTGACTTGGGTTGCTCTCTTTGGCTGCCATCTCTCAGGGAGAAGTCCTTGCAGAGCTTGTCGGTACTCGCTGCTGCAATGTTCAATCATAAGAAAGAGAGAGAAGAAAAGAAGAGACAGGTTGCAGAATTCTTGGTCCCTTTTTCCAATCAATGAATTGCTCCTAGTTACCTCGTTGTAAAGAAGATGAAGACATTGACGCAGAGAGAAGTGTTGGCGAAGAAGCCAGAGATGAGACCACCGATTACCTAGACACGATGAAATGAGTGTAAGAATGATGCTGATCAGTCATTAACCCTCCATATGCTTGCATGGTCGATAAACTCGATGGCAACCAAGCTAAGGAAAAAGGTGGAAGTCCATCCTCCAGCGACAGCGAAAGCGATGATTCGTAAAGAACGGAAGATCCGCGCCGCGCTTTGGCCCAGCTCTGATTTCAGTCCAATTCGCTTTGACTTTCACGCCCATCCATTCAGATAGATATAGAAGTTAAACATGTAAACATACCGAGTTTTCCTAATTTATGAGCGACCAAAGCATAGACGAGCAAAGTGAGGAGATTGATGAGAAGAGTGCCGTAAATGAAAATGTATTTGGCCTTTCTTTGAAAGAATTCACCGAGGATGCATGCAATTGGCCTAAATTAAAGCAAGATTTTGTAAACAGATGTAAACATGTTTTCAAGTAAAAGGAGGCTTACTCTTCCGGTAGTTGACTCCAGGCAACAACAAGGGAACAGACAACGTACAGAGCGATTACAACGAAATGAATCGCCAAATAGAACACATTGCTTTTGCGGTTGTAACTAAATAGAACTAATGCATAATTTAAGGTGTACATATAAATGATGGATGAGGTTCTCAGCCTGACCCACCAAGCATGCCGATTACAGGAATTATCTGCAAGTTATGAAAATGTACAAGAAGTCGATATTGATCGAAATTTGAAATGGCACTGCACAAACAGAATGTTCAATCGGTGAAAGAAAGACCGAAGTTTAGCTCAATATTTTTCAGTCGAGCAGACTGAAAGAAGATTGAATGAGAGAGAGAAAAAACGATAGAGAGAGAATGCTGACCATTAAATAAAAACAATCCAAGGGAGGACCAGCTGCAATGCCAGCGAAGAAGTTGTAAACCATGCGGATGTGACCAAGGAGATGAATTCCATCTAGAAAAGAGCAGAAGGCGATCAGAATGTTGCATGGGCCGTGTAGGGACCTGAGAAATTCGTTCTGAGAGGAATCCACGACACTTCGAGGATAGAGGCATTCTCTGATCTCTTCAATGTTTTTAAGATATTACGCGAATGAAAGTGACCTGTTCTTAATAGTAGCCACGAGGATGAGAATGTTTCCAACAAGACCGATCACGACGAACAAGATGTAGATGGACATAATGGAGTTCAGCAGAAAGTTCAGATCCATTGACAGAGTCTCTCAGAAGCCCCTTAAATGTTTATGGAATTAGCAGCAACTGGTCAATGTGAAAAAATGGATACCTCTTTTGGCAGTTGAAAAAATGGAAATCTAGCTTTATGCTAGCTCCTATTCAATAATGTGTCTATGAAAGCAGTAATTTCAATGAAAGTGTTCTTCTGTAGGTGTTCTCCCAAGTTGTAGACTCCTCAAAACTATAGTAAGCAACAAGCATCTTCATAATCATCTCTTTTTCCAAGCGGCATATTTCCTGAGAAAGTGCGCATGGTTTTAATAGGATAATTGAACAAATAGAGTGAAGTGAGGAGTAGAACTCATCAAACTCGGACTAGAATATAACCATAACTCGTATTCTGATGGAAAGAAACTGAATGGACTTTCACAAGGATTGTCATAGGATTCCTCTCTGAAGCGAACTTGAAGTCTGTTGGATTCTCTTGCAAATGGAGGAGACCAATGAACAAAGGGATTCCATTGTTGGAGTAAATTCAGTGCCATCGAAGAAGTTGTGCCGCGTGGGAAGGTGGTCGAGGAGTGGAGTTCCAGGCACAGCAGAGCAGACGGCGGGCAGGGGGTTGTTCACTCGTAAGTTCAATTGACGATGGAAGTAGATTTGTTTAAGCTTAGATCATACAAGAACATTGTCAAAGACATCCACCTCAATAATAGCAGGCAGCTCAATAAAAAATTGTATTTCTTTTCAACGGGGGGGGGGGGGGTTAGTTACATAGATTTCCCTGCAGAATGGGCTGTAAGGAAGGCAATCTCTCAAGTACTTCTTCATTACATGTATGTACCTAGATACCCTATAAATGTGATTATGGGTTTTGTCCATAACATTGTCATGCATCAAATTAAAGATGAATGTATGTACATACATATTTACTTCTTCACAGCCTAGAGAACAGAAAAAGCAGGGGTGGAGAATGTTAGAAATGAGGGATTGCTCGGCTGCTTAATCTGCCTGAAGACATCTCAGCCTTTCTGAATAGCGCAACTTGCGAAGCGTTGTTTTGAAATCTCTTTGGGAGAAGTCCTTGAAGAGCCTGTCGAAACTCGATGCTGTAATTGTTGTGAATTACGAGGGTTCCTATAGAAGCGGCCTTTCAGAAAGAGTTCTGGTTCACTCACAGTATTAAATATTCACTCATAATACAAAAATATAGAAACAACAGAAGAAAACCCAACCTCGTCGCATAAAAGACGAAGACATTCATACAGAGAGAAACATTGACGAACATCCCAGCGGCCAGCCAACAAATTACCTGTGAAAGTTTTTGGGTTCATCATAAGGTACTCATTGACCCATGCATTTAGCTCTTTGGCTAATAGCGTCCAATTATGTGAGAAAATGACTGACACTCCAAAGACTCTTGCGATCAATGAGGGTGAAGTTGATGATACCGAGAAGGAAAGTGGATGTCCATCCACCAGCCACCGAGAAAGCGACGATTCGGACTGAGCGGAAGATCCGCGCGCTTTGGACAAGCTCTGTTGGGGGAATATTCTATGAACTTTTGTGTAAATTGGAAGTGACTTACTAAGTTTTCGTAGTTTCTGGGCAACTAAAATATATACGAGCAGCGTGAGGAGATTGAGAAGAAGAGTGCCATAATAGTAAATATACTTTGCGGTTTTGCGAAAGACCTCACCGATAATGCATACAACTTTCCTGAAAAGTGTGAGATGGCGGCTTCGGAGACAAATATTGGAAAGAAAAACCACGTACTCATTAGTGATTTTACTCCAAGCGAAGAGAAGGCAACACAGAACGTAGCTGGTGATGACAATGAAGTGCAGAGTCAGGTATAATCGGTTGTTCTTGCTGTTGTAACTGAATGAAAGCAGGCCTAGAATATGCATGATTTCGTGTAGAACACTGTTCTGCTCTCACTAGCGTGGGAACGTGCAGCTAATCCACCGGTCCACTGAAATCGACAACAACGACAACGATCCGCCTAGCATTCCGATCATTGGAAGAAGCTGGAATCAAACAGCATTGTGCAGAAAATATGCATGGGGAAAGAAGAGAGACCTCCTTCTCCTCCCGCACAAGATCTGCCGCACGATTAATCTCCCTCGAGGACACAGACAAGCGTCTCTGACATGTCCAGGACATTTTATTGTCCAAGACATTTCAGAGACAATTGGGAGACATGTCAGGGACAAATTTTTCAAAATGAAAGCGAAGAGAGGAGGCCAAGCTTTCACATTTTAAATAGATTTATTCCTTTTAAAAATATATTATGAACATAGTAAATGTCATATGTATTTAATTTTCGTCTGAGAATGTCGAGTTACGTCCTGAACTTCGGGAGCCAACAACGGCGTCCGAATCTGCTGTACACCCGAAGAAACTTCATTGAGCTGTGCCGGCCGAATGAGGATCTATTTGTTCGGCGACATCGATTTAGCCCCATGGATGTAGTCTTTCTGAAGCGGCTTCTCTCTCGCTGGCTCAACCAGTACATGATCAGGAACTGGACAATTTCTCCGTCTCATCAAGTTAACTACCAGAAATGTTATGAATGTGTTTACTCGGAATAATATATGAATCAGGTGCTGATTGGGCTGAGATATCTGCTCAGCAATGCACCATTGATTGTTCTCGCCGATGTCCTTGGTTGTTGCGAATCGACCGTCAGAAACTGCCTCTGGCGACTCATCACGGGAATTGAAGCGATTTCTCCGGAATGGATTCGCTTTCCGGTCGACTCAGTCGCGTTCTGCCGACAGTCAGCAGAAGCGTTCTCCAAACGCTGCCAATTTACAAGTACAAATGTTTTTAATGAAGTAAAAAAGTTTTTTTTTGCGAATTATATAAAATATTTAAGAAAAGTAATATCAAAGTCTTGATGACATGAAATGACCATAAAAAATTATTTAGAAATTAATAAAATTATGAACTTCTAACAAATTTATTTGAGATGTGATTGGCATCGTGGATGGGACGTTGATTCCCATCGCCTCACCCACTCTCGCGCCATGGCAATTTCGATGCCGCAAGGGGTACACCGCCATTAATGCCCTTCTCGTTGTAGATGCATATGGTAGAATCATTTATGCCAACTGTACCTGGCCAGGATCATGTCATGACAGTTTTATTCTAAGATTTTCTGAACTAGGAAATGCCATCGCCCAGGGTACAATCCCCTCCGGATATGTGATCTTGGGAGACAAGGGGTTCCCCAATGGCCCCCACATTGTAACCCCTCTCCGCAGGCCAAACACCCCTCAGGAATGCGACTTTAACAATGTCCACAAGAGAGTCCGTGTCCTTGTCGAGCAGGCAATTGGAGTATTGAAGGCGCGGTTCCGCACTCTCTCAACTAGAATCAGGCTCACTCCAACCATGGCCTCTCGTACCATTCATGCTTGTTGCGTTCTTCATAACATCTTGATTGATCGTGTTACCGGAGGCTTTCCAATCGGAAATGTCATTCTGGGAAGAATGCCCCACCCTCCTGTGGGAAGTGATCCGCGTCAGCACATGATTAGCTACATTTAGATATATTTCTTTGATTTGTATTCTAACAAACACTCATAATGTTTTCCAACTTTTGTTCCAACAATAAACAGTTCCAACAACAACAGTTAACAAAAATACAATTCTCACAAACTGTATGCAAATATTCTATTTTTATACTCTTTAACTCTGAATAAATAATAGTCTATTATGCATCTTTAGAAAGAATGACTAGGCTAAAGAGCACCATTCTTGTAAGTAAACAGATAAAAATGGGGGAAATTTCTATAAAAATCCCTAAGCAAGGTTAGAGCCAACCACACTGGGCTCCAATGCATCGTCCATTGCATCAGCGAATGTTGCGGGGATGTACTGGGTGTCATTCTCCCTCGCTGTGTTCAGAAGAATGTTCTCGTTGTGCGCGCGAGGTGACTCCGGAGGCTCTGCCACTTCGAAGGTCATCGATCGCTCGAAGAAAGTGGCCGCCCTCTCCATCATCTCGACCGCCTTCTTCCCAACAGCAGTCATGGTCTGCATAGCCGACTTCGATTTCCTTCTTAATAAAAATCTTGCATTAATAAAAAGAATGTCACAAATGTGAAGGAAGTATTTAACGAAAGAGTACCGTTTAGTTTTCGGATTGTGTTAATTTTTATTAATGTTATCCAACTACCCTATTATTTGAAGGAATAGTACAGTACACTCTTATTCGAAGGAATATTACAGTACCCTATTATTTGAAGGAATGTTACAGTAACCTATTATTTGAAGGAATATTACAGTTATAATAGGTTATAGTTATTAACAGTTGGTATTATATAATATGATCACCCAAAATCGATCGATAGATCGTTATAAGCCAAATATGATCATATGGTAAGATTATATAAGAAGTAATTTGAATCGGATAAGTTCTCTAGGAAAGATTCTACAATAACCTCGATTAGTTCCAGTTGACGGCGGCGCAGAAGCGCATCCGAAGCGGCGCGACTCGTGCCAGAACGTGGATAATCTTCCTCAAATGAAATACATAATTTTTATGCTCAATAATAATAAAAGTTAACAAATTAAAATCTATAATAACTGAAAAATTTCGTGGCAAAAGTCTCAAAAGTACCTGTCCAGCTAGGAATCTTTCGTTCCTAGCAAGGACTCGAGGAGCGCGGAACATCGACTCCTCATCCGCCAGATCCACAGAAGGCTTCCTAGCTGGTCCTCGAGGAGTGCGGAACATCGACTCCTCATCCGCCAGATCCACAGAAGGCTTCCTAGCTGGTCCTCGAGGAGCGCGGAACATCGACTCCTCATCCGCCAGATCCACAGAAGGCTTCCTAGCTGGTCCTCGAGGAGCGGGTACCATCAGTACATCATCCTCTTGATCCTCCTCTCCTATGGATGACGTCGCTCTTTTCTGAAATTCAAACTTCAGTGTGATGGCATATTTAATATATTAAAAATTTAAAGTAAATACAGGAATGCGTGAAAGCAAAATAAAACCATTACTTATACTTACATAATATTCTCAATACGAAAGATCAGTGTAATATAAAGTTACAAACAAATTCTAACCATTCCAACTTGAGTTTCTGCGCCATTTTTGATTCCTCCGAAAGGCCGACGAGTCACCGTAGTAGTCGTCCATCATCCTTGCAGTGTCATCGTCATCCAGTGCTTCCAGTTCGTCCAGTTCTTCTTCTTCATCGAAGTCAACTCCTCCGCCCGTCTTCCCCGCATACCTGGAACACAAAAAAGGGTTTATGTGAAGAAACATCGAACAAAGTTCAATTGTACTTTAGCGCTTCGCACTCGAATATATTGTTAGTAGTGAGACAATCGTTCCTGGCACATATTGACTAGATTAATAATGCAATGTTGGTAATCAGATAGATTCTCCATTCAAAAGAAATAGTGGAAGAATATATTCAGACATTTGTCTTCTAATAGTTAATAGCGTAGATAGATTTTTGTTAGAACTTATGTTCTAACAAAAATAGCGTAGATAGAACTTATGTTCTGAAAAGTATGCCATTAGGTTGTTTGATACGAGAAACATAAATTTGACGTTCATTTTCTACTTTTGACTACCATTCATGGTACTTTTGCCAAAAGAATGAAATATAATATGCAGAAAAATTTCATTTCGATCAAGTGAACCATGGATGGTAGTCAAAGGTAGAAAATGACCGTCAAATTTGTGTTTCTCGTCTCAAACAACCTAATGGCACAGTTTTCAGAACATAAGTTCCATTGGTACCAGCTTTCGCAGAACAGCTCAAAATAGTCGAAACATCTCGTGGATTTTTTTTCGAAATTTCAAGATTTCTGAAAAATGTACAGGTTTTGCACTTTCATCGGTGGATATATTATGTAAAAGTTTCTGCTCTTTCGAATGGTTATGACCTTCTTGGCAATTGGGCTCACAAATGACCTGATAGTTGGCTTCGAAGGAGTTTTCATACATTTATTTCGCCTTCTAGGCTCGTAAAAATGAAATTTCTTGACTTTTTGAGTACTTTTGAGTGGTATATCATGAAAGAACTTCAAAGAATCCTGGAATACCCGTTATTGGGTGTTAGATGTTTCAAAAGAACTAATTTGAAATATTTGCTAAAAAATATTCAGCAATATCGCCTTCAACAGTCAGCATTCAAATACGTATTCCAAAAAAGGTATCCTCGGATTTTGATTAAAAAGCTGTGTCCGACTCAGCTTTAACTGTTCTTTCTTGTAGAGTAAAGATTATTTGGAAAGTCTGCCGATATGAGCCATTAATAGTCCAAAGAATGAGTATTTTAACACCAGAAATTGGCCAAAAACAAAAAAAGTCAATTTTAGGCTTTTAGACTAATTTCTTTTGCGAACAAAGTATACACCATTTGAAAGAGCATAAAAAATTACATCGAATGGAACATTCCGTTTTACAATTGATGAAGTATGAAAGAAATTATGGTTTGCAGCCAAAGCCGAAATTTGCTCAGAAACCCGTATTCAAATGCAGATACCCAAAAAGCGTATCCGAGATTTTTCCTCGTAGACACATATTATGTGTAGTTTTTCCTCCTCTTTCTTATGGATGATTCGGTTTTCTGGACGTAATGGTAAAAAAAAAGTTATTGCCCGAAAACCAAATTTAAAAAACTTAAATTGGATAAAACTCACAAAAATAAAAATTTTCGGAAATGTTCACCACGGACTGTTTTGTGTAGTTTTGAACAAGGAATCGAACACTGAAAAGATTTTCCAGAAATATTAAGTTTAACGGTAAATATGGTCAATCAAAATATTTGAACATTTCGACTTATATATAAGAGAAAAAAAATTTTCAAAACTTTTTGACCATCTAAACCTTGTTATGAATTGCAGATACATCCCTCATAAAGTTTTCAAAGTAAAAGAAAACAAAAATTCCCCGGGGCAGGCGTCCATAGCGGCCTCCTTGAGTCTTACAGAGAGGCTCTCTTAACCTTGTCCTTTGTTCTTCCTTCTGCCAGATCGCTTCAGCTGTCTATGTAGATGTGGAAAATCAACTGTGTCAGCCCTATTGTGAAAATCATGCCTATTTCTGATGGTAATGACGAATATGAGCGAGATCCCAACGAAGCCGATAATTACGAACAGAATATAGATGGAGATTGCCACGTTGAGCAAGACAACGAGGTGAAGAAGAAGCAAGAAGAAGATGAACAGAAGCCAGCCGCCGTAGTAAAGTGTCGCTTTTTGAGGGGTAATCCTGAGGTTGTTACCCATGAGGGTAAAACCATTACCACTCAGTTTCGCCGGGCATTATCCTGAGGGTAATGTCAGCTGAAAGATGCTATCTTTTCCTTTCGTATATTCTTTGCTGCTGTCATCCATCCCTCAGTCATCCCTGCTCCATTCCTGCTTCATCTTCATTCTTCTGTCGCTCCTATTTGGGACCATTCCGATGCGGACTACAACTACATCTTGCTGCAGCACACTTTATATCCATCATTTTCTTATTGGAAATTCACCTACAGCAAAAACAGCTATTTGTAACAATAATGTTATCAAACAGTGAATGAGAAGCTAATGGATGGGTCTAAACAAGAGTGTACATGGAAATCAGCCTTACAAAAGAGAAAAGAAGAAAAGAGGAAGAAAAACAAAAACACAAGAGATCTGCGTATAATACAGACTAAAATGAGCTATTTGTTTTCATTAAGTTGAACATTATCCACGCCATCACTAACTACCAAGTTACAAGGAATATCCTATAATAAAGTCGCTTTCTAGCACAAGAACTAGTAACTGTGGCAAGGAACAACAGACTCTGAGCTGCTGGCTCTTTCACTTTCAATGTGTTCCTGAATCCGCAAGCTTAACTTATACCAAAAGAAAAAATGGAGGGAGAGCAAACACACAGATCACATCCATTCCACAACACAACAGGAATTCGAGCATAAATACGGAATCATGGTAGAATCAAGATTCGAGTATGCATTCCAGATGGCCGAGACGGTACCGAAGGGAATACAGTGGGGAATGGCGAAACAGATGTCGAATCCCTTGGCGCTGCAGTGAGAGTCGCGGCAGGATCAAGCGTCAGACCAACTGAAGAAGAATTTTGAATTACATATGAAAATCCACCGTATTCAAAGTAGAAAGGAACATTCCCAACTTACAGTATTACAGTAACCCGTAAAATAGCCCCTAAAAACGTAAAATGCGTCGAAAAATGAATAATTCAAATAAAAAGAACATTGCCGAGTTGATGAGTCTATTGATGATAGCTAACTAACGTGTGGTCACGTTCAAATAACGAATGAATTAATGATTTTAAAAAAAGAAGAAGAAAGAACCACGAACCGTCCCGAGTCCCGAGTGCACGAGCAATGTGGAGCTGGAGAGCTGGAGAGTGGAGCTGGAGAGCGGAACTGGAGAGGCGACGGGAGCATCTCGGCCGGTGGAGCAGCGCCGTCTTGCGCGGCTGCCGCTGAGTCCACTTCCATCTTAAGAGATAGAAAGAGGGAGAGAGAAAGAGAGATGCAACTATTAGGATTGATTACACATTCATCTAAAGATCTTCACCCGAGTTGGAAAACAAAACGACAAAAAAGAAAAAGGCCTAGATTGGTGTTAGATTGGCCTAAATTGGTGTCAGTTGTGGCGCTATTCTAAGAAAAAGACACATGACCAATCACAAACAAACTGCAAACAATCCCCCAATATGTTTAAGGTTTTCATTTACGAAATAAGCATAAGCAGAATAAGAACCTGGGCCTTCTCCTCTTCGTTCAGCTCGGGCAGATTGGCTGGCGCAGTTTCTGCTGCAGCCGCGGCGGCCTCCTTCGTCTTGTCGTCACTCACGTGATGGCATATATAAAAACAATAAAGCATAGACTTAACTGTAAACGGCAATTAAAATAACATACTCATAATGAAATTACATTACTATTACAATCCGAATGCTAATTTAGAGTGAATCTTTCATGGTTCATGACAGTACGCCGTTACTTTTACCACAAATACTATATTCGTAATTTGGAGCTGGACATGCTCTCTCGGCCTGTCCTCGTTACCCAAACATTACCCCACAGCCTTTTCCATGTCATTACCCATGAGGGTAAACAATGGTGGCATGTTAGACAGTACGAGAGAGCACGCTCATGCTAGAGATTCAGACAGGTTATCCTCATGGGTAACATCCTGAGGATTACCCCTCAAAAAGCGACACTTTACTACGGCGGCAGGGGAAGGAGCTGAATTTGTTGCATATATGTATGTAGTATATGTGAGAAGCTGTTGCAAATTTTTCGACCATTTTCTGTGCCATGTTCTTTTGACAATTGTACAATTTTGCCTCGCCACTTTTGACTCGTTTGTTTTTTGGTTAGGCTGTTTTTGCTATTTTAGACAGCTGTTGATTTTGGCATGATGAATAATGAGGAATAAACATTGATGACATTCTTGACAATCATACAATTTGTCATGGCATGATAACTGGGTTTGAAAACTGGCAAATATGCTTGCCAAAAATAACAGCAAAACTGAAAAATGCAGAAAAAAACCAAACTTTTTAATTCACACTGTCTTATATGTACTCACATATTGGAAAGAGATGACGAAAACCATCTACATATGAAAAAATTCGACTATGCATTGTTCATTTGAATATGCATACGAATGTATTTGATAGATGAAATATGGTTTGTTTTGTTAGATCATAGGGATTGCTTTTTATTTATAGAGAAAACTGCAAGGATTCCTAAAAGGTGAATGTGCTTTCCTGATATGAAAGCTCGTTTTATCTCTACCTATGTACATAGGAATCTACATACGTCTTCTATAACGTTGTAAAAATATCATAAGATGATAGCTGCGCCAAGTTAATATGGTCCACTGACGATACTTTCTGCCGCATTGTAAAGTCTCTGTGTCTGTTACTGTCAAATTAGAATTGGTGCGTAGTTGCAGTTATGTTCAAAATTTAATTTCGTACTAATGAGGTCGCCTTTGGCAAGGAACGGAACAAAATGGTTAGCCGCACACTATGACCTTTATCCTGTCATATGTATGTACAACAACGTCCAACATTGCTGGGTCCACAATTAATTTGATTAGTTCAATTAATACGATTAATTAAATAAATTTAAATAATTCAAGCTCTATTTGCGAACAGGAGGACGTATTCTCTTGCCGTTTCCTTTACAGAGATGTAATTTAGCGGTATGGAATAAGCATTCATCAAGTTTGACTGCTATTCCTCTGTAAAGAAAACTGTAAGACAATCCCTCTGCGCTCCACAACTTGAGTCTGAATTATTTAAATTAAATTAATTGTGTCTCTCATTACTCTAACTGTCATTTAACCTTGTACTCTATTCATCATTCTGGCTGAGGTCGCCTCGGATGTTCTATGCAAAGTGGCTTGTGAAGTGTTTGGAGGTTTAAGTTGTTGAGGAATAAGTCCAAGTAGAGCGAGTCGATACTCGCGGCTGCAGTGTCCAATCATTTATACTTTGCATCAAAGCATTAAACGACCTCGTGACGTAAAAGATGAATACGTTGACGCAGAGAGAAGTGTTGACGAACATACCAGCGACCAGTGCCGAGATTACCTAGATGAATATAAATGTGATTATATATAAAAAGAGTCATCTAGGGATAAAGATAACAGGAGACTGACACTCCAAAGACTCGGTGTGTTGAAGGTGCCAAGGATGAAGGTGGAAGTCCAGCCAGCGGCGACTGCGAAGGCGATAATTCTAAGAGAGCGGAATATATTCGCCATGCTCCGGCCAAAATCTGAACAAGGTCATATTTCATTTAGTTCAGTATGAATACCTTTCACAGCCCATACCAAGGCTTCTTAGTTTGTGCGCGACTAAGGCGTAGACGAGAAGAGTGAGTAGGTTAATTAGAAGATTGCAGTAGATGAACATGTACTTGGCATGCTGGCGAAAGACCTCAGGAATCGTACATAGAATGTGCCTGAATAGGGACTCTTTCAAGTATCTCCACAGATCGATATTACTTTTCTAACGAGTAAAAAAAAGAAAACGCACTCATCCGATATTTGACTCCAAGCAAAAAGAAGACAACTTGCGCTGTAAAAGGCGAGCACGGCCAGTTGAATTCCAAGGTAAGATCGATCGTTCTTGCTGTTGTAACTAAGGAAAGAGAGCTGTGATAAACAGCATGATTCCCTGATGCTGTCTAACTAGTGTGGGAAAGTGCAGCATAGCCATCGGTCCATTGAAATAGAAAGCATTGCGAAAGATCCTCCAAGCATGCCAATAACAGGAATGATCTGAAAGGCGCAAGTTTGAGTTTGTCATTTCACTCTTAACTCCTCAGTTGAAACTGACTGACTTGTAACTTGAAATAGTCCAAGGCAGGAACAACGTGAATGCCCGCGAAAAAGTTGTAGAGCATCGGAATGTTGCCGAGTAGGTGGATTCCATCCAGCGCCGAGCAGATGGCGATTAGGAACATCTTAGGATGTTGCAGGGGGCGTGCAGGGATCTGATCCAAGACCAGTCTGCTTTCAACAATCAACCAAAGGTTATTTGATAATGCATATTTTAATTGCAATCTCACAGATATTTATTGACACGAATTGAATCGATTTGTCGAGAAGAGTGCGCTCTCCCGTGCTTACTCTTCAAAGTAGAGGGAGAGACCCTTACTCGTGACCCTTATCCCTTATAAAGTTGCCAAGACACAACTCGTATTAAGACAAGTTTATGTACACTTGGTCAACTTCTGAGGAATAACAAATGATGACGAAGATTCGAGCAAATAAAATAAAACCAAGAAAAACCCAGAAGGGGCCGTGGATGACTTGACTCTTGTGACGAGGGGAAAGAAGGAAGAAGCCGAGGGGAGTAGGTGTTGTAGAGAAAGAAGAAGGACAGGAGAGACGGAGCAGTGGCAGAGTGGCCACGCTCCGACTGTCAAGAGACAGTCGTCTCTCCCCACCGCCGCACCGGGCGGGAACCGACTTAACACTGTCTCGAAGTGAGAAAGAGGGGAAGCGAGGGGAAGAGTCGGAGACATGTCAAAACATGTCTTAGTCATTCAAAATTAAGGCGGGAAACTACGGTAAAAACACAATATAACTAGGTGGTTCGCTATGTCATACGTCATTCATTCGTGGCAGAATGAACACTGCCGCGGGCCAAGGAAAAGAGGGGGACAATGTCGAAGGAAAAACAAAGGCTAAACACATAAATAAAATTTAGAAAACTTGAGGAAGGGGGGGGGGGCTTACTGGGCTCCTTGTGTGTCGTTGCTGGTGCGGTGGTCGCTCTAGGTTACGGTAGAACTCGAGCGCGAGGTGGTAGCCGTATCGATTGAGTACCTAAATAAAGAGCATGCACCGTGTGGTCATCACCGGGCTTGGCCCGGTGACCCTGCCCCGCGCCCAAGGCGCATTAATGCTTCCATACTCACGATGAGTGGAAGCCATCTTCTTCTGAGCACGCTTGGCTGGTCGTCTCATCCACGCCCACTTCTTCTGATTCTCCGGCCTGTCACTGCCGGTCGAAGAGTGTGCCTTCGGGGCGGGAGTTGACTGTCTCCTCCAGACACTCTTCGCTTTGTCCCACTTGCCACGGACTGACGATGAGTTTGTCTCGGAGGAGGGGTTACTCTCGTGCTGCTTCTGCTCGCGTCCTCGCCGGTCAAGGACCTTCAATTTAACAGCTTCTCCTTTCAGAGAAGTACCTCTACTCTTAGAGGTCACATACAGCGGAACTGCCTTCTCGCTGTCTTCTCGGAGGGCCACTGCCCTCGGTCGCGATCCTCGCGATTCGTCTCTTGTCTGCCCACTGCAGACCTTCAAGTGGTGCTCTTCCTTGCACCTTCTGCGGCGGTCGCACTTCTGTGTGTCGCGGCCGTGCTGCAAACAACTAAAGCCAAGGGCCCTTGCCCTAACCCCTTCCAACCTCTCCTTGTCTCTCACTGCTCGCTCTGGAGCAGTGCTCGCTGGGGACTTTGCTGGAGAGAGAGGGGCTCGTCTGGCGCCGTCTCTGGCGCAAATCTTCATCCTCCATTCAATGAATGCGAGGGTCGACTTCCCCGTCTTCCAGCTCCACTCGCTCTCCCTCTTTATCTTCCTTGCGTCCTCCTCGAAGTTCTCGTGTGCCCGTCCTTGAGCGAAGGCCTTGTGGTTGTTGTACTGCTCCTGGTAGTCGAAGGAGGCGACCTTGCTCTTCTGAAGAAGGTGTGTGAGCTCAGTTCTCAAACTCTCTAGCTTTGGAAGAGAGCGTCTCATAATGCCCTCACCACACCTCTTCGACTCGCAGACCAGCTCCTCCGCCGCCTCCATGGCGCGGGTGCTGGTCTCGAAAAGCGTGTCGAGGCGCTCGTCACGCTCCCTGCGGTAAGCCTCTCGTTCCTCCTCATTGGCTTCGGTGAACGAGTCTTCGGGGGCGCGGAAGACATTCTCTCGTTCCCTCCTTCTGGTCTTCGCTGCTCTTTTTTGGTCGTTCTCATCGTCGCTCTCGTCATCGCTCGTGTTCGCCATGAACACGCCTATAAACGCTTCGTCATCGTCATCATCGTCGTCATCGTAGCCCGCAGGCTCTTCTGCCATGACCCCGCCCCTTGACCGCACCCCCGCGGGGGTGGGCACCGGGGCGCGTCGGGTCAGAGGGCAGGGGACAACACACCTATTGGCGTGCGCGAGATTCTTGCCGCGGCCGATGCACATGACGGGGCGTCGCTCGCCCTCACGATCGGCCCGGCTCAGCTCGCTGCCGCCTCCGACGCGGCCATTCTCGCCGCTGGTCCCGTTGCGGCCTTGCTCGCCGCCGGTGTTGTCGTTCCTCTTCAGTGGGCTGCGCTCGCCTGCCGTTTCGCACCCAGGTGTCGGATGCAACCGACGCACCATGTCGAGAAGAGTGCGCTCTCCCGTGCTTACTCTTCAAAGTAGAGGGAGAGACCCTTACTCGTGACCCTTATCCCTTATAAAGTTGCCAATTCGTATTAAGACAAGTTTATGTACACTTGGTCAACTTCTAAGGAATAACAAATGATGACGAAGATTCTAGCAAATAAAATAAAACCAAGAAAAACCCAGAAGGGGCCGTGGATGACTTGACTCTTGTGACGAGGGGAAAGAAGGAAGAAGCCGAGGGGGAGTCGGTGTTGTAGAGAAAGAAGAAGGACGGGAGAGACGGAACAGTGGCAGAGAGGCCACGCTCCGACTGTCAAGAGACAGTCGTCTCTCCCCACCGCCGCACCGGGCTACGGTAACTACGGTAAAAACACAATATAACTAGGTGGTTCGCTATGTCATACGTCATTCATTCGTGGCAGAATGAACACGATTCTATTTTTCATACTGATTTCTGACGGTAATGACGAATATGAGGGAGTTCCCAACGAAGCCGATAATTACGAACAGAATGTATATCGATATTGTCGCGTTGAGCAAGACAACGAGGTCCATGCAAGGAGAAGAAGCTGAATTTGTAGACCAGTTAATGGCTGGTGCAATGGAGGTTATGCAAGAAAGAGATGTGGAAAATTATGTATATAATAAGACAATGCTTTTTGACGATATCGGTACATTGTGCCCTTGAACAATAGAACATTTCGACATATGGCGTGTGTAGATCACGGGGATTTATGGAGAGGGTAAAAGGCAACGAATTCCCGTGCTGTGAACGTTCTTATTTGATATTCTTATTTGATATGAAAGTTCGTTATATATCATCTTATGTAAAAAAATCTATGTCATATGTTTATCTATGTACGTGTTCTATAACGATGTAAAAATATCAGAGGACGATTACTCTGCAAAAGTTCATGTGGTCCACTCAGGACGCTTTTTGCCGCTTTTTGAACTCTCTGTGTCTGTTAACATCATAGAATCGGCGCGTAGTTTCATTTCAATTCAAACATTTGTGGAAAGTAAAATGTTCCGAGTCTTCATGCAAATGTGGTGCAGACTGAATATTGGTCTACTAAACGAAGTAAGCAGAAGTCCTTCACATTTTTGTTCGGAATAGAGCAAGAATATGATTAAATTACCTTATGTACCAATGAGAATCGCGCTCAATTGAATTGCACATTCACCGGCTCATAGAGCGGAATGTGTGCTGATTGGCAGGAGTCACAAATGGCACAGAACGCAACGAAGTGATTATCCACACTATGACCATTATCCTGTCATATTATGTATGAGTAATGCAAAGGTGTGGATGCAAGCATACATAATACAACCTATTGGCCATTTTTATTTATACGTTAAAATTTTTTATATTAATCAACGTAAGCTGATTGGACTCTCCGAATTGCACACTAACTTTTTCTTGTTACTACGTCATTTTCGATCCAGATGATCGCTTGAATCGGCGCTTATATAATCTTCTTTTTTTCTTACATAGTTTTAGTTATTCGTCGACTTTCTTTGGATGAAAGTTGTTTTTGCATTACTTGTGTTTGGAGACTTATATACTTTTGAATACGAGAAAGATAGCTACTTGTTAACAATAAACATGCCATTCTTTTCCCTGTCAGCGTCTCCTCAGGCCATGCACTTCAGTTGTCCTAAACACTTGCTCTTGTGTTGGTCTCGACGGAAAAAAATTCCTAGGAAGAAGCCGATGCAGCGCCAGCTGGTACTCCCTGCTGAAATACTCATTTAACAATTTAAACATGTATGTAGTTGTTTTTCTGCACTCTCCGTTATTTGTTCTTTGCATCGAAAAATATGTTCGCCCGGCTCAAATTGACGCGGTTACGAATGTAGAAAGGCCTAACCTCGTGGCATAAAAGATGAAAACATTCGCGCATATGGCAGTGTTAACGAAGAGACCAGCGAAGAGGCCGAAAATGACCTACACACATAGATATGTTTGAATGTATGTATAATAGCTTCATAGTTGAAGCTTAGAGATTCGATAGCTCCTTTACGCTTCCTTTCTGGCATAAAGCACTTAGCTAGAAGAAAAGTTTGTATTCTTAGAGTCTCATTTTTGAGATTCTATTTCTCCGATATCTCACTATCAGATGCGCAGACAATGCGAAGAGTTGTGTTGGAATAACTCAAATAATATCACTGACACGCCAAATGCTGTTCCTCTCAATGAGAAGAGTGTAGAAGGCACCGACGATGAAAGTGGAAGTCCAGCCGGCCGCGACTGAGATGGCCCAGATTCGCAGAGACCGAATGATTCGTGGCATACTTCGGCCGAGATCTGATTGCATCTTTGCATAGGAGATTCAGTGGAGACATTGGAGCTACCGAATTTGTGCAGTTTCCGAGCAACGAAGCCGTAGACGAGAAGAGTGAGGAGGTTGATGAGAAGAGTGCCAAAGACAAAGATGGAACTTGCTTCTTGTCGAAATATCTCAGGGATCGTGCACACTATCTGTCTATTCAAATGAACACTCCGAATGCAGATTGCAAGGAAAGAGAACAAAAAAGCTTACTCATCTGTGATCCGAGTCCATGCGAAAACAATTGCAAATGCACTCAATGCAGATATCAGGGAGAGTTGAATCGCAATATAAAGTCGTTTGTTCTTCTTCTTGTAGCTAAACACTTAGATTTGGAAGTCTCCGAATGAATAGTCTGTTTTTGTCTGTTCTAACAAATGGGGATGCATACTGCACAGCCATCGATCAATTGAAATTGCCAGCATCGCAAAAGATCCTCCATAGACGCCAAATGCTGGGACGATCTGAAAGTTTTAATGTTAGACGTCTACCAAAGGAAGTGCTTCAATTACCATTAACTTGAAGCAGTCTGTTGCGGGAATGGCTTGAATACCGGCGTAAAAGTCGTATAGCATATGAATGTGGCCGAGGACATGGAAACTGTCAAGGAGAGCACACGCGGCAATCAGGATATTGCATGAGCCATGAAGTGATCTACGAATGTTTTGCTGTGTTGTATTCGATAGGGAAATAGCTGGATTTCCAATTTGAAAACATATCTTATGCAAATTGCAGTTGCTTTTCATGTTTTACCAATAAGAAAAGATTGAATACCGAACCTGTTTTTAACCGTCGAGACAAAGATGAGCAAATTACCAAAAATTCCAAGGAACACAAAAAGTATGTAGATTGGTATTAAGACGTCGAGCAGCAAAGTGAGGTGCATATTCAGAATGAACACAATAATAGAGTGCACATGAAATGGTGCAAGGACGAGCTTTCTTTAAACTTCAACACTACCCTGAATACAGCATCCAGTCCGAATCCGAGATCAATATCATTCTTTGGAGGTTAAAAGGATTTCAACTCAACCTTTGAATAAGATAGATTGTAATTCAGTGAGAATATTGGCACGATTGCGGACAATGCATGTCTGCGTCTTGTTTTTTTACTCTCTGTATTATTCGAAGATGTTTCGTCAGAATCTTTGAATGAATGTCATGAACGAGTTTTTGTTTTCATATAATCATGCATGTGAAAAACTTTAAAACGAAAGTGCATATAACATCTACATATGTATGTATGTACATAGCGCATCTGTGGATGTGTCCAAAAACATCTTGCTGCAAAGTGCAGTTCTTTTGTGGTATAATTATTATTTACATTCATTCCATCGATGCTGTCGAATTTCTATCTGAAATATCTATGATGAAAGCGGAATGAAGTTGTGAGACGCCCCTATAAACGTTATGTATTTCTTTCCTGGGCTTTATGGACCCATGATTGGCAATTATTCGACAAGGATTTCTTTATTCAGGGGATTTTTCATTTCATCTGCTTAGCCCGAAATTGGCCCTTCATAATGGTTGATTATTGAATGGTCTTGTAGTTCTCACTAATGATTCAAAAATAACTTAATAAATATATCTTCTCCCTCGCCATTTACTCATCACATTTGCATGAGGAGACATCGGCAGAAGCCGAAAGAAGGAGAAGAGAGGCTCGGAATCATTTCTAAAGCAGGGAAGCCAGTGAGAAGTGGAAAGAGAACGGCATAAGTGAGCGGGGCTCGCCCATGCATTTGAAATCTACAAGGAAGCCAAGTGATCACAAACGCTTAATGCGACACGAGAGTCCTTTTGATAGAAAAGGAAGACTTCGTCAAGATCTCTTCAAGAGTTCTGCATTTTAGTGATTTCTATCCCTTTTTTATGGATACCTTTCATCGCGCCATTTGATCTCTATTTTCGTGCATAGTGAAATTGCAATCATTTATTGGCTGACAACGAACGGGTTATATTGGAAGTTCGTCGGATGCGTAGAACAAATATTTGGACATTGCAATGACTCAATGAATGTTTGTATGAATGGGGTAGATCATTCAGCGGCATCCATTCAGTCCATAGAATGGGAGAAGTCTTCCGTAGTACGCGATGTGATCAGCAGTCGAAACACTCGGGTAGCTGAAAAGGGGATCTTGTGATATGAAGTTCTGGAAGGATAGGATTTCTTACCCGTTGGAGCAAGAGGGATCTTCAAAGGCGCCGCATGTTTTATACGGGGCGTTCGCGGCCATTCCATTGTAGTAGAAGA
The DNA here is from genome assembly GCA_945643635.1 of Allodiplogaster sudhausi. Classification (NCBI taxonomy): domain Eukaryota; kingdom Metazoa; phylum Nematoda; class Chromadorea; order Rhabditida; family Diplogasteridae; genus Allodiplogaster; species Allodiplogaster sudhausi. The sequence goes on along the minus strand of CALZFC010000031.1, from coordinate 1,231,725 downwards.
TCTTAATTAAGGAGTCATTGAGGTAAACCGCCAAAGCAGTTGCTAATGTAGAATACTAAATGAAAAAGTGTGCCTTCCACCACTTCAATTAGTAGAAGTCATTTCCAAAGACTCGCCTCTCTCGAGTGGTGGTAGAAGTTGGCAGCGGAGGGCGGCACGTGGGGAACGAGATCGCGGCGGTTCGTCACTCGATAGGACTCGGGCACCTGGGGAAGTGTTAATGAAGGGGAAAAAATAAGCCTTAAATTCTTTTTCCCGCTAAATTAAGCTTTGTGGATTGGACATTTAATTATGAATGTGTATGAGAATTAGTTCAAAAATACGCGACCAGTCTGTCAACGGCAGCAGCAAAGTTCCTGTCTCCAGTGCGAGGCTGGCCGAAGGTCACCAGAAGAATCTTCTCCTTCGGGAAGAGGTTCGTGGCTGAAATCTCAGCAGCGGCCACCGAAGCCATCGCAGCTCCGAGAGAGTGGCCAGTCACCTGCCATTCATCCACTAATCAGTATTCCTTCATGCATCCACTCACCCAGAGTTTGAATGTGGGATTTGCTCTGGCGAGTGTCGTGACGGCCTCCTTGAGGCCCCCGGTCCATGGCGCGGAGAAGGCATTGTAGAAGTATTTCGAAACTGTTCCGCCACCAACGAAGTTGACCTTAGAGTTCATCATGTTCAGCAATTTGTCTTTTAGACGACTTAAAGATTTAAATGGCTATCTTCGTTGGCATTTCGTCTTTTCCTCACTAACACGCGGGCCGGCCACACTGGATTCAGCAGCGAGTTGAGCCGGAGTGTTCGTACCACTAGAAGATGTAAGAATGAGATGCGTACACATTTCAGATTGTCAAACCGGAAGGCGATGATGATGGTCTGGTCCCGAGGGGAAAGAGTCACGAAGCCGGAGCAAGTGTTTCCCAGAGCGTCGCACTTCACGGTCACTTGGCGGACCAGCTGCAATTTTTGTCCCTTTTTTTCTACAGAGAGGGAAAGAGAGAAAACTGACGGATCCTCCAGGAAGCTTATTGGCGATACATTTTTGTGGCTGGAAAGTGTACGCAGCTGCACTGAGAGGGTAGAGCTTCTCCTTAGCCAGCGTCTCATCGAAGGCCCCTGAGGCAGCCGCAGGAAGAAGAAGCAGAGAAATGATGAGCAGCGACATCTTGAAGTGGCAAAGGAAAGAGGGGAAAGAGGAAAGATGATGATTCTGAGTCTATCACTGCTGAGTTTATATATCTGTCAAGTCATGGCCAGTGACCAGAAAGGAAGAGGGAGACCCGCCACGTGTGGGGCGGACTGTTAGCCTCTGCAAGACTCGACCTCCACGAGTTACCACAGACTTACATACTTGTCAGGGAAACCAACATATCACAAACCCAAAGTAGAGTCAGAGTTTTCCTCTCACTATTTACTTTCCTGTTTTTTTCCTCAGCAAATGCATCTGCCTACTATAATTTTTTTAAAGATTTAAATGCTAAGTTGAAGTGGTGCGATTTTTTTTCTTCGTCTATTTTTCTGTAGCTCACCTGGCGGTGTCTACAAACGATTTGACAGTTGTTTTTTATTTGATGGCGAAGACAAGAGAGGAAGAGAGAGGGAGAGAGAGAGAGAGAGAGAGAGAGAGAGAGAGAGAGAGAGAGAAAGAGAAAGAGAGAGAAATATGAAGAGAGAAAGAGAGTGAGAGAGGTAGGCAGAGGGAGAGGGGAGAGAGTGAGATAGATAGAGAGAGAAAGAGAGAAAGAGAGAGAGAGAGAGAGAGAGAGAGAGAGAGAGAGACAGAGACAGAGACAGAGACAGAGACAGAGACAGAGACAGAGACAGAGACAGAGAGGCAGAGCACAGTGGAAAGCCCGCTGGTTGAGCAGAAAGAAATGAAATATCTGGATAGAACAAAAGAGAGATAAAAATTGAACGATAATACGACCAGGCGTTTCATCGTAATAATCTAAACAATTTCTATTGTTAGGTTAATCTCACATTTTTTTGGTCCGACAGTATTATAATACCAATTATTTGGAATCCTCGCAGGATGTCAAATTCTGTACCGACCACACTATATTTCATATTTTTGAACTGGTAAATAAATACTGTGCTTCGAATTTCATCGTAGTCATCTTCACTGTATGGCGTCTTATTTTATGGTTGTCAATGATGTTCTTCGCTCCATTAAAAATCATGGCGTATGGAAGTGAATTTCTTAATTCTTTATCAATTCCATTTTCGTTTGAGCCAATTGGATCAGCCGACAATAAGCGAAAGAAACTTGGGATGCGTCGGATCACGATTGGACAGAAGGTCGCTGTGGACGAGGACATGTGCCACGAGTTCAAAATGCACACGAGATTTGCATTCGAAGACGTGAGCTGGCATTTACATCCATTAATTGGCATTCTCAGTGTCCACTTGATTCTCTTCACATTTTTCTTCTTTGATTAGCAAATCATGCTGTTCATTCTATTCCCCTTCTATCCTTAATCCTTAGGTTTGTAGAATGCACATTCTTTACTTGACAACCCTCCTTTGGCAGGTGCCTCGCAGATGCGAAGCTCGGGATGGAACCCGAGTGGTGAGGACGTGTCAGCCGATTAGCAAGTCATCTTTTTCTCCTTATTTCCCATCTGTCCAAGAAGATCAACTGCGTTCTTTATAGGACAGTTTGCGGAATGCTGAACTCGGAAGGCGGTCGTATTTACTTGGGAATCAACGATGACGGAGTTATCGAGGGAATAAACATGCACCCTTCACAGGTTGCTTTTTACATTCTCTCTTCTCAACCACCACATCAGCTCACAATAGATGTAAAAGGCATTTGAGCAATTTATTCAATATTGTTCCTATTCTAATAGATTGTTCAACGTTTTGGACTTTATCTGATCCTTCACGACATATGCAAGAATATGTCTGACTTTTAAGCCAGAGTATTATTATCGGGTTTTATACCTGATATCAAGTTCGCCATAGACATTGTGTTGTTGAATTCATTATTTAGGTGGATCATTTCTACCTCAGTCTGAATGACACCCTCAATCGCTTCCGGCCGGCTGTTGGGAATGAGTTGATTAAGGTGAGCTGACCTTGAGAATCTGCTTTTAGTTACTGTTGAAGTATCAAAGTATAATATTGTTTCTTGATCTTCTCGTTGTGCTTCTTGGAAACTGAATCGCTGATTTCGAAGAATTGTGTGAAAAAATAATCCTAGAAAAAATTCGCTAAAATTATCTTAAGGTGTCCGTTCTGAAAGTAGAGGAGAATTCCGCTGGCGACTCTGCAGGAAAATTCGTTGACTACCGAGTAAGAGCTTGTCTACTTTCTATTCCTCTTCTTTGTCCTCATTGTTCCACGAGTTCTCTTCGCAGTTTCCCGGAAAGACGTCGAACGAGTCCAGTGGGTTCGAGCACATTCTCCGTTCTCCGGACTGTGACTGCAGCAAGAACAACTACGACACACTCGACAATGTTCTCATCATCATCGAAGTCGTTTGGATCTCTATCTCTCTCTCGCTCTCTTCCGCTCTCTCTCTCTCTCTCTCTCTTACTCTTTCAATCTATCTGTCACATAAGCTCACTGATTTCTTAGGAATAGCAATAAGTAGAGAGATGGAGAGCCATTGAGTGATTGAAGGTGAGCAAGAGTAAGGATGGAATCTTGTACGAGAACGAGGAGGGTCTCGTGTACCGCCGTCGCAATGGATCGAACAAGCTCTTCCATGTGCAGCATCTCTGGAACAGCGTCTTCTTCCCCCCTCTGCCGTTCGTTTCTTTCTCTTCACTCGTTGATATGTCAATTATATGACTAATGGCAACTTCTCATATCCAAAGATTCGGCTCGTTCTGTGACTTTAAAATTCTTATCAAAGAATAATATTTAAAAAAAAAACACTCCAAGGACTATGGTAATGGGTATCTGCCCTGCTAATAAGTGACCTATTCTTTATTCAATCGATTTTCTCATCTTTGTCGGACTGGGTTCTTTCAAACAGATATTCAGGTGTTTTCTTGTTTACCCTTTAAAGCAGTAATATATTTTCAGTAACTCTGAGAATGACCATTCTGTGTTGCCGAAGAACGGAAAAAGCCTTCGAGAGTGGATCTGCAGCCTTCTCGGGTTCTAGCTGAATCCTTCCCCCCTTTCCACCCTTCTATACCAATTTACTTTACTAATGTGTATCATCCGGTTACCTCCTAATGTGTTTCATCCGGTTAACGAGAACATCTCTTGCATACGAGGTTCTGTTTGTTGTTGATTGGTTCAATTTTTTGTTTATTTTTTTTTTTTTTAATGAAGAAATCATTTCGGATGGAATGGACATGTATCGAAGCATGGAAGATATGGAAAGAGAGACTGGATGGAGGACGATGTTAGTGCCAATGGTGAGAGTGCAATGGAAGCAACAAACAGACTGCAATTCCAGCCATTATTATCACCAGGACTGGTCTTTTCTATTCGGAAGATTTGGCTGTGGATGTCAAAGGAAAACAACACCACACCTTCGATCTAATAGCTATGCCACGACAAACCGATTCTTCAGCTTTTGGCTGAACTCGCAACCCACTAGCGATGTTTCGCCAGCTTGTTTGTATTTTTATCTTTGCCCAACAGCCTTTATCCAGCATTCTCTCTATCTGCCTGTCTCTCTCCCTCTCTCTCTTTCTCCCCCCCCCCTCTCTCTCTCTCTCTCTCTCTCTCTCTACTTCCTGTCTAATTAACCTCGCCCCCATTGTCTAACTTAATCGTATTTTCCTAGTACACCTAGCCTCACCTGAAAGTGACTAACATAAGATAAAGAGAATGTCTGAGATGGAAAGAGAGACACGAATGAAAGGAGAGAAAGTGAGTACGTAACGAGATGCTTTGGCCGCAACGCGAACGTATTTGCAGTCAAAATAGAAAAGATGTCGTGAGAATAAAAGAGAGATAAGTGAGGAGAACGAGAAAGGAGGAGAGGGTGGTGAGAGAACAGGAGAGGCACATGGGAGGGAATGGGCAAGAGAAGAGGAGAGCCTGCATGTGGCAGGCCATTGCCTTCGGCAATGAAACTTACTGCAGACAACCAGTTCGCGTATGCCTAAAAGGTAAAAGTTTTTAGTAAACTCGAGCAGCAAAGGAGCTAACTCTATTCTAACAGATGCGAGTGCATTCTATGCACGTATAAAAGAGAAGGCGATTCCATGACAGAACACTCACAGCCACTTCGGCCTCCTTCCACTCGAGATGTGGAGAAAGCTCGCTGCCGTTCTTCTCCTTTCGTCGGCTGCCATGGCGTGCGTTTACAATTTCGTTGCTTAAAATATACTTATATCTTTTATTAACACCTTTTTATACCAAACAAGATTGAAAACAATCACTACGAATTGCAGAGGCGGTGGTGGCGGCGGCGGCTTCGGAGGAGCGCCGTCATTTGGCGGCGGCGGATTCGGAGGAGGAGGTGGCGGAGGTGGCTACTCTACCGGTGGCGGAGGCGGATTTGGCGGAAGCATGGGTGGCGGCGGCTTTCCATCTGGCGGGGGAGGATTCAGCGGCGGTGGCTTTCCTTCTGGCGGCGGAGGATTCGGCGGCGGTGGTGGATACGCATCGGCAGCTCCCCCACCTCCACCTCTTCCCATGCCTGCCCCTTCTTTCCCGTCTGCCCCTCTCCCTACTGGGAACTCCTATGCCACTGGAGGTGGCGGCGGTGGAGGCTTCGGCGGTGGTGGATTCGGTGGTGGCGGAAGCAGCTTTTCTGGAGGCGGAGGATCTTTCGGAGGAGGAGGCGGCGGCTATGCCTCTGGTGCCCCTCCTCCCCTCCCCCCTCCGCCTCCTCCCCCTCCTCCTAGCTTCGGAGGCGGCGGTGGCTACTCGTCTGGCGGAGGATTCAGCGGTGGCGGCGGCGGAGGCGACTACTCCTCAGCTCCCCCTCCACCTCCTCCTCCTCCTCCTCCTCCCCCGCCTCCTCCTCCTCCCCCGCCTCCTCCCCCTCCTCCTCCCCCGCCTAGCTTTGGCGGCGGAGGCTACTCAACCGGTGGTGGTGGCGGCGGCGGAGGTGGATACTCTTCCGGCGCCCCTCCCTCTCCTCCACCTCCTCCTAGCTTTGGCGGAGGTGGTGGCTACTCTTCCGGTGCCCCTCCTCCTCCGCCGCCTAGCTTCGGCGGTGGAGGCGGTTATTCCTCTGCTCCCCCTCCTCCTCCTTCTCCCCCGCCTCCTCCCCCGCCTCCTCCTCCCCCTCCCCCTCCTCCTCCATCATTCCCTCCACCATCTTCCGGTGGCTACTCGTCTGGCGCACCCCCTCCCCCTCCTCCGAACTTCGCCCCTGCTCCTTCCGGTGGCTACTCTTCTGGTGGTGCTCCGCCGCCAATGCCTTCCTTCGCTCCTCCTCCGCCTCCTTCTGGTGGTGGATATGCGGGCGGCTTCAAGCACAAGGTTAGCACTCTTTACTAACTCTGAACAAAAACACTCACTCATTTTTTTCAATAACAAAGGAAGAATATTTATTGTTGAGGCTCGTGCAATGGTAGCCAAGACGCGTCTTGCTGCGACTGCCTGAGGCAACCTCGCGAGTCAGTCCTTTCCATTATTCATCCTTGTACTTCAGTAATCTTAACAGAGAGACGCGACTAGATGTACATGAGTCTTTTGGAGCTTACCATGAGCTATGGCAATTTACTTGCAGAGTATGGCTAGTGTGGGGGCGAACATACCGCCTTCCTTTCAACATCAACTTCTCCATTCCTCTACTTTATCTTATAAATTATGCGAATAAACTATTTGATCTTCGTACATGTTCCTCATCGTTACAAACGTGAACAGGTAGACAATAATGCAAAGCGAACAAGGGCACATTAAGAGCGTAGATCAAATTCAGGTCTCATCATTTTAAGAATTCACACATATAAATATGCCGTGCTAAGAGTTAATATAATTAGAAAGTAGAATTGCACAAAGCTTTCAATAATACTTTCATAAAGATACCTTTTCCACTCGAAGCACTTAATGCCTGGTATTCAAACTAATTTAAAATCAATTAGATGATCGCTAAAATTCTTGATTTTTCTACCTGGAATCAAAGACATATCACTTAAAAAAACAAAAGATGTTTCTCAAAAACACATGTGGATGTTTATGCTTTTTTTCAAGCAGACAATTGTATTGCTAATGGTGATCAGAGGTGTAAACGGGCCCAAAATTTTTGGGCCAGCCCCGTCGGGCCCTAAATCTCGGCCCGGCCCGGCCGGAAATTTCCGGGCCCTGGAATTTTGGGCCCGGCCCGCGGGCCCGTTTGAGCCCGATTTTCAAAAATTCCTACTATGTATAGTGCCGTGCAAAATTTTATTCAGTTTAACAGTTCTACTTTATTAGTTCAATGATAAAGTCAAATTACAAGAGAAATGATCAGAGCGTTGCACGAAAAAACATTAACCAGCATTAAGAGTTTGATCGAACTTGAGCAAGGAACGGATGACAAGTGAGGAGAAAACAGCGTCAGCACCAATAGTCTCTCTTTTCTCGGGGACAAGATTTCTGAGATCAGAGAATGATCTCTCAGCCGAAGCTGTGGATGCGGGAATGGAGAACAACTGGCAGACAACACGAGAGAGCAGTGGGAAATCAGATGCACGTTCTTTCCAAGCAAGCAAGGGGTTGTCATGGCTGTTGCCAGCCTTATCGCGGAAGCTAAAAGTTGCGCTGAGGTAAGAGTCAACTTCAGATACAACATCTTCCCCAGAGACTTCCAGATCATCAAAGTCCGTTCTTGGGAGCTTCGGGGGTTTCGGCTGACTCCCACCAGCATCTCTACCTTCTAGCTCACGAACAAAGTCCTTCAGGGACAAGATAATCTCCCGTCGTTCAGATTCAGTTGCAAGGTTGCGCAGCTGCCTTCTCTTGGGATGTAGCAGCGTCGCCATTCGATGGAATTTCGAGATGACTCCGTCGTCCTCCTTCCGCAGCATACACTTGTACGTACTCCGGGCAAGTGCGCACTGCATCACCAGGCGGCATCGCATGCAAACGAGCAACTGGGTTGAAACTGCTGCAAGATCGTCTCCATAATAGCTGTAGTCGATGCGCTTTACCGGGTCGTTTTCAGCGCCCTTCTTTCTGATCCGGAAGAACAAGAAATCGCGAGAGAGCAGCTTATCCAGCTGAGCATTTGCAAGGGCTTGAATCTGCTCTTTCGTGTGGTTTGAAGTTCCGTACTGCTTACCTTCAATTAACACAAGAATACAATTTGATATGATATTATTTTGCAAGATTAATTTAAAATTGTGAAAACCCTCACCAAAAATTTTCCTAAGAATCTTCCTATCACTTTCTGGAATGTCGTCGACAGTTAAAGGGTCGTCAGCCATTCCTGAAGAAGATATTTATACGCAACTAATCTAAAATAAGTAAAGCAAACATCATATAAAAGAATAAACGGGAACCACATCAGAGCATACTTCTTGCCGCGTGTTTTCGAAAGTCGGTTATTGAAAGTTACAGTAGGTTTAATATCAGGTTCAATTCGGACACTGCTAATCAGACGGAGCAAACGTTTGAAAATGTTCGAATTCGCCCGCTTCAAAATTTCCATTATTATTTCTATCGGGCCCAATCGGGCCTACGGGCCGGCCCAACTTTTCTTGGGCCCGGCCCGGGCCCTTGGGAAATTGGGCCGGCCCGGCCCGCGGGCCGGCCGGGCCGGGCCGGCCCATTTACACCCTGATGGTGATGGTGAATGAAAATGTTAGAAGGATAAATATATTATACTGTTACAAAAACCTTTTCTTGATTTGAATAGTTAGATTTCAACTAGCATATGCACACTTAAGAACTTCTACTCTTTATCTTGCTCAACATATTTCATTTGAAAAATTCGCTAGTTGTGTCTCGAATTCGTTTTTTTATGGAACAGAGATTGGAAAGCTTTCGAGGGTGAAAAATGTGATGGCGAGACGACCGAAAACTTTTATTTTTGCAATATCAACGTACATTTGCTTTGCATGATCGTAGTAATTCTTTTTTTTAAATAGTTTGCATTGGAAAGATTCATAAACTAAATACATAAATAGTGGAGTGAAGGATTTTGAATCACCAATTGAATTAACTCGCAAGAACACAAATTATTGTTCGAAATGCACATCTTTCACTGCAATGGTGAAGGTGGACTGCGAAAGGGTTAGACAAAGCGGGCGATAGAGAGAGAAAGTGTGAGAGAGAGAAAGAGAGTGAGCGAGAGCGAGAGAGGGGAAATATGACTACTTGAAAGCAAGCGGCAAAGAGCCAAAAGTGGAATATACATTCAGTCGGGTGAGCATTCAACCGCTTGAACATCGCATAAGTTTAGCGAGAAAGAAAGCTGAAACTGGGAAGGAAGGAGAAGCGAAATGCGCGGCGACTTCGTGGAATGATCAGTATGTTTACAACAACAAAACTGAATGGAGTAAAGAGTTGCGGAGTAGTTTTAGCTGAGTCTGCAGCTGAGAAGGGAGTATAAAAGGAGTGGGAAGGATTGGAAAAGCAAGCGAAGTCAGCTTTTGCTTCTCAAGCAACTGAGAAGATGAGGCGCCAGACGTCCATCTTACTTCTTCTGGCAGCATCGGCTGTTGCGTAAGACTGACGAAATGAACATGCGCCACTTCTGCCGCGCCATCGACTATGTCAGTGATTCCAGACTGCAAGACTTCGATAGATGAACAAGACAACCAACTGGTATTCCCAACTGGTAATCCATTGCATTCATACCCCCTCCCCACTTCTTATGGTTAATAGACCGCGTAAACTCTTCGCAGAGGCGTAATTTATCGGGAAATCCTTACAATCTTGCTTATGTACATCTTCAAATAGTATCAAATTTTGTGTTTACTAGTCCCTATTACCGTATCTTGACTGCGTGTGGGAATAGATATATCAGTGGGTGTGATGTTGAAGTGCTGCCTACTGTAGACACACCAAAAAGGGGTGCTTGCAGGGCACCCATCGGCCGGACTTCGCCTTCGTCGTCATGACGATGCTGCACAGCGATCTGCACAAGCTGCGCAACGACATGGAACACCGCCGCTTCTCGCTCTCCACCGCCGTCCGCGTCGGCATCCAGACAATCGAGGTCGATCAAGGCTGTCGTCTCTCTGCTCTCTCTCTCTCTCTCTCCCCTCACTCTCTGCTCTCTCTCTCACTCTCTCCATCTCCCTCTCCCCTCTCTCTCTCTCTCTCTCACTCTCTTTCCAGGCCATCCGAGAGATGCATAATCTCGGATACATCTCTCGTGATGTCAAGCCGTCAAACTTCGCACCGGGCCTCCGCGAGAACCGCCAGCAGAAGACAATCTTCATGTTCGACTTCGGCCTGGCGCGCAAGTACCGGGACTCGGTAAGGAGGGGATGGAGAGCGTGGGAGGGAAGAGGACTCGGTAAGGAGGGGATGGAGAGCGTGGGAGGGAAGAGGACTCGGTAAGGAGGGGATGGAGAGCGTGGGAGGGAAGAGGACTCGGTAAGGAGGGGATGGAGAGCGTGGGAGGGAAGAGGACTCGGTAAGGAGGGGATCGAGAGCGTGGGAGGGAAGAGTTCTCACCACGACGGTTCAAGGAGATGCGTGAACTAGTGAAATGTACATATGTATGCAGAGTCGGGGAAATGATTCCTTTGAGCACGGAAAGGTGGTGCCTGCTCGGCCGGACATCGGATGGCGCGGCACGAACCGCTACGGGAGTCTGCAAGCACACCGCCGGAGGGACCTGGGCCGCAGGGACGACGTGGAGAGCTGGCTCTATCTCCTCGTCGAGGGCACCAAGGGCCAGCTACCCTGGCGAAGCGTCCCCGGTTATCTACGAGAAATACATATGTTCTCAAATAAATATCATTTAACTGCTAAATGTGGGGGAAAAAATTATTTATGAAAGCTAAATATTTGCAATTTCAGACGAGGGCTAGTGTTTGAGAAGAAGCAAGCAGCTCGCGAAGGCGTCCAGCGAGCGAGTTTCCTGGAAAGGTGTCCCTCATGCTACGACAACATTCTCACGTCAGTTTGAGAAAAGAGAAGCAGAGCAGTTCTCGGAGCATTCTTACTTAACCAAATGATTCAGAATCGTGGACGGGCTGGCGTACGCGGACGAACCGCCTTACGACCAGATTCTCCTGAAGCTGCATGAGATCTGCGAGAAGGAGGGAATCACTCCCCGCCAGGCATTCGATTGGGAGGACGATGATGTTAGAGAGAAGAGGGAATAGAAGGGAGAGATTGAGAGATAGAGAAAGAAAGAGAGAGAAAGAGAAAGATGTCTCTTACAGCAGAGTCTGCGAGCACCTCGTTCTTCTGCTGAGCAGGAGCGATCGAGCAGCCACCGGAACAACCGGAACAACAACAACTCGAGTGGCAAAGACCGTTCCTGAGGCAGCGGAGTCTCACTCTGCCTTCCTCTCTTCCACTCCCATCCCTCTCATCGACATCTCCCCCTCGATCTCCTCCCCTGACGCCGGCCACTTCCCTCCTTCACTAATCCCAACTCTCTTATTCGATAAACTCGCGGTACCCGCTAAGTATTCGCTGTATTCTTCACCAACTTTGCTTCCACATTCGAGGGGGGGGGGGGGATTCAGCCTAGAGTTGATTGAAAATAATACATTTAATAATACATCTGGATATTTGCATTGATTACACTATCGAGTGCAAGTTCTCTCGTCATTGGAAATCGACTGGCTCCTTCTCACTAATTGGATGAGTAGCTCTTCCGCTTCTATCAATAAGGCTCCTTTCTTGCTCTTTGCTATCGTTGATGCTTGCTTATGGCGTGTGGCTCCTTTCCACTTGGCCATGCTCCACTCCCTGCCGCTTCCGCTTTGCACGCGTCTCCGCCTGGCGCGTTCGTCCGCCGCGCGTTGCCTTCCTGAGCAGCGCCTTCGCTCGCATGGCTGAGATCTCCGAGGAGATCGACGGAATCGTCCCTGGATATCAAGGCCGCTGATATCTCTTCAGTTTGTTCTTGTTACAATTACTGTTCTAAACATCATCTTTATAGATAGTACCATCATTGCTAGATATTTTCTAATCTGTTACATAAATTGAGTGAATCTCATTTTATCTCTTTGACTGCTATAGAGGACAAAAATAAATAAATAAAAACTGGTGCTTTCTTAAAGTCTCACGAGCAAGGAGCGGGCTTCACTGGCGACTGACGAATGCTCCTCTTGGCCGGCGATCAACTCGCAACGGCTGCTGCCACAGACGATTGTCTTTCATTTCCCCTCAATGAATCGAGTCCTTCTGCTTTGCAGACTCTTTCCTGCTCTTTGCCTGTCGCTCGGAGCAGTTCCGAGAGGGCAGTGAGAGTGCTGGAGGAGGAGCAGGAGGGAGGGAAAGGGCAGGGAACGGAGGGAGGAGAGGGCGGATAAAGAGGAGGCTGGGGGGAAGACTCATGCGGCACAGGGCGGTCGAGAGATCCGATATACTATATTAAAGTTTTTTTAACTTAAAATTATTTCTTGATCATGAGAACAATAATGAGAAATAGTTTTGTTTTACGAAGAAGCGAACTTCATCGGTGGGGCTTCTAGTTGAACGTTTCGAACGAATCCGAATTGGAGAAAGCGAAGAGTTCAAAATGTGATTTTATATCAATGCCTTTCCTTTTCTGAATAAAAAGAACCTATTTGCAGTCGTAGTAGAGTTGCAACTGAGAACAGTGCTGTGGTTGGACTAAATAATGGTAAAGGCGAAGAAAGTGAGCCAGGAGCATCCGGAGGAGAGCAGGGTGCTGGGTCAGCGAAGAGAGAAGGCAGCGTAAGAGAGGAGAGCGCGAGACAGAGAGATGAAGAGAGGGTAAGATGCGATGAGATCGTGCTAATGGCATGGTGGGGAGGAATAATGAGGGATGGGTTGGAGAGCAATATAGTGTGAGAGATCAGTGGAGAGCGACAGACAGAGAATCAGGGAAAGAGGGAGAGAGAGTGAGAAAGATAGAGAGAGTGGGTGGACACACAAAGACATTTGGACGCTAGCTGGGCCAGGACTGTGGCACTCAGTCAGGGGTCGCGCTGCCATCTCCTTCCATGGCCTCTTTCTATCCATCTCTTCTTGCTTTCTTCCTTACTCCTCCACCCTCTTTCTCTGACTCTCTCACTCCTCTCTCTCATTATTTCTCTGTATTTATTCTCTGTCGCTTGCTCCTCCCGAATTGTTCCAAAATATTGTTTCAGATAGCGAATATACATATTTTTTTTGGAAGCCAAACTTAGAACCTGCGGCTGATTTCATGTGCTTCCAAACCACGGACCTTTCTTTTCTCGTTCCCACGATCTCTCATCCTTGGTCACCTTGACTGCATTTTGTGCACGGCGCATGGCTGTTTTGAGGACTCGTGCATTCCATCTCTCAGAATAGTCTATGATTCCTCTATCTTGCCTTTTCACTAGGTCTTTCTCTCGCTCTATGACTCTCTCTCTCTCTCTCTCACTCTCACTTGCTCTATTGCAGTGTCTATGTCATTTTGCTTCTTATTTATTTTTTCATCTGTTTACCTCCATCTCTTCTATTCATTCATTTAGTATTTTCCTTCACGGCTACGTTCCTTCTATAAACATTGGAGTTGGCTTTCATTCGCCTTCTCCTTTAAACCTTGTAGATGCTCCATTTTTCTTCTATTTTTTTTTGTTTTACTAAACGCAGTTTTTCAATTCCTCTGTCCCTCTCTCAGGTCCACCTATTATCTGGAACTTCCGCTACATGATGCTTGCTTCTGTGCCGGCTTCTACGTCGAGCACAAAAAAGAGAAAGAGTGAAAGCGAGAGAGAGAGAGAGAGAGAGAGAGAAAGAGAGAGAGAGAGGGAGAGAGAGAGAGCTAGAGGACGAGTGAGTGACACGTCCGTGTGTCTCCACGTCTCTACTGTGATTGTAAGAGAATGAGTGTGGGAGATGAAAACGAGAAGGCGGCGGCGGAGATTGAAATGTGAGAAAAGCACGAATAAAACCAGTAGTCCTCTCTCCTCCCGGGGTACAGATACGAGCACGGATTTCCCTCGTTCCTCAATGCACACAGTCTCCCCGTCTGATATTGCCTCCTTGAGCATCTCAGGCTTGAACCCATATTTCTTCCCTTTCTCTCCCTCCCTTTCACGTTCTCTCATCACTTATGACTTGGGGCTGGCTACTCGCACCCCATGTTTAGTCAGCAGCTGCCCACCCTCACGCTGGTTACTCCAGCCCTTTCTTCACACTCCATCTCTTCTACTCGGCTTTCTCTCTGTCTCCATCTTCTCTCTCCACTCCCTCTCCTTTTCCATTTATCCCTCTTCCTCCATCTCCTCTCTCTCTATGGCAGGTGCCACTTTTCCCATGAACAGGTGTTGCTTTGGCACTATTTAGTGTGACTTTCCTTGTGAATCAGACTAAAGAAGGAAATGTTAAAGCAATATCTCCAGCTGGAAATAGCGGAAAAAAGGGGGAGAGACCCAACGAGATTAGAAATAAGAACAGGGAAAATTTCTTGCCAGTCGTTTATGATCTTCTCCTATTTATCCATTTCTTTTTTCATAAATATCAGTACAAGTTTGCAATCATATTTGATTTCGATGGTGAATGTTATGTGAACATCACTATATTCAGAATTCTCACTGACATTTCTTATAGTTAATTTTTTTTTAGTTTTCTACTCTTTGTGATTTACAAGCTTGTAATTGTAATGAAGGTAACTGTAAGAGGGGATGATGAAGGCTCAGATCCTGAGATGTGCATAGCGATGTTGTGATTCTTCGAGATGACCTCGAAAGGCTCAAGATGTTGATGATTAACCTCTCTGCTGAGCCACGCACTCATTACTGCAAGTCTCTGCCACGCTCTTCCCTCGGGAGTCTCTCCACATTTGGCCTGAATAGGATTATGAGCACCTGCTAGCATCGAGAGGGAACCCTGTCTCCTTCTCTCTTTCCACTCTCTCTATGTCCTCTCTTTCTCTCTCGTATCACGTTCCTCTCTTTCTCTCCTCCCTTTCTCGCCTCTCTTCTCTTTCCCCACTCTCTCTCTCTCTCTCTCTCTCTCTCCTCCCCTGCTCATTCACACGGTTGACCTTCTAGCCATGGTGTTAGAGGACTCATTCCCAATCTGTAGCACCCTTCGTGAAAGAAAAGGCGAATTCTCTAGACGGTTGTTTCAGAACTTCGTGTTTTTCTCAGTGGGAATATCGCGTCAGTTTCGTCTGAATATCACTCTCCTCATCTGTCTTCCCCCTCTCTATTTATCCTTCTCTTACTGTCTTCTCTCTTTCCACCCTTTCTCCCTCTGTCTCTCTCTCTCTCTCTCTCTCTCTCTACAACGATCACCACCTGCTCACATTCTCACTCATACAAAAGAGGAGCAGGAAGAGAAGGCTCCCATCAAAACAAAACGTTCGCTTGCACAGAAATCCTGCTGGGTCTCACGAGTGCCTCCCTCCTTTTCTGATTCTGCCGGAAGTGATTTGGCCTTTTGCGTATCTTTGCCTGAAGAGTTGTTTTGAATGTGCAAATGGAAGTTATGTGCGATAAGCAGACACGACTGGTCAGATATCTCTCTCTTCTCTCTCGTTCTTTCCCTCCCTCTCTCTTTCTTTCCCTCTCTCTCTCTTTCTTTCCCTCTCTCTCTATTTCTTTCCCTTTCTTTCTCTTTTCTCTCTCTCTTTCTTTCCCTCTGTTTTTCACTCTCGGTCACAATCACACCTTGTGGACGACGCCTCTTTGGTGATATCAGATGTAGGAGACGCCGGATGACTCAGGAAGAAAAGACGAAGAGAGGCGGTATGTGGCCTCTCATTCTCTCTCACTTCTCTCTCTCTCTCTATCTCTCTTTCTATCTCCCTACCCGTACAAGCTTATCTCACATCCGAAGCAAGATTTGAAGACTCTCGCACCCCACATTCGACAACCATCTTATCCCTGGGCTCCGATACCACAAAAATATCATTAAATCTGCCCTCGCCGTCTCTTGATTCCTTTCGTTCTCTCTCTTTCTCTCTATTTCTCTCTCTCCCTCCCTCTCTCTCCCTTCCACCTCAGTTCCAATCTCATAACCATCACAACGGCAAACACAACGATGCATGCAGTTGACTTGCTCCGTCTCTGGAGGAAGACAAATACGAGCAGCCCTTCGAATTCTGCATATTGTTGTAGGCACAACACTTCACAGTCTGTTCTAAGACACTCCTGCTACAGTTTCCCTCTCTCTATCTTTCTCTCTCTTTCTCTCTTTCTCTATTTCTTTCTCCTCGCCCTCTCTTTCTCTATTTCTTTCTCCTCGCCCTCTCTTTCTCTTTCTCTTTCTCTACCTCTCCATCATTCTTACCTTACCCCCTTCTGCCCCCACCATTTTTTCTCATCCAGGTTGTTTCTACGGGCCTTTGTAATGCGAAATGCGCAACTTTCACATTGTGCACAGTGTATTTGGAATATCTTGCATTATTTCTTTATCTGTATCTCCGCTAGAGACTTCGTATGCATACATATTCCAATTTTGCTATGCCAGGTCTTGAATTGCCGTCTCTTCTACCCGGAGTTTCTTATGTTTGGCCTTCTCTACTTCAGTGACTTCATCCTTCCCGTGATTGTCCCGCTTCTTCTTCTTCTCTGGTCGAGTGCCTCGCGGCGTAACAAATGACGCGCACTTGAAAACACTCACAGAGCCCGCCGATTATACGCGCGGTCAAAGACTTCACGCAGACAGAGAGAGAGAGAGAGATAGCAGAATGAAGAGAGAAAAAAGAAAGAGCGAGAGAGATAGCGAGAGAGAGAGAGAGAGCGAGACAGCGAGAGAGATTAACTGAGAGAGAGGAGCTGAGATGATAGAGAGGGACAAAGCGAAGGGGAGAATGACTTGGTTAGAGTCATGAGAGAAAGTAATAGGCGACATTGAACAGATGGCAGAAGCGAGCGAAGAGATGGGCGAGCGAATAAATAATGAAATGAGCTGAATAGAGAGATGAGGCCAATGATGGAAGCGCGGTTCGCATGCGCTGTTTCTTCTTTTTCTTTCCTTTTTGTCGCTCTCTCACTTCCTTTATCTCTTCCTATCACTCTCGCTCTCTCTCTTTCTTTTTCTCTCGTTCTCTCTTTCTATTTCTCTCTATCCCTCGCTGTCTCTTATCCGCTCTATCGAACACCACAAAGTCGCCTTTGCCCGTTTCCATTCTTCATTTATCTTCTCCTCTCTTGTCTAAGTCGTCATTAATTCTTCATCAGTGCGGGATAACGTCAGCCCGGCAACCGCCCTGAACTCTGGAATGGCAGAGGAAAGTACAGAACTCCATCTTGTACATCTCAGAATCAGAAGAATGCTATCCAATGGTCTTGGCATGCTTGGCTCTCTCTTTCCACAAAGAATTAATGTTTCAGCCTGATTTACGGCCCATCGTAAGGCCGTAAATCAAAAGGACAAAGTGCTCTTCGAGAATATGATAATTGCCTGAGGCGCAGAAGAATGCTGAATGGCCTCTATTTCTTCATCGTTTCTCTGTCCCGCCTTCTGCTCTCTCTCTCTCTCTCTCTCTCTCTCTCTCTATTTCTCTCATCCTTCTATAAATGCTTCCATCCGAAGCAATCGCTCTCCCTCTTTCTTCTTGACTGAAATTAGTTAGACTGAACGTTCAGTCGGTGCCAGTCAGATCTGCTGCTCATCCCTCTCCCCAATTGCCCTGAGGCCAGTCAAGCCGAATAACCATCCTCATCTCCTCCCCTCCCCTCCCCCCTCTCCCTCCTCTCCCTCCGGTTCCAGACCTCTTCAGCAGACCATTTCACGCAGACCTGCTCGGCTTGCCGGACTAGACTCAAAAGACAGCCATCTCCCCAACGAAAAGTGATTGAATACTAGAATGGGGCAACGGAGAGAGACGTCAATAAAGAGAGAGGGTGAGATTGCTTGAAGAAGAATGTCAGATATACAGAGAAAATGGAGTGAGAGAGAGAATAGAGAGAGAGAGAGAGAAGAAGAGAGAATGGAGAGAAAGAGAAGCAGTGAGAAAAATTGAATTTTGTTGCCCGGGCTAACTGGCGGGTGGGAGATCACTATCTCCAGGTCTGCAGCAAATGGGTTGACTGCTCGCAAGTGGGTGCTTGCTAGTCTCTTTTGGCCGGAGAAATCACTCATTGTCAGCCTTCTCAGCATATCCTCCTGATAACAACTACTCTCAGACTCTCTTGAATAACACATTTATCACCAACTTTGCTCCCGTCAAACCTTTCTCGGTCACCTCGAGACGTTGTTTTTAACTTCATTCCATGCTCTCCCTCTCTCCCTCACTCTCTCCCCTGCTCTGCTTCTCTGGTGCTCTCTCCGCCCTCTCCACCGGTCAAGTGCCAGTGCACGGATAAGGCTGTCCTTCCTCCTTCGTTGCTTCTTTTGCTGTCTATTGCCGAGGTCGAGCTGGGTCAGCAGATGGCTCTATTTGTCTTTCTCTCCCTATCTCTCACACTCTCTGTCATGTCTTTTCTCTTTTTCTCAATCAGTCCTCCGCTCTCTTTCTCTCTCTCTCTCCTGCTCTCTCTCTCTCTCTATCCTTCATTATAATACTTCCCCTCGCTCTCTCTCTCTCTCTCTCTCTCTCTCTCTCTCTCTCCTCCGAAGAGGACTCCCATCCTTGTCAAAAGAAGATGCCGCCGTGTGCATTGGGTCATTGCCGCCGCTTTCCCGTATTCCGTGTAGATCTCTTTCTTTTGACTCGTCTTCCCCTCTCTCTTCACTATCTCTCTCTCCTTCTCTCTGCCTCTCCTCTCACTTTCTTTCTCTCTCTCTCGCTCTCTCTCTTTCTCTCTTTCTCTCACCCACACCACTTGTTAGCTCTCCGCTCGTCCGCGCCACTGACGTTGATGACCAACCGATCTCTCTCTCTCTCTTTTCTCTCTCTCTCTCTCTCTCTCTCTCTCTCTCTCTCTCCTCCTTCTCCCTCCCTCTCCCTCCCTCTCCCCCTCTCCTTCCCTCTCTGCCCACCAACTAAATGCTCTTCCTAATCCCACTGAACCTGCCCGTCTTTGATGTCCTTCCGCGCGGTAGTTTCCATGAAAGTGTACGCCTGTACTCACGTTTTCCATTTTCAACGAAGCCGTTGATCTCTAAACTTTTCTACGTTTAGTAGATGCTTTTTGACTAGGAAACCTTTCTCCTGGTCGTCTCTCCGACAGATTTACTTCCTCGATCTTGGAAGCGTTCGTAAGTTCTGCAACTCTATGTTCCCCTTGTACAAGAATGACCTCTCGAGAAGAATTTGCCTTTGGCGGGGGGATTCGGGAGGGTGGAAGATATTAGTTGGACTGAAAAAGATGAA